>CP136062.1:228865559-229363899 GCA_032622095.1 Siphonodentalium dalli
TAACCGAACACTATCCTCATTGGAACAATGTAGAATGAATTAAAATTGTCAAACATTACTTTATTCGATACGCATTATTGGGCATAAACATAACAAACATTATTGCGCCAATATTAGTTCCCGGGGAACGTGAATTGTGTTACGTATTCATGATTCCTAATTCGTTATAAATCATAAAACAGCGGAATTACCCAAAATTCGTTCATAACCATCAAGGCCTAATATTTTGGGCCGACAATTGTTTGGTTCGAACTCGAAAAAGTTTCTCAAAAAGAGGTCCGAACGCCGATCGTGTCGAAACAGTCGGAAAAACAATGGGATATGGGGGAAATGACTTTTGGAACGTACCTTGGTGTTTTCGACGGGTGTTTTTATCATGGTATACCACCGGTGTTTGAAGCAGGTACCACTCGATTATTTTACCCTGGTGTACCCCAGTATTTGTTCCAGATGTATCCCTGGTGTGTCACCCTGATATACCCAGGTGTTGTGCCAATACGGGTACATATAACTCTTAAGGCTATCAGAACGGTTTGATTATTTATATACAACAAAGTCAATAATGTTCAATCATCGGCATCTGGGTTTCTCTTCTTGTCGTCTGCTTGGGTTGGGATCTTCTTCCGTCTTCATAGGTTGGTTGTGTCTGCTCGTCTTCTACTCGGTTGAATTCCGGTTGAGTTCGTCTTCCTGTCGTCTGCTCTTCTTCTGCGTCGGCGCATCAGTGTGACGTTGTTAGAAATACAAGAGCATAATGTTTACCTTGTATTTCCGTCCATTGCTCCACTCTGCTCTTCTAAGCGTCCGAGGGTTCGTGATGATCGCTTGTGTTGGTCAGATAGAAACTGGTTAGAACTCCCCTCTCATGTCGGCTTGCTTCTTACTAAAATACCCAGTGGCCGCTAATGACGGCCATGTGTATCTTCACGGCGCGTCGGTTCCAGACTTACTTAGGGTAATCGAGTTATCGTCATCTCCCCATGGGTCATATTAACTCTCCTGGTTTCAGTAGCTTTTCTAGGCGATACATCTGGCCTTGCTTAATCCTCAAGACCGTTTCTGTTTACTCCACAGCTGTCTTACTATGTATGTATCGGCCTGGAATCACCAGATCATTCGTTTTGATGTCCGGTATTTCGCAATGTTGATGTGGTCAGCAGGGCCGCTAATATGTGTGGTAAACTAGCGGCTCCCGCGACTAAGAGATTGCTTGTATTCTTCCCGGGTTGAAAGTTATGTCCCTGTGGTTGTCTTGGCACATTACTCCTTCACTTTTTCGATTTAAAGTTGATCTTGAAATCGCAAGTCCAATTCGTCGCTGCGCAGCAGGTCGATGATTCGTCGAAGTGTTTCGCAACAGCGGCATCGGCGATGGATAGCTGGTTCGATGTCGGCCGTCTCCGTGTAGATCGGGTGGTCTGGGCGTCTCTCAGACAACTCCGACCTACTGGCTGTGACTCTTTCGGTGTAAAACTATGATTGAAATCGCATGGCGTTGTCGTATTCATTTCGGTCCGGGTCGTTATTTGCTATTGTTGGTTGTGGGTGGGGTCGGCATTCGGATTAGGGGTCGTCCCAGTTTTCTTGCGCTGGTGGAGCTAGGCACGGAGGTGCGGGCGTAACGTACCCGACCGGTTGCCCATCATCCTCGCCGAAACCCTCGTCCCACAACCCGTCGTCGTTCCATCCGACGTCGCGGGCGGCCTCGTCCACTTGGTCGTCAGCGTCCTCCTCGTCCTCAGAGCCCGCCAGGTGTTCCTGTGGTTCGTGAACGCCCTCGTCTAGCCGCCGTCGGCAATTGGCGAAGAATGCTCGCAGTGTCGGTGGGGTCTGAGGCCTTGCTTCGGGGAGGAGTCCGAAACCGTACCCTAGAAGTGGGTCGAGTTCCGCCTGATCGGGCCTGGGCTCTGCCTCGGCTCCGTCGATCGTCTGACTGGTGGAACTATAATAATTAGACAGAAAAAGACGCGAACATGCTGCGTGAATAACGCGATTGATTTTCCGGCGTTAAATATCTGATTACGTGTCAGGGGTGTTACTTTCTCTTCAACAGCTGATAATACAATTGATTAGTATTCGGCAAGTGAGAAATAATTCGAAGGTACGTCTACGTGCCAACGATGTTACTGGTCCAAATACCTCAAATGTGTACTGCATCAATGCTTATCTACATGCAACTTACGTCGTTATGGCGATTCGTAGATTAAAATTCGGAATACGATGAGAGGAATGCCCAATGTCTATATCTATATACATGTGATCGATACTAAGAACAACTCGACAATCGGTACGAACAAAATGTGGAATACATGAATACACAACATAATATATATAAGTGATACTAATCCAAATAGGCCACAGATGTGGTTAGCCTCTGACGGCTATAATTGGATATTCATGTAGGCGTTCCTGGGTGTTGTCCCGGAATAGCGCAGACGGCTTTGGTGCATCCGTCTCCATTGCTTCGTCGATGGGTCCTTTGAACACGGCATTCGGGATATCCTCAGGTCGCTGGTCTAACTGCTTATTATACATAATGGCTAACCTTGGCAACTGATGTTTAACAAATTTCCACCAGAATCGGTGGGTCAAGATAATGAAAATTACTACTGTAACTACGTTTCTAGGGCAAAATACCACCCTGGCCATCTCTACCATTCATTGGGGTAATACTTTTTCGTTCACTAAGTCAGTCGTGAGCATATTTTCGATCGTGTTTATTTGAGCGGGGTGCTCTCAAACGTAGTAACCCTAAGGGTGGCGGCGTGCACGTTATCTCTCGGTGCGCGATTGCAAAGTTCAAAGCTTTATTTATTAAATCGCCATGCGCACGTGCCGGGTTTCATGGGGCGCGCGACCTGTCATTGATCCGAACATGACTATTTATTCGCGATTCGGTCTGGGGCGTTGGGCTAATTATTTTCAACATTTACGAAGCCAGGTTAGACTCATCAGTCATCAATAAGACAGTTAAAAGTGGGGTCTCATTCATTCCGAAATGAAATCCAGATAAATAGTTCGGGCGTTTCATTATTATTTACATTACTGCTGCTATTGTGTACAATAGGTTTTTAACTGATTGCTTGGTTCTTATGTCACTAAGCGCTCCATTCATGAGTTGCTTACACTTGCGTGGGGCCGGTACGGGCTTACATTCACGAGGGTTTTGTTCAATGGCGGCCACTTCCATTAACTCATCCTCTGAGCTGTCATCACTCGTAACCATCTTTGTTACTTTGCGCACGTGTCGACGAGGCGCTGGAGCGCGTCGTGCCTTGGCACTCGGCTCTGGTCTCTCGTCCATGGACGAGTCAGGGTTTTGTAGCGGCTCTGAGCGCGCGAGTCGCGTTTTTCTACTTTGTAAGCGCATCTTAAGCTCGCTTAAAGGGACATCTTCGTCATCGGAGTCCGAACATTGTCTCCGATATCGAGCGATTACATCATCTGGTAATGGTTCTGTTTCATCGCCAGAAGACCCACCCACAGGGTTAGGGGCAGGAACGTCGCTATCTTCGTCTTCGGGGGGAACAACATACGTTTGAGCACGCTTGTTGTTGTCAGTTTTGGGGATTTCCCATTCCAGGTTGGCTTTGCGCATATGTTCAGCATGGGATTGTGTGACTTTCCCAGTTAATTGATTCCTTAACTCGAAAGTAACGGGCGTTATTTGCTTGGTTATGCGGAAGTAGGGTTTCCATTTGCTTTCAAGTTTGCTTTTTCGTAAATGATTCTTCACATAGACGGCCTCGCCAATCTCGAATTTGGTGTCTGTGGCCTTTTTGTTAAATTTCGCTGCTTGTTGGCGTTTCGCCTGTTTCACGTGTTTGTGTACCATCATAAAGGATTTGTGCTGTTGTTGCAGAGCTATCTGATGGTAATCTTCTCCCGCGTATTTACGCCTGGGTTTTAGGAGATTGTCTATTGGGAACACGACGTCTCGGTTGTATAACAAGAAAAAGGGGGAGAATTTAGAAGTTTCATTTTTGTTAAATCGAATCGCAGCTAGTGCTTGATTTAAATGGACGTCCCACGTGTTTATTTGGTCTGCCACTTTCTTTGAGACAATGTCTTTAAAAGTCCTGTGAAATCTCTCCACTCTACTGTTGCTCTGGGGGTGATAATAAGACGTAGTCACGTGGTGAATGTTCAAGGCCTTCAGCGTGTCCCTGACCTTGTAATTAATGTTCTCACTTCCGTTATCGGTAATTATTTCTAGAGGGCATCCATGTCGCGGGAATATCTCGTCGATCAAGAGATGAACAACGTTATCGGCTGACTTGTCCTTGACCGGAAACGCTTCTGCCCACCCGCTATATAAGTCTATGAAGCTGATAATGTAGCGGTTACCCGATAGCGACGTGGGGTAGGGACCTGATAGGTCCAACCCAATTTTGGCAAAAGGGTAGGGGGGCGTGTCCGTTATTTGCATTTTAAGGGATTGTTTTTGCAGAGACCTGACTTGGCAGGTCACGCACTTTCCAACGTAACAGTTTAGTTCCTTGTACAGTCTGGGCCAAAAATATTTCGACCTAATCGCATCATGCGTTTTGTCTACTCCCACGTGGCCGTTATCATCGTGGTATTGTTGGATTATGTTGGTTTGAAGATGTGCGGGCACCCAAAGGCGTGGGGTCGGTTCTGCGTCAGCACTCGAGAGGTAATAGAGTACCCGTCAATCATCAAGTGTTTGTCATTCCGGGTGTCCTCGCCTTTGTCGAGGGCCTCCAGAACTGACGCAATTTCCAGGTCTTTCTTTTGTTCCTCAAGCATGTTGAAGCCTGGCTTGTTGAACAGTAGATTAGTAGGTTGGTAAGCCTGACCAATTTGAGTTTTATTCGGCAGTTCCTTTGGGGTTACCTCGCAGCTTGCGAAGTCTTTGGGTTTAAATCGAGACGAATTCAAGGCGGCGATTTCCGCTTGGGTCTCGGCGACAGTAAGGTTATTGTCGTTGATATCTACCTCTACTTCTGCCTTCTCTTGTTCCGTATAAGCATTAGGTGGCGTTCGACTGAGCAGGTCAGCGCAGTGATTATCTGGGCCAGCTATGTACTCAATGTTACAGTTATATCCAGTTATGCCCAAAGCCCACTGTTGAATTTTCTTGTTCTGCATGGGGGATTCCAAGATATACTTCAATGGTTTATGATCTGTTTTTATCGTGAAAGTGGCGTTATGAAGGTAATGGTCCAACCTTTGTAATGCGAAGTGAATTGCATATGCCTCTTTCTCCACAGTTGGCCATCGGGTTTGAGTATCACTAAGTTTGTGTGAGAGATAATAAATTGGTTCTTCAACGCCATCTGAGCCCAACTGGGTCAGACAGGCACCGATGCAAAGGTCGCTTGCATCAGTATACAATGTATAGGGCGTGGCCGTATTTGGGTAGGCCAGGAGAGGCACTGCCGTGAGATTTTCTTTTAGTTTGTCAAACGAAATTTGGCAAGCTTGGTCCCATTTGAATTTGGCATATTTTTTTGTAAGCTGTACCAAAGGTTCAGCGATTTGCGAAAATGAGGGAACAAATCTGCGGTAGTAGTTGCTCATGCCAATGAAGGAACGTACTTCTTTTACTGATGTTGGGGGCACAAGCGACCGGATGGCCTTGACCTTGTCGGGGTCAGGTCGGACGCCGTCGGTATCAATTATAAAACCCAAATACCGTGTTTCTTGCTTTAGGAATTGGCACTTTTTTAATTTTAATTTCAGTGTATGTTGGCGCAACTTGTCAAAGACTTTCTGGATATGTTCCAAGTGTAATTCTAGGGACTCGCTGTAGATGAGGACGTCGTCTAAGTAGGCAATGGCGTAATCACCCATCCCACATAACACCTGGGCCATCAGCTGGGAGAAAACCCCTCCAGCGTTCCGGAGCCCAAAAGGCATGGAGTTGAATTCAAAAAGACCTCGGTGGCAAGCGAATGCCGTCTTTTGCTTGTCCTCCTCTGCGACCTGGCACTGCCAATAGCCACTTTTAAGATCGATAGCGGTGAAAAATTTAGACTTTCCAAGAAGTGCCAAAATATCGTCGATAACCGGAAGTGGGTATGACATAGGCTTGGTTATGGAATTTAATTGTCTGAAGTCGACGCAAAATCGTTTCGTGCCGTCGCGCTTGTCAACCATGACAATAGGCGCCGAATACGGGCTCGAACTCGGCCTGATAATGTCTGCTTCGAGCATATCATTTATGGCAGTGTCAACCAACGGTCGTTTATTCAAAGGGGTGCGATACGGGCGAAGTTTTATCGGAGGGTGGTTTCCCGTGTCAATATGCATCTTGACTGTGCTCGTCTGCGTCAGCTCAGTGTCCTTGTCGGCAAAAATGTCCGAGTTGGACTTCAACAATTTTACCAGTGTCTCTCGGTATTGCTCGGGGCATGAAACTTCGGTTAAATTTAATCTTTTCTCGACGGTAGCGCGTGCTGACCTAGAGTTGTCTACCCTGTTACGGTCGGCGCGCCCGGGAGCATAGCCATTGTCGCGGTAATTACGGGTTATTGGGGACCGGTAGCTTTGCGACAAAGAGTTGATTTCATGATTGGTTTCGGGGTCACACACGATCGTTTTGCCAATCACACTGCCCCGCCGTAGGCGAAACGTTTTGTTCGTGTTATTGACGAGTAATACCGGGACCTTGTTCCTCTTGCCCACCCCAGAAATGGAGCTGCCGATTTCCAGACCGGGTTCTGACGCTAGGTAGCCTGTCTCGATTTGGGCCACCTCTACTAATGTCGACTTGCGAAGAGAAGCTAAGTTTTTTGATTTTCCCATACATAAAGTTGATGTTTGAGGCTTTAAGCTAACCTTGCTGGTCAATCTCAGCAGGGAAGCTATGTGCGCGTCCGATTCCAATGGGACGTACACGTCACTGACCTTGAGGCATCCCAGATCATAATATAGTCTGACCCCCCGAGAGGTCAACCAATCCCTCCCCAAGATCATATTCCGGGTCATATCATTCGCCACATAAAATTTATGGGTTAATTTTAGTTTCGCCATTCTGAAGGTCAGTTCCACGCTACCAAGTACGCCCAGTGACTTCCCATTCACGGAGCTAAGGTTGATGTGTTCCCTAGTTAGTTTTGGTCGGAACTGTAATGCGTCATAGACGCGTTTGTGAATCAATGATACTTCCGCTCCACTATCCACTAATGAGCGATATTTATTTTTACCTATTCTGACTAAACACGAGCTGGGGTTCCCCACAATGTTGATACTAAATTTCCTCTCACATGTGGCCTCAATGAGAGGATTCCTTAGTTTTTTGCGTATGTGGGCGGGGTCATTAGTCGCGGTGGTTTGTTTAATGTCGGATATCTCCGGCTGTGACGCGGTGTATCATGGGATAGGTCACGTGATCGGTTCGGCTGATCTCGGCGGATTCCCCTAGGTGGCGTTACTGGCGTGTTCCATTGCTTTTGCTTCGAATCTCCGGATTTAGAGGGGCAATTTCTAGCCAAGTGATTACCGTCGCAAACCCAGCAAGATACGTGCCTTCGGTTTTCGATCTTAAAGGGGCAGTCGCGAGCGAAATGGTCACCTTGACACGTCCAACATTCGACTGTTCGTGGTTTAACCACCGCTTCGACATGCACCTGTCTCGGGCGTGATCGGTGTTCACGGGTCGTGTGGTTATCGCGTGCGCATATATCGCGGGTTGTTCTCGCGCGTTTGTTTCTGAAACTATCGATTTCCATTGCTTCCGGTTCGTTTTCGTTGTAATTTTCGCGGCCCGTTCGTAGATTGAATACCCTGCGGATCCCCATTTCCCGCATGGCGATGTCGGCTGCCAATTTTAGTGTCTTCGGCGCATCCCTGATCAACTTCATTTTCAAACTGTCGCTTCTTAAAGCGTCAATATAAAACCCTACGAGTTGGCCTTCAACCGCGTTGATCCCGCCGGGTTGCTCTCGGTATGCCACCGTCGCGATTTCCAAAATTCGTTCGGCAAGCACATGTAAATTTTCGTTTTGTTTTTGCTTGATTTTTCTTAGCATCGAAAAGGCGAATTGAATGTCATTTATCTCGGCAAATCGACTAGATAATTCGGTTTTTGTGTCTTGCCATGTGGCGTTAGCATTCGTGGCCAAATATCTTTGTAAAAAATCTGATACGGGGCCCGTCGCGCTCTGGAATGCCATATAGGGCTTCTTTGCTTCGTTAGCGCCGGTTAGGATCGCGCATTTTTCTATCGACTTGACCCACCCGTGGTATTTCGTGGGGTCCCCGTCAAATGACGTCACTACCTGTGTCACCGTAGTCATGGCCATTGCAGCAATTTGAGAATTGATAGATTCTATTAATGGGGCGAGAACACCAGCTGATTGTTGTTGTTGGGTAGCCATTATGATAATAAACAATTAGACTCACGTTTTGCGAATTTTCCCACACTGTTTCTGTTCACACTGTTCCTCTTCTGGTTTCACGTTGTGTCTGCGATTAGCGTTCAGATCCTGGCTCGAAGGCACCAGTTAAGAGATATGTGCCAATACGGGTACATATAACTCTTAAGGCTATCAGAACGGTTTGATTATTTATATACAACAAAGTCAATAATGTTCAATCATCGGCATCTGGGTTTCTCTTCTTGTCGTCTGCTTGGGTTGGGATCTTCTTCCGTCTTCATAGGTTGGTTGTGTCTGCTCGTCTTCTACTCGGTTGAATTCCGGTTGAGTTCGTCTTCCTGTCGTCTGCTCTTCTTCTGCGTCGGCGCATCAGTGTGACGTTGTTAGAAATACAAGAGCATAATGTTTACCTTGTATTTCCGTCCATTGCTCCACTCTGCTCTTCTAAGCGTCCGAGGGTTCGTGATGATCGCTTGTGTTGGTCAGATAGAAACTGGTTAGAACTCCCCTCTCATGTCGGCTTGCTTCTTACTAAAATACCCAGTGGCCGCTAATGACGGCCATGTGTATCTTCACGGCGCGTCGGTTCCAGACTTACTTAGGGTAATCGAGTTATCGTCATCTCCCCATGGGTCCTATTAACTCTCCTGGTTTCAGTAGCTTTTCTAGGCGATACATCTGGCCTTGCTTAATCCTCAAGACCGTTTCTGTTTACTCCACAGCTGTCTTACTATGTATGTATCGGCCTGGAATCACCAGATCATTCGTTTTGATGTCCGGTATTTCGCAATGTTGATGTGGTCAGCAGGGTCGCTAATATGTGTGGTAAACTAGCGGCTCCCGCGACTAAGAGATTGCTTGTATTCTTCCCGGGTTGAAAGTTATGTCCCTGTGGTTGTCTTGGCACAGTGTTGGATTGGGGTTACACATGGGTAAAAATACTGGGCTACAACAGGGAATAAATCATCGAGTTGAGTCTACTTAAGAACAGCCGGGGAATACCCTGACACCAAGGTTTACCTGGGGGAAACATTGAGATGCACCTGTGTAAAAAACCATATGATACACACAGGACTGGTAATGAAACACCAAGGTAAACATGGGTAGGAAAACACCAACGTACACATAGTTGAGAAACACCAAGATACAGATGGGTAGGAAACACTAAGGTACACCTGGGTGGGGATGCCAGAGTGCAATGATGAGGAGGTTATGTGTAAGCAAATGAATGTGAAGGTGGCAATGCAGTAGCTTTGGGTGAGATGCATGGGTATTGTTATCAATGGGTGACATAGCATGGGACCTATTCACTTGAAACAGCTAATCGTCACAAACTTCCATCCATGCTGTACTACCATAAGCAAATGAACCTAATCCCATGTTGTAGTATAACACATTGAGGAAACTGATTTTGGAGCCTAGATGTTTATTCAAGATAAACAAACTAACTAAAGATACAAATAGAAACACATGTAATACATACATATATCAACTGCATGAGTTAAAACGTAGTGTCAAGAGTTGGGTTAAATTTTTGATTCGCAACACTTGCAAATTCCCTCTTCATATATAGAATGTTAGGCAAGTTACATGTAGTCGCAATGAATACCGATACATGGCACTAAAATAATTATTTTTAGTTCCAATGTCATTTACCAGTATACCTTGCAACTTTATTTCCAGTGAGGTAGTTTTGTCTCATTTAAACGTTCTAACTGGATTTCTCCCTTTGAATGACATAAACTAGTGTGAGTATATTCATGAGCTCTGATGTGAAATACATACCGTATGTATATCAGAAAAACATTATTTCTTAGTCTAAAGACATATTGCCTGTCATTATCTGACTGTTTTAAAATATAGATTTCTAACTGAATGTTGTACAGCTCTAGAAATAGCTATATTTATTTTCTGTCCCGGTTCATAAGAAGACATTATTTCTTAGTGTTAGAGGACATGTTGCCTATTATTAAAAATCCCAAACGTACATGTTAACAGAACATTTGAGAAAGAGACACACCATCTATAACCTTTTTGTTTAGCAGCAGCAATTGGTCCGATAGCAATATATACTATAAATAGTAATCAGATGCTAGTAATTAAACAAACACATTAATTGCACCACCTCGAAACGGTTAACATAGATTACAGACAATAACCGATGAGGGTATCACCCCCTCCGGTTTGGTACACGACATTCAGGCCATTTTAGGTGGTATGCTACATACATACCCAATGTTATCTTGTTTTAGGAATTCATATAGCAATTCACGTATAACCGGCATTCACGATTCACCAACAAGGCTGATATACAGATTTTATAGCAAACAAATATATCAATTTTGAGTATTTTCCAACCCAAACAGACCTAAGTGATATATTTTGATCAAATTCAGTCTAATACGTCCTGATATGTTGATGTTATGGATACTATTTCAGCAAATGTGAGAAAAAACTATTATATTTTTAGTGTGTAATTACTAAGTATGTCATCCATATTTTCTTAACTGGTACACATAATGCATCCTCACAAGTAACTGTTAGCTGGTATTCAGTATACATGGGCGGTAGGAAGTAACACCTTCATCAAAGCGGACAGACCCTCCAATCACCATTTAATAGACCAGTCTGGAATGTGTCGCCCACCCCCCGAATACCAGTCAATATAAAAGGGTGAACTCTGTGTAGCAGTTACAAGTAAGAAAATATTGAATGAAAACTGAGTGATATTACGCTAATACTATAGTTTTCATATACATGTATTTGCTGAAGTTGTATTCATAACTTCTACATTCCTATAGATAATTGACTGAATTACATCATACTAGGGCTGGAAAATAATAATAAAAAACGTTTTATTTTGTGCTATAAAAGCTGCGAACCGGACTCTTTGTTGAATCCAAAATACCGGTTGAACTGCACATATGAATCCCGAGTACCAAATTAGCAGAGGGTTTTCTATTTATTTCATATACAAGTACCTGTAGCTAAACATGTTGGTGATTCATTAAATATAGAATATACGCATAGTGTTTCTGACTAACAAATTTAATCCACGAGTGGGATTGGCGATTTACACCACGAGCTTCAGCGAGTGGTGTAAATCGCCAATCCCACGAGTGGATTAAATTTGTTATTCAGAAACACTATGCGTATATTTTGTTTATGCCGCTATCTTTACAATGCGATGGATAAACACTTTTCCGTTCAAATTGTATGGAGAAAGTTTAATCCACTCTGCGAAGTTTAATCGACAGTAGGCACGTTTAATCAACAGGTGTTGATCAAATGTAAAATTTAAACAGATGGCTTTATTTATATAGTAAGATAGGCGATCGTGGTATAAAATATATTGATTTTTAAATATGTGAGATCCAAGCGGAAATCATTTAGAGCATACATTGTCTCAACATGTGTAATCTTCATGGCCAGTTTATAGCGACGCAGTCAGGTATCATTATGTATACCCATTTGCACACAACATATCTTCTCCAAAGTATCAATACATGTATGCGTAAACTATCAATTGGACGTGTGTATAGAGGTTGTATCGTATTCGTTGCTATTTAATGACAGTCTGTACAAGTTTGCACCTGTTTTATTCTCAGATTAGGTGAGCTTGTGTACTGTATAGTGTGTTTACAAATAACTCGCATCGTCCCACTCTCAGGGCAGGGATGTGTTGAGTCTTGTTGGCCTATTGGAATTTCCAAGAAAAAGTTATAAGTTTTTTCCCGAATCGATTCTCTCAAAATACAACCGAATCGGTGAAATTCATTTCAAATTCTCTCAAGATACATGTCAGCTCTCTGTCATTCGGACCATGTCACCCTGTCCAAAAAGTGATAGTTTGACAATATGACACTTGAGAATTTGAGAAAAGTTTGTTGACAAAAAGCCATAAATATATATATATATAATCGAAAAACTTAATGTTTATAGCCTTTATAGTTTATAGTTTGCTGTGGACTAGACTACTCCTCTACATATACTAGTAATCTATTCCGTGCATATTAATTACTGCACGATTATGTTATTTAATAATATATATAATACTAGCCGATGAGCCCGACGTTTTCCGGGCTATTCAAAAACCAAATTTCAAGTCGATAGCTCCACCCGTTTCCGAGATCTCGTCTGCGCATGCGCGAAGCTGGCGTCGCACGGGCTCGGCGACCCGATAAAATTCGTATTCGGGGCAAGATACATTCACATACCAAATTTCAAGTCGATAGCTCCACCCGTTTCCGAGATCTCGTCTGCGCATGCGCTGCACGGGCGTCGCACGGGCTCGCCAATACGACAACGACCACCGCCTGGTCAAACAACAAACAAGTACCAAGTTTCGTCCCGATCGGTCGAGAATCGTAGATTTGTATTAATGACAAACAGACAAACAGACAGACAGACAGAGGTCTTCAAAATATATATGAGACTAGCCGATGAGCCCGATGTTGTCCGGGCTATTCAAAAACCAAATTTCAAGTCGATAGCTCCACCCGTTTCCGAGATCTGGTCTGCGCATGCGCGAAGCTGGCGTCGCACGGGCTCAGCGACCCGAAAAAATTCATATCCTGGGCAAGATACATTCACATAGCAAATTTCAAGTCGATAGCTCCATCCGTTTCCGAGATCTCGTCTGCGCATGCGCTGCACGGGCGTCGCACGGGCTCGCCAATACAACAAGGACGACCTCCTGGTCAAACTACACACACGTACCAAGTTACGTCCCGATCGGTCGAGAATCGTAGATTTGTATAAATAACATACAAGCAGAGGTTTTCAAAATATATATGAGACTAGCCGATGAGCCCGACGTTGTCCGGGCTATTCAAAAACCAAATTTCAAGTCGATAGCTCTACCCGTTCCGAGATATGGTCTGCGCATGCGCGAAGCTGGCGTCGCACGGGCTCGGCGACCCGATAAAATTCGTATCCGGGGCAAGATACATTCACATACCAAATTTCAAGTCGATAGCTCCACCCGTTTCCGAGATCTCGTCTGCGCGTGCGCGAAGCTGGCGTCGCACAGGCTTGGCGACCCGATAAAATTCGTATCCGGGGCAAGATACATTCACATAGCAAATTTCAAATCGGATGTTCTCGATTTTGTTTGCAAAGAACTTCGCAAATATATTGGCAAGATCGACCGACGCGAGGACTTTTTTGTGTGAAGTAGTTTATCAATAACATCAGATAGAACTTAAGGCCGTTTTGAGTTATCGCTCACGAGGTCAGCAAAATATTGCCGCTAGGCCTCGATGATAAGTTTATTGACACGATTTCGTTGTGCCACGAACAACTCCCTGTGAATCTCAAGTTTTGAGGAACGCCATTGCAGTTCGAGATTTCTACGACGCACTTTCTCTGCTCGGAGGTCGTCATTAAACCATGGAGATGATTTACGGTTCACCATGGTTTTAGTTTGCAAAGGTGCAAAACTGTCAACCAACTCCTGGGCCACAGAATTGAAGTTTCTAACCAACGCGTCGACTGAAAGATCGCGGGTTCTCCACAGAGACGAGGACATGAAGGCGTTCGAAAAATCGCCAGGATCGATGCTGCGATATTTACGAAAAGTCATTGTCTTCCTCTCCGGTTTTGGTCTACGGAGCCTAATGTTGAACTTTACCAGGAAATGGTCAGAAAGAGCTATGTCAAATACTTCAATGTCATAAACAATCCTGGAGTCACACTCGCGGGTGATCACAAGGTCTATAGTCCATGAGCCAGGACCGAGAATGGTACCATTTTGGTGGGCAAATTCTATCAACATTTTTCTCAAAGCTTATAATCTGAAATTCATCTGAGTGCTGGGGCGCACTGTGGCAGTGTAGCTTAGTGTGCAAAATTTGTGTTTCCATGGCAACGAAGGGTGTTTTTCGCCAGTTTTCAAAATATACTTATAATGGTCTACTACCATAAAGTTTAATGCAGTAACTCTATCCTTACACTAATATGGGGTGACACCCTTGTGGTCTTTATTTTGACGCGGGGATTTCACCTATATAGGTCAAGGTCACACACAAAGGTCAAGGTCATTCACCAAAATATTAGCTTTTTTCATATCGGGTCTTATATTTTCTACCCAATGATTTTATATATCAGTTTTGAATACGTTATCTTTGCTCCTAAATAATCTGTAGCGTATATGCTACATGGAGAAATTCGTTATTGTCGAAAAAGACATGTCATTCATGAGATATATGTCTTTAAACTTGGTGACCATTTTCCAAAATGGGTGAAAATTTCCCAATATATCATGCTTAGTCCAGGCGCTTGGTGCATGGAAATGTAAGAACTGCACAAATATTGATAAAAGCGTGAAACATCCACATATGTTCCTTGGACCTTACTGATCATTTTCAGAATAGACCGCATCGAGATTTGGCCCTGCTTAGCAACGGTTGCTAGGCAACTACCCGAAAGTATAAACATGCTCATATAAGAATGTATTACAGTATTTCATTCAACTTTAGTTGTTCTGAATTGAATATTTCAGGTATATTTGTGACATAGGATGAATTACAAAGACTTGTGACCTTGTTTCCTATAATAATGGCAATGACAACCGTTTCTATGCAGCTACACAAACATTAAATATTTATAACTCCGCCAAGGGTACCCCGAGTCCCCACACCAAATTTGGTTTAAATCGGTCCTGATAAAGAAAGCTATGGTATCTAATTTAAAAAAAAATGTTTCAACATTACACACGACATGCTATTAACAGTGGACTAGAACATGTTTGCTGCTTTGCACAGCTGAATATATCGCTCTACAGATGGTCTGAGGTCATTATAAATGTTATAGGTTTAATATAGATCCCAAGGTTCAGCATAAACAAAGCCAGTGATTAGTTGACAGCTCTGCTATATAATTGATATTAATAGGTCAGCAGTGAGGTGTCTTATCGTGATGGCTGTTGTTGGTATAATTTGATACATTATCATTCTAAACTTAAATTGGCTCTATTAACCCAAGTGTTCCATGTCAGGGTCACCTTTCACATTTAATCCAAAGCTGCGCTGGTGCAGCATTACCTATCCTGTGCCAGTGAATTATCTTATATTTACGAGTGACCCATACAATCCAATAAGTTGTGTTAAGTACATCTGTCTATAGTAGTGCATAACACTATACTCTATAATTCAACATCAACACTCTAATTTATTATTCCGATCATAGTAATTTACAATCGCCAAGGGATGGGTTAAACATCTGGCAATCGTGATCGGCCTCTCGTTTTCTGTTGCTGATATATCGTCACTGGTGGGTGTATATGTATACAGGAAGTAGATGTCATGGCTGGGGAGTGACCATATGGCCAATGGTTGATGGAATATGTATACAAGGTGTGACCGTATGGTCACAAATGTAGCGTATGAGTATACAGTATGAGGTGAACATGCAGGTCTGGGGTGCATGAATGGCCCTGTGTACAGAGTATACGTATATATTGAAGGGCTGTGTCGCCATGGATACATGTATACAGGGAGTGGCCGTATTGCCAAATGGTGGAATGAATATGTATACAGGGGGTGACTGTATGGTAACACATTTGGTATATGATTGTCACTATTATATATTTTGGAAGATCTATCTGTGTGTGTATCTATCTGTGTGTGTGTGTGTGTGTGTTCGCGATGAACTCGAAAACGGCCGACCCGATTTCGATGAAACTTCGTATGTGAGGCTACTATCGGTCGGGAAGTGGCATAGGCATATTCATTTTCAGATCCGAGGTCAACTTTTCACGTGCCGAGGTCAAATCTGTTTTTACGCCGTTTTGCGCTAATATATTTCAGTTCGGTGCTCACAAATCGATTCGATATAGCGCGAATAATAAATTGCCAGTCATATAATTTGCACGGTTAGAATATGTGGCGCTTGCTCTTTCCAATGATGTATCACACGTTTAAAGTTTCTACCTTAATTATCGGGAAGGACGCAGGACCATGCTTCGCTCATCGAAAAAAATTCCGTAAATATATTACGCCGTCAACAGATCGTGACGTGATCGCGATTAACTCTTAGCCGGCCGATGTCGCGTTAACTCATCACCGGCCGAGGTATCCGCAAATGACATGTGGCAATATATATATCTCGGAAACGGGTGGAGCTATCGACTTGAAATTTTGTATGTGAATGTATCTTGCCCCGGATACAAATTTTATCGGGTCGCCGAGCCCGTGCGACGACAGCTTCGCGCATGCGCAGACCAGATCTCGTAAACGGGTGGAGCTATCGACTTGAAATTTGGTTTTTGAATAGCCCGGACGAAGTCTGGTCACCTTCTAGTCTATTATATATTTTGGAAGATCTGTCTGTGTGTCTGTCTGTCTGTGTGTCTGTGTGTTCGCGATGGACTCGAAAACGGCCGAACCGATTTCGATGAAACTTGGTATGTGGGGGTAATTTCGGCCGAGAACTGGCATGGGCCTATTAATTTGTCCGTGCGATGTGACCTTGACCTTGAAATCGGGTAATATCAAGGTCAAACGACCGAATATCTCGGGATTTAGATGAAACTTGGTATGTGGGGGTATTTTCGGCCGAGGGGTGACATGAGCCTATTAATTTGCCTGTGCGACGTGACCTTGACCTTGAAATCGGGTAACTTCAAGGTCAAATCGCCAATTTTGATGGGATTTCGACGAAATTTGATACGTGGGGTTACTTTTGTCCACTGATTGTTTTGGATGGGTCCAATCGTGACCCCGACCAGACCTTGACCTTCAAAATGATCAATTCAAGGTCAAATCGGGTAAAACCGGATGGATTTCGACGGGCACGTTTGTCGGGTACTTTTGTCCGGGCAGTGTTTTTGGACTGGTCAAATCGTGACCCCACTTGACCTTGACCTTCAAAATGGACAATTCAAGGTCAAACCCCGGACGAAGTCGGGTCACCTTCTAGTATATATATATATATATATATATATATATATATATATATATATATATAGTTTGAAAATTAAGAAAGGTATTCGTTCATTGTTGAATATTTATTACATGTATGTACAAACAGCTATACCGGTTTCGGCACATCTTGCCTTTTCAATAGCTTGGAGTCACTGTCCATATATATATATATATATTATATATATATGGAGTGACTCTATGGCTATGGGTGTGATGTATATATTGAGAGGCTATATGGCCATGTGTGTGGCGAATAGTAGTAATATCTTTTATTTACGTGACATTTGCATGTTAAATTACAAACAATGTTTTAGACATTTAGTTTACATCTCGCACCGGCCCTATTGGGCCTATATGTCACCCTGAAAATAAGAATTAATAAATTTTTGCATTGTATAGCAAGACGCCTGTCAATTTACGCTATTATATGCTATGATGTTTATTTATATATATACTGCTTTCTTTTCAGATAGGCATCATGGATAAAATTAGCACACTGACGTGTGTGTTTGTTGATTATTTCAATAAAAGCTGATTCTAACTGGTTTTGTTCTATCATCATGGTTACATTTAAAGGGAGAGAGTCTAGTAAAAGTTCTCGCTTTTCGTTATAGAAAGGGCGTTTTAATAGGAAGTGCATTTCATCTTCGACTTCATGTGAGGCACATAATGTGCATTTTCTGAGATTTAGCTTTTCATTTCTAAAACGACCAGTTTCCACTCTCAAAGGAAGAATTCCACATCGAAACTGAGCAAATATAGATCTATGAGCACGGTCCATATTCATCAATACATATGATTCAGTTTTATAATTCCTTTTGAAAAGTTTATATGTTCTTAATTTAGGAACAAAATTTAAGCTGTTTTTCCATTTATCTGATTCATCATTTTTAAGCTTCGTTTCAAAATCGTCTATATTACATGTTTCTAAATTTTGAAATACTGTTGACAATTGTAAGTTAGATAGAGTATCATTCATAAAGGAACACCAACCATTTGAAACATGAGCTTGGTCCCAGTTAAACACTTTTTTAATTAGTCTGTCATCTGGTAATTCTATTATATGGTTTCATAGACGGATATGGTTCAGGACTCGAAGAATCTTACAAGATGAGATACCAATGTCACCATTTACTGCTGATAATGGACAATAACGATGGACTCCCAAAAAATATCTAAACGCCTTATTCTGTACACTATCTAGACATGAAAAATTCTTTGAACCCCATACGCCTGATGCATAATCTAAAATTGGAGCTACACATGTTATATATAACTTTTTAAATGTTTTGAAAACTATATCTTTATATGGGTGAATTTTTGAAATTATAGCACCTAAAGCTCTGCTTGCAGATTTGGCCAAGACCTCAGCTGTTGTGTAAAATTGTTTGTGTTCATGAATAATAATACCCAAGAATTTATATTCTTCTACGATATTCAGTTGTTGCGTGCCACGTTTAAAAGGAATAGGTATACAGGGGTGACCTTTGGCAAAAGGTGGTGTGAATATGTATACAACGAGTGACTGTATGGTAATATATTAAGTGATGTGTATATAGAAGGGCTGTATGGCCGTTGGTGGGGTGTATATATATATATACTTGGAATAACTATGGTTATGGGTGTGGTTTATATGCATATCTTGAGTGGCTATATGGCCATGTGTGTGGCGACTATATATATATATTTGGAGTTAATCTATGGCTATGTGTGTGATGTATATGTATATATTGAGAGGCTATATGGCCATGTGTGTGGCGAATATGTATACAGGGGAGACCTTTGGCAAAAGGTGGTGTGAATATGTATACAAGGAGTGACTGTATGGTAATACATTTGCTATGTTATTGTCATGGGTGAGGTGTATTTTCAAGCCCGTGTGTATGAATTGCCGAGTGTGCGGGGTATTGGTATAAAGGGAAGGACTTTATGGCCATTGATGGGGTGTATATGCATAAATGGAGTTAATCTATGGTTATGTGTGTGGTCCGAATCTATGGTTATGTGTGTAGACCGAATTTGTCCCCTATTTTTGTTGGGGAATATTTAGTCATATTAAGTAAACAATGGTTTGGAATTTTTTAACAGATCGAAGGGTCGGGGCAAGGGAATCATTTATCTCAAGAATAGTGATTGTTCGGGATCTAAACCCGAGGTAGGTTTGAAAAGTTAAACTTGGTAACGATAAAATGTGTTAAAATGTAGTCTGTTTATTATACGGATTGAATAAAGAGCGTTTACTTCACATATGTGCGAAACACAGAAAACAGCTGAAACTCGCTCTGATTATGCTTAGATTTTGTTGAGTATGTATAGGTATTTCGTGTCTCCAGCGACCTACATTATCCCCACTACAATATACACCAGTATTGAGGTTCAAATGTGCCATGTCCATTCAGATGGTAAATATATATTAAAATGAGAAATCAGTTCCCACCTACATACGATAATATAACTAAACGGTTGTATTAAAATGTGCAATACATCGATAAATCCACGATATATTGATGCCCTAGTACCAAGGGTTGAGACAGGGACGTGACAACGGGGTGTCTCAGCCCCCCCCCCAAACTTTGGTCAAATGTTCAACAGTTGGAAATATGATATACTTGACAAAACATTTGTTGGAAATTTCACACCAACAATAGGTTGAAATTGTTCCCGTAGTATAATATTCCATCAATGTATTAGTGGAGAATTTGTAGTTTTTAGACCAACATTTGCATATTTTCCTATTTTTGGTAAAACATTTGGACTGAAATGGCTATCAGAAACTGTTTAAAATTTTCCAACTTTGGGGGGGGGGGTCAGGTATCAAAATGTCCAACAAATGGAAAGTTTGATGCCAGTCTGGATGCTAGGATTTAGAAAATTTCATGTTCAGATTTCAAATATTTCTCACACCGGGACGAACCATGTTCGATCCGGTGTGTCCGGCCCCTCCCTATTGGCCAGTCAGAAACCGATAATTAATTTAACAAAAAAAAACAAATCTGGGATTGTTCAGGCTCAGATCTACACATTTTCTTGTACTGGTCGGTCTAATGGATTATACCCACCCCCGGCTAGTGACAAAAAGATTCATTTAGAATTTGCTACCATTCAGGCGGATGTGGGGGACCAGTTGGGAAAATCAAAGCACAACGGGATGGGGAGGGGGTGAAAATGGGGTGTAGTTAGAAGGTGGACGCCCCTCCTAACGCGGATACAATCTATAGACACGTCCCTACAATGGGTCGAGACTGCGTCTATAGCACCATCTACTCACTCTATCAACCACAACCTCTCATTAATGTAGTGAAAAAAGTGCTAGAAGCCGCCTCGAGAATTTGAACATAGAACCTGGTTTAAAATGACAACTTTATCAATGCATGATGTGTGCCCATGAAACCTTGCAATAGATAGGTTAACGCATAGCTGACTGGAATTACGTGTAATTCATGAACCTTTGAGTGAGAAATCGTAGTGAAAGGTTACCTGTCAATGGGACACATCTGCCCGTTCTAAATCGCTATTGCTTTATGAGCTGCATTGAAAGTACCCAAGTAACCACGGCGATGTTCATCGATTTACCCGTACCCGTTCACGTGTATTTTGTTGAATTCAATGCAACTAAATGCATGGGCACAATAGCAGGTATTGATAAGTGGACCATGAATGAGACCAATTATCGATACATATATAGTGCAAATGTAAAACATATTATGTCTTATAAATGCCTGATACACTTGCATTCTTTCACTGTGTCACGATGTGTATTTACATGTTTTGTGGCAACCGACGTCAAATACTTCTTTTAATATTTTTTGTAAAGAGCCCCGAACCCCATCCGCGCCATAAAGATAGAGACACCTTTACTAGTTCTATAAACCACACCGTTACATTTCTGGTAAATATTATCTCTATTAGTCATATAGCTATAGATGGCCTCATTATTTTCAAAAAAATAGTGGACATGCAGACAGACACATATTCGAAAATATACAGATACTAGATAAAAACCGACCGTGTCATTATAATGTATCCTTCAATCACAGGCCTAAAATGTTATGTTAATATAAATATAAATAAAGAGCGTTTGCTTCACTTCTATACGAAACAAAAACCAAAACAGCTGAAAGTCGCTTTGACGAGGGTAAGGTTGTGTAGAGTATAAGGGTGTGTATATCGGTATTTCGTGTCATTGTCGACCTATATATCTCCACCACTACAATATAGAACAGTCTTGATGTTCAAATGAGCCATGTCCGTTCAAATGGTAAATATATCATCTATATTAAAATGAGAATCAGCTACCACCCACATAGGATAAAATAACTAAGCGGTTGTATTCAAAAGTGTAATACATTCACGATATGTTTATATGCTCATGCACAAAGGGTCGATACAGAGACGTGACGATGGGGGTGCGGTGTTTCACTTCAACTGTTGTAAAATTGTTCAACAGTTGAAATATTCATATACCTAGCACGTCAGTTGGAAATTTCACACCAAAACAAGGTTGAAATTATTCTGGCAGTTTGATTTTCCCAAAAAATTATTTAGTTGGGAATTGTTATTGTTTCAGACCAACATTTGCATATTTTCCTCCTTTTGGTAAACAAATTCGGACTGTATTGGCCAACAGTTGGAAATTTTCCAACCTTAGGTTTGAAATATCCAACAAATGAAAAGCTTGGGGACAGTCAAAAGATGCTAGGATTATCAATTTTCATATTCAGATTTCAAAACGTTCTCACACCGGACCGAACCATGGTCGACCCGTGTATCCTGGTCTCTCCACATGCAGTGGCCCGTCAAAACTGATAATTAATTTCAGAAAAACAAATCAGGGCGTGATTTGCCTGGCATTAGAGCACTATATGTTATGATTGTGCAATTTCCATGTTTAGATCTACAAATGCTCTTATATTAGTCGGCACAGTGGAACCCTCCCACAACAGGATTTGTGGTAACAAGACTACTGATCCATTTAGAACAGACTACAGTTCAGGCACGTGGAGGAACAGTTGGGGAAAATCAAACCCAACGGGGGTGCACAATTGGAATTACGCAAGGCTCAATGGGGTGTATAGTTGGTAATTTGAAGCTGGACACCCGCTCTCAACGCGGAGACCCTCTATAATTACGTCCATGCGTATAGCACCGTCAACTCACTCTCATGCATAATCCGAATAAACGCTCGCAAATTACTATTTTCTCGGCTTTGGGGCGTAACAAAATTTTATTCGAATAGAGGAACCCACACATCAAAGCTAAGAGTGATCAGATATCGATTTTTGAAATCTATTATTTTTCACCACCGATAATTTTTAGACGCCCAGTAAACAGTCGACGAGAGACGGTCTAGGACCAAATTGCGGATGAAGATGTATAACTCTAAAATCAAGTGTTTTTTTTTCATTTAAATAAATGTTGATAAATAACAGGTTTTGGGCAAATGTATACTATAGTTGACTGTGGTTAGCATTATTTGTGTTGGAATCTGATGACATGGGGACCATTGAATTAAAGGTTTGAGTAATTTTAATCATGAGATGTCTTTACTGGAGTGAAGATAGTTGTTAGTGAACAAATTGGCATTCCGTAGTTATCTAAGTGCAAGAAGCCGCCTCGATACTTTTAACATAAAACATGGCGTAAATGACAGATTTATCAATGAGATTTGCCCATGAAATCTTGCAATGAATAGATTAATGCATAGCTGACTTCTATTTCATAGAATTAATGTACTTTTGAGTGAGAAAACTTTAGTGAAAGATTACCGGTCAATGGGATACATCTACCGTTCCAAATCCCTACCGCTGTATGCACTGCATTGAAAGGACGCAAGTGAACGTGACGAATTTCACCGATTCACCGGTACCCGTTGGACGGATATCGCAAACTCGCTAGTGTCATTGACATGGGAACTACATTGTATCTGGATATATGACCCCTCAGCTAGGAACGGCCCCCTCTAAAAAGTTTTCACTATAACCAAGAAACAGATAAGTGCAGTATCGTGCTTTAGTTGATGTCACAAATCGTGTTTATTTTGTTGTGATTGTATCTCAAGGGTAATGTATCATGAATCATGTATTACCACAAAGTTATGCATGATGATGGGGATTGCTTTCATGACTAACCCACTATAGGTAGTGGAATAAGAGCCCAATTATAAAAACTAGACCAAATGTTACCCTTTTCCAATAACATTGACTGTAGCAATTGACCTTGACCATATAGGGCATATAGCCCAGTTCATTGATGGATCCTTAATGGCAATATGAGTTCACATCATTTCTTCATACGCAATTAGGCTCAGGTTTCCAGCAGTTGGATTTTCAATAATAATATTTGATGCCGTTGCCATGGAAACCAGATTTTATCTCGACAGTTTGTCAAACATCTCACTGGGCATCCCCCAAAAGGTGTCCATTATAACCACGGAACACATATGTGAAGTTTCATGATTTAGTTACTAAAGTTACAAAATTGCAGTTATTTTGGTCTTGATGGTAATGCATCGTCGTTTATGTAATGTCACAATTACCACAACAAGGTAGTACTTAAAATGCCGATTAAAATGTGACTAAAAATGTGCCATACAAAAAAAACAAGGTTCGTTGATTCTCAAAAGCGGCATATTTTGTATTTTTCTTCAAATATATGGTGTCGTTGTCACGGAAACTTGGGTTTATAATGACATTTGACACCACCACCACCTGGACACGCCCTCCAAAACGTTTTCCCTATAACTAAGTATATATTTGTATAAGTTTCGGGCTTTAGTCAATAAATTCATAATTCAACCCCTAACGGACCCCAGATAAGTAAATAACTCTATAATATACACAAAAGCACGATATCTTTGGAAATAACTGATTTCACTCAATTTTGAAAATGTCCACAAAGTTTAGAGGTCGTTATCTCATGACTGGCTTGTCAGTTGCAACCATAACACAGTTCTCCGTGTAGCCTATATGCTCTAGATTATTTCCGAGTAAAGATAACGTATTCAAGACTGATATATAAACTTATTGGGTAGAAAATGTATGACCCGATATGAAAAAAGCTAATATTTTAGTCAATGACCTTGACCTTTGTATTTGACCTTGACATATATTGGTGAAATCTCCAGTGTCAAATTAAAGCCCACCAAGGATAGCACCCCATATTAATGCCAAGATAGAGTTACTGCATTAAACATTCTTGATAGAGACCATTATAGGCATATGTTTTATACCGGAAAAAACACACTCCGTTGCCATGGAAACAAACATTTTCCACACTAAGCTACACTGCCCCAGTGTGCCCCAGCACTGACATAAACTTGAGACTATGAGATTTCCGAAAACATTTGGTAGAATTTGCCCACCAAATTGGTACCACTTTCCATTTTTGGGGAGCCTGGCTCATGGACTGCAATTGACGTTGCTACTCTCACAAATTAGCGTCAACAAATTAGCGTCGAAAGTTATTAATATTGATCAACTTAATACATGATGTTTGTAAAAATGGTAGTCAGGGCAGGTCAGGGAGTGACTTTGTGGTCACAGATGATGTAAATAGGTATACATGAAATCTAATCACGAATGGTGGAGTGTCTATATGGTCATGTGTGTGGTATTTATGATGATATGCAGATAAACAAGGAGTACTAATGCATGATGTGAATAGGTATACGTGGAGTGGCTGTATAGTCACTGAAGTGATGTATGGGTATAACAGGAGTAGCTACATTCCATCCGTGTGTTGTTTATGTATCTTTGGAGTGATCTTATGATCATGTGTGGAATGCACAGGTGTAAATTTGATAGCTTAATTGTCATGGGTGGGTGTGTATACATACATGTATTGGTTGTATGAAAATGGATGGACTGTATGGATAGATAAGGAGTGGTTGTATGCTTATGGGTATAATAATTATAGGACAGGTGTACATGGAACGGTTGTATGGTCATGATTGTTGAAATGTATATGCATACATGCATATATGGATGGTCATTGGCGAGCGTGTTGGTATATATAAAGTGGCATTGTGATCTTAAGTGTATATGGTATGTGTGTGCATCTTTACTGTTGGTGTATTGTCATTAGGCGACTAGGGGATATATATGTATACAGGGAGTCGCTGTATGATCATGGATCGGATGTATGAATATACCGCGAATGGCTGAATTGTCATGTGTGAGGTGTATATGCAATACTGGAGTATACAAATGACCACGTGTTTATTGGTGTATCTATTCAATGCTGAGGTGTATATGTATACATAGAATACCTCTTATGGCCATGTGTGGGTGTATATGTATATCTTAAGTGGCTATATTCCATGTATGTGGCAAATATGTATGAGGGAGATACCATATGGCCAATGGTGAGGTGGTGTAAATTGTACAGGTATGTCTTGAAGGATTGTATGGCAATTAGTGAGGTGTATATGCACAAATGGAGTGACTCTATGGTCATATGTGGGACGTATATTTATACCTTGAGTGGCTATATGGTCATGTGTATACAGGGAGTGACTGTATGGCCAATGGTGAGGTGATGTGCTGGGTATTGGCATGTCTTGAAAGCTGCATGGCCACTGGTTATGTGTATATGTATACCGGGAGTGACATTATAGGCATGGGTGGGGTGCATATGTATATCTTTAGTGGATATATGACCATTCGTGTGGCCAATATGTGTATATGGAATGGCCAATGGTGATGTGAATTGGTAAACAATGATTGACTATATGACCACGAATGTTGTTATGAGTATACAGCGAGTGGCTGAATTGTCATGAGTGAGGTGTATATGCAAGCATGGGTGTATGAATGGTCGTGTGAGCGGGGTATTGGTATATATAGAACGTCTGCATGGCCATTGGTGAAGCGTATATGTGTACTTGGAGTGATTCTATTGTTATGGGTGTGGTGTATATATAAAGCTTGAGTGACTACATGGCCATGGGTGTGGCAAATATATACACATGGAGTCATTATATGGCCAATGGTGAGGCGAATACATGTATGTATACATGAAGTGAATGTATGATTATGAACGGGGTGTAGAGCTATATATAGAGTGATTATACGGTCGTGGGCGAAGCGTAGAAGTATATCTGCATGGTGACTTGTGACTATATACATTTTAGTCAAGTGTGTGGTGTACGGTTATACCTAAATATAGATGTACGGTCATGGATAAAGTGCGTGTGTGAAAACGAGTGGCTACATGGTCATTTATGTTGTGTTTATGTATATATGGAGCGAGTTCATGATCATGGGGTGTTTGTACATGTGTAAATTTGGGTGGGTATCAGTTTACACTTTAAATCAGGGACATATTAATCGATATAGAGGTAATGTTAGAGAGTTATACATCCTGATGGTGGTTTATATGCACAATTGGGGAAACTTTTTTCCTGACATTAGTCATTTCGATGCCAATTAGCCACAATTGTATTGTCGTAGCCTCATAATAATGCCCCTTTCAGTTCAGTTTCAAAGTGCTGTCCTTTTCCGTACAAAAAACATGATCAGAATCCCAAAAGAAGTTTTTGGCAAAATTCCATACTACATCGTTTTGTGAAAAATATTTGTTTACCAAATTTGGTTGCCATTTTGCAAGCCATCTTGAGTAATTTTGTCCAACAACAGATAAGTGTGACCCATTTAAGACAGATCATGGCAATAAACCCCTTCGATACCATTTTACTTGAAAAAATTGTCTTAACCTGAAAGGTAATTTTTTTTCCGATTTTGATGTCAAGTTTGTGATAGAAAAATCCAATATTTCTGGTAATTTCAGTGTTTAAAAATATTAACAATTAACCAAGGTGTAATTCAGAAATGGTAGTATTCAATATCTATAAGACATAGTAGTAATTTGTCATCAACAAAAACTGGTATGTGGTTGCATGACTCGCTGGGGCAATATTTACTTTTTTCCATATTATGGCTGCCATTTTGAGCCAAATTGACAATTTGGGTACAATTGAGTTTGAGTATTCATAAGAAATGGAATTTGAAACTTAGATTGCTCAGTTCTTCCCATTTCTTGACGGAAAATGACTAGAATCCCAATGGGATTGTTTGTACATTTTTATACCACTTTCTTTAAAATCGAATTTTTAAGGGATCGGTTTTGGCAGGGAGCCAATGAATGGCATATTTCATTGTTCCAATGTTCAGTTAACATGACCAATACAAAATAAAGTTGCAATTCGCAAACAGTTCCAAAAAGCAGGTACTGATTTGAAAGATATTAGTGAAAAAACGTATTTTTTTTAATATTTTGGCGTCCATTATGGCGGCCATTTTGGATTATCATGGACAAATTGAATGTGAATATAAAGGCGGACATTCATGGCGACGCTTCAACAATCTCCAATGTATATATATCATTTAATATAACCAGTATATTCGATACAAAATAGATGCCCCTAAATCTCAAATTTTTGAAATGTCAAGGTCAATTTGAAGGTCAAGGGATCACCAGAAACCCGGAACCAGCTAACTGGTTGATAAGGACCACATACCCAACCATCCATGAAAGTTTCATGCTTCTATCCAACAGTGATATAAATTATACGACATTTCTGAAGCAAACTTTACTAGTACAGTTTGCTTCAGAAATGTCGTATAATTTATACGACATTTCTGAAGTATGATATTCGTCCAATCAGATTTATGAATATTGTCCACTTTGCTTAAAAGTGTGTATCCGATAGGTTGATCACTGTGGATAAGATTCTATACAATGTAACCGAAGATACAGATTCTGATTCTGCAATAAAAAAAAGTTCCCGCCAAATTAGGAAAAAGTCGTTTTTACGACAATTTCGAATTTCACCGACGATATGCGATATTTATGATTGGTATAAGAACACCATTTGTCTATTATGTAATATTCTTTCTGTTTATGACCGTTTTAGCGGATGTGACTATTTTAACAGCTATAATCACTTTGAAGGCCGCCCGTATCTTTAACCCTTCAAAAATTGTCAAAAATAAAACACGATAATATGAATCCGTGACTTTATCTACATATACTTACATGTATATGTAATAGCAATTTGTAAGTCAGTCGATAGTTAAACCCCAGTTCTGAATATCAACAGTAATATACATGTGCAGTGTATTATTACTGTCGATATTCAGAACTTGGCTTTATTTATCGACTCACTATTACATATAGATATTTGTAATTTGTTGATCCGCTGATATTTCTCTCAGTGGACATATGGTACTTCACTTTCACACACGGCATTTCATTCAGTTGACATTTTCCATTGTTATCCTCCTCCCTATGTTCCACCCTTCTGATTGGCCCATGTGCTGTCACGTGCCGGGCGACAAATCACACTGTCGCCCGCTTACCCGGGAGACATTGTTTTTGTCGCCCGCCTGATGTTATATTGCAAGAATATCTCCAGACACACACTGCAGTTACTCATCTATTTCGCATCACTACAACGTACTATAAAATCATAGATCTTATATACCCCACGGATTCGCAAAACACACCAGTTGTGGTGTTTGCTAATTTGCATATATTTAGTGAACACTAATATTCTTAAGTTTTAAGTTGATACTTTTATCAGACAAGCGTTATTATTTACTTTTTACATCGCAAAATATCGGTGATTCAATTTGTTCATGTCGACATTATGATGCAAGATTGAAAGAGAGGATCCCTGTAGGTTGGTTGGTTATAAATGTTCGCTGGTAGACAACGTAATGCATACGTTTGTCGCGAATGAATGGTACTGTACGCTTATCTTCCGCGATGTCTGCAATGTGATCATAGTAGTATTTTATGCGAGGATCGCCATGAGCACTGACACATATGAATGTACATTTATGAAATTGACAACTTCCCAATAGATTTCGGGGAAGACCGTTATGAAATGAACATCGCGAGTAAATTGCGCGCACAAGACGACATTGAATATGCCTTGCATAAGACGAGAACATACCTATATGGCTTAATGGTTTACATTGCATGGACCGATATTGACGATTTGACCACCAAAATGATCGTAAATAAACGCGGATTATCAAACGCTTAAAAGCTTGACTATCGTTTATGGAACAGAAATCCTATGGGCCGATAAGTAGTTACTGAAAATATACATAATCGGGAAAGAAAGCACTCATGACTCAGTGCAACATCGTGCGTGTGGATGGCAAGGATATTTTCTGTGGTATAATCGGATAACAAAACAGTTGTTGCCCTTCTTCTCGGGAGACATTGAGATTTGTCACCCGCTCGAGAACGGAATGTCTCCCTCGGAGCTTCGCTCCTCGGGAGACATTCCGTTCTCGAGCGGGTGACAAATCTCAATGTCTCCCTCGACAACGGGCGACAACTGTATATTGTTACACCACTCATTGCATTGATCCATTGTTACACCACTCATTGCATTGATCCATTGTTACACCACTCCCCCCACCCCCCCCCCCCCACCACTCATTGCATTGATCCATTGTTACACCACTCCCCCCACCCCCCCACCACTCATTGCATTGATCGTCTTCATCCTTAACACTGAAAGTGACAGTTCTTTTCAACTCAATCCATATTTCATTAAAGTGACACTTCACATTCATGACACTTCATTTCATCCAGGCGACAATTTCAGTTTCTACATCGCTCATTGCATTCGTTGTTTCAGCAAAGATAATCTATATCCGACTCAACTATTAAAGTGAAATTCCATTTCATCCAATCAACATTTCAATCAAGTGACATTTTGCATGAACTGTTACATTCAAGAACCAGCCCAATTAATGCAAATGTTGGTATGTATGTCAGTCACTCAAGAAAGGGCAGTCAATTGTAAGTAGACAACAGTATTGGAGATAGCTGCTCAGCTGGGGATTTGGCTATGTACATATGACATAACACTCACATCAGCCCAAGGTTTATATTAGTTTTGGCAAAATGGATGCTTAGAATTTTCTTCCGATGAGAACAGACAGTGTGCTTCAAGTTCGCTTTTTCCGATATTCATGATTATCAAGATGCATAGGTGTGTAAAAGTCGTTATATATAACGAAAAGTAGAATCAGACTTGAACAAAATACCAAGAGTGATTTTTGGCCATTTCCGGTAACCAACAAAGATCGATGCTGATTCAAACTGTGTAACAGACGCCATTATAACGTCAATATCGAATGGACTACCTTACTCGTATTTAAATTCGCGCAGTGCTATCGGTGCGCGAAGTTAAAACTGAGCGAAAATGGAGCGACTCTGAATTTAAAATATACCACAGGGAAAACAAGAGAGTTATGTTGATATGTTACATACAATACAACACGTTGGTCGCTGAATACAGAATTACGCATAATCATTAATTATCAAAACAATCAAAAACATTATTCAATGCCAAGCTAATTAAAAATCATGTTAAAATCGAGGATGTTGAAATGCTTGTAAGAAATTCTACTAAAATGCATGTGCATGAAAGCACACCCTCCCCATTCACCACCATGGAGTGACACCGTGGCCATACAGTCTGAGTTAGCTATGTCATCACAGATCGAAACCAAGTGCTGATATTTCTGAAGACAGTGGCCATTGAGGTTACTGTTATCTGTTTTCGAGTTAATTGCATTGATGTCCAATTCGTAACTATTTCAATATCAGAATCATTATTTGGAGCATAGAAAGTTAGAAACGTCCATCATCCCAACATATTGATGATATATTTGTGTTTTACACGATGTAAATCCACTGTGATCGTGTGTAACTTCAGAAACGACTGAGAACTGAAACTGTCACCAGATCCAATACTTTTATGAAAACAGTTTTGTCAGTTTTGAATTCGCGCAGATGGTTGCGCGAATTGAAAATGAGCGAATTCAAAACTGAGCGAAAAACATTACTGCGCGAATTTAAATACGAGTAAGGTATCTAATATCGAAGCAATGCTAATACTCCCACTTGATGAAATAAGCGAACCGGAGGTGTGCATGTGGTAATTAATGAATTAACTCCCTCCGGAGGTGTGCATGTGGTAATTAATGAATTATCTCCCTCTTTTGTCGAAGAGTAACACCATCAGACATCAAAAGCTCACTGTAAAATTTAATAACGTTATAACTACGGTAATGCACCGTCAACTTTGTTGCCAGTACAATCCCTGTCGAAATAACAGTATACCGTTGATACATTGTACTGTTGAAGTAAACGGTAGGATACTGTTGAAATAACAGTATACCGTTGATACATTGTACCAATTTTACTAGGTGACCTATTTTCGTGGTCGCTATTAAAACATCGCAAGTGGTTAAATAGGGCTTGTTTACACTTTCTTTAGCCCGTTCGGTAGACCGTTAGTGCTATTTAAACGGCTTGGAACCTGTCCCAAGCTGTTGAAACATATTAAAAAGTAGGCCTACTAAATTATAAAACAAATCTCCCGCGAATGACGGAGACAGACACTGAGACATCAATTAATGGCGAATTTACCCGAGATGCATTGCGAATCTCACAAGGGAGGTGATCCTATCCATACCTCGTGTTTGTGCAACGGTACTTGGCCGTCAAAACTAGCAACGGTATAATACCGTAGGCAAACCAACGGTATCATATTGTTAAACCAACAGTGACAAAATACAGTGTATGGCAGAAATAAATATAATGATATCGGTTCCCGGTATACCTCGAGAGTCCTGAGCCCAGGAGAAATTAGATATGTCGACAACTTTGCGATCGGATGCAAAGGTTTATCAAATAGTGGTCATTTTAATTCCACTTCTTATTTGGCCGTCAATAAAGAACACGCCGATTATGGAGTCCGTAACGTGACAATAATGGCACACATTGAACTCGTTCGGTGACGGTTGTGTATATATATACCGCGAAGCACGTGCAATGAGTGATATTTCGTGTCATTCTCTTGGAAAACATTTGTTGATTCCCATTTACATGTACATTGTCGTTAAAATGTGGAGGAGGTTTTAGATTCTCAAGCGGATTCAGTAAAACGTTAGTAGATCGTACAGGCTAGCATGGCATTTATGTCCTTTCTCTGCATGTGACATGAATAGATGTAAACCCTACTTTTACTTACGTGGAACTACTTGTATAATTCTCTAAATCTACATGTTGACAGTGTGAATATCAGACAGTTGAAGTCAATTGTATCGCGGTGTTATAACAGCTTCATGTACATAACGAAAAACACTTCACATAAAATATAATCGCGGCGCAATTGATATTCATAACACATCATCGATCGGAACTACTATTTCGACTTTTTAGCTTGAATTTTTGTATCTTAACATTCGACTTTAAATAACATTAAATAAAGATCCGAGTGTGGCATTGTTTAATCCAGCGTAAACACTTAATTTTGTTACTTTGTTACCTCGAGGTATTTGTTGAAATATCGTTCGTCAACCGGGCATGTCCCCCATGCACATTTTAACACCAATGTAGCTATATAACAGATATTTTATTCCCGTGTTTGTAAACCCCCCATACTCCTTTTTATGGAAGTGAACAATTTCCAATAACTGCTTATACTTGATGAGAACGCACTTCCCAAAATTTCCCTTCTAAAAATATAATTAAAGTAATCTGTTTTACATTTGTATTATTATATAATAATTTATGCTTGGAGTGGTGTTCAGATAGCATATATTCCTGCAGGCGATGTACTAGCATAACAATTAAGTTTAAACTGTTCACCTCCTGACATTGCTTAAACGTATATTGAAAGGATTCCAGACACATGGAATAAGCCACCAAGCATGAATGGACGGCAAACTTCAATGTGTCCAAATTGGTATCTCATTTATTATAACACAGGATTTATCTTTTAAAAGATAACATTTACATGTTATTTAATACATTTTGTTACCAGCGATTCCATGGAACTGAGTATACTCGAGGGACAAATATGAAATAGTCAGAGGGAGTGAAATAGTAAACTTACCTTAAGGTAATTGTTTGATTTATCTGAGGAAATGCACGACCCGGATAGTTTGAGAGAATGTGTGGCCAATACGCGCCTCGGGTTGTGTGTGGTTGTTGTATAATTTCTTATGTATATTTGCGCAGTCATCCGATTCACGTAACGCAGACGTATCGTTTTTATAATTTGGGTAATTTGATATTTAACACTTTTAGACATTCAATTTGGTCCGGTATGCATGTGATCCAGCATCGCAAACAAACAACCATAGTGACCTCCTTGGGCCTATACTACATAACACAATTACTGTAATAGCTGGCTTATTTGAGCCGCGCAGAAGTTGTCGAGTACTATAGACCACTGCGATTTAATAGTGACGGCGATTTCTTGTAAATCACAAGTAAAAGCGAGTACTATCGACCACAGATCATCATGCTCCAACAATTAAAACATTAGTTATTGGGTAAAGCAGATTACTCAGTTTTCAATTCTGTAATCTCATTTAACCTGAACAAACATGGTATTTTGGCTCCATGTGGGGATTGACTATTTCGAGTAACAGGAACGGAACGAGGAACGGGAACGAGTTCCGAGTAACAGAATGACTATTTCGAGTAACATGAACGAGGAACAGAGATATAAGCTCACATTTCTCGCGTTTTGCTCTATGTAACGATACATATTATACATCATTCGAAAGGTTAGCATAGCCCCTTCATTAATAGTGCAACATTTAGACACTAATATTGCGAACAAAGCGTACACTTGGCCAGGAACGGCGAGCGTTGAATAAAAAATTAGCTAAAAACGAAAAAATCCGAGTACCGGGAATCAGGAACAGAGATATAAGCTCACATTCCTCGCGTTTTGCGCTATGTAACGATACATATTATACATCATTCGAAAGGTTAGCATATCCCCTTCATTAATATTGCAACATTTAGACACTAATATTGCGAACAAAGCGTACATTTGGCCAGGAACGGCGAGTGTTGAATAAGAAATTAGCTAAAAACTGGAAAAAATCCGACTAACAGGAATCAGGAACAGAGATATAAGCTCACATTTCTCGCGTTTTACGCTATGTAAAAATACATATTATACATCATTCGAAAGGTTAGCATCTTCCCTTCATTAATATTGCACCATTTAAACACCAATGTTGCGAACAAAGCGTACAATTGGCCAGGAACGGCGAGCTTTGAATAAGAAATTAGCTAAAAACTGGAAAAAATCCGACTAACAGGAATCAAGAACAGAGATATAAGCTCACGTTTCTCGCGTTTTACGATATATAAAAATACATATTATACATCATTCGAAAGGTTAGCATATCCCCTTCATTAATATTGCAACCTTTAGACGCTAATTTTGCGAACAAAGCGTACATTTGGCCAGGAACGGCGAGCGTTGAATAAGAAATTAGCTAAAAACTGGAAAAAATCCGAGTACCGGGAATCAGAAACAGAGATATAAGCTCACATTTCTCGCGTTTTACGCTATGTAACGATACATATTATACATCATTCGAAAGGATAGCATATCCCCTTCATTAATATTGCAACATTTAGACACTAATATTGCGAACAAAGCGTACACTTGGCCAGGAACGGCGAGCGTTGAATAAGAAATTAGCTAAAAACTGGAAAAAATCAACAAAACAACATTTAAGTAAATACGTACATATAAGGCGCGTCTACACCGCCATGTTTTTTACAAACTGTTCCGTCGGTGTGGGGGTAATGTTCGATATAGGTGACAAGAAATATAGTAATATACAGACATAGACGGCAAATATAGTGAAGTGGCATGGTGTCCAGGTTAAAGTAATTGGAAACCATTTGTTGTGGACATTTGGTGGAAATAATGGACACTCTTGCTCAATGTGCTACACGTATTCTTATAAATTATAAATCAAAATGGCATCATAGAACGTCACTCTTATACATTATTCATTATTATACATGAATTATAAGTAGCGGCTCACCTTGTTTGTTTATCCCGATGTATTCGTCCTACCAATAAAGACGTATTTAGTAATAACAACTGCGTACTTCAGATGTTATAATTTTTTTTAATCTTTACCCGTATCTGTCTGTATATGTTTTAGTGCAGGTACCTTCATGTTAAAGGCGCACTGGCCCAGGTGCAACCACGGCCGAGTATACGTATCTAGTAGAGTTCTTTAACGTGCACACGCCGATGTGTACACACATACCATACATGAATGTCCGCGCCTGATCGGTCACATGGATTACAATAAAAACAATCATTGCATTTAAACACAATAATATAATTGTTTGCGTCTAAACGCAATCATGTATTAGTAAGTAAGTAAATATTTTATTATGGCATATCATCATAAAATGTGTTACACATATATAATTAAATAATAAACAATAATATGTCATATGGTGGTGGCATGACCATATGGTCGTCTTCCTGCCGCCACCATTTGGAAACGGAAAATATGGACAAAAATATGGAAGATATCCAAATGTATACAAAATTGGCATTTATGCAAAATTGACATACTGGGTGTGGTTCAAACCATATAATATAATGAAATAATAATGACACGAGGCTTTGTGTGTGTCTGCGTTGTTTACAATTTGATTAAAAAATTTTAATCTTTAGCTATAAAGTTCAAAAATAAATCTGTTCAAACTAGACAATGTTCTAATCAGTTTGCACCAAATAGTTAATATTTGCACTGAATATAGGCACTCAACAACACAGAAGATTGAAAAAAAAAAAAATATCTACATGCATATATACACATAAGCGCACACATACATGCATTTACATATATATATATATTCATCAGGCACATCTTCTCATTTTTTTAAATTCATTTTACTAATGAGAGAAGGTCGTTTTATAGTTATAATTTCTTTCCTTATTGGAAGTTCAATTCCAAAAGTTAGAGTTAATTCAATCTTTTTAGTACAATCTGGACAAAACTTGTTTTTGCACTTAATATTCGAAGAATAATTGTCAATAATTGATTTGGTAAATTTGTTCTTAAAGCCTGGCTTCGATTGGATATTCCGTAGAGTAACGTCAAGAGTGTTCCAAATTTTTGGAAATACATGGAGGGGTAGTTTTTCAGTGAATTTAATGCGAGCCCTTGTTTCCTGTATTTTTCCTGAGGACCTAGTACTCATACTCGGATGTTTATATATTCTAAAACTATTAACAAATGATTTGGGAACATTTACATATTTCCAGTCGTGCATAAATAGACATATCCGATGCATATACTCATCATGCAGCTTCAAAATGTTATTAGATTTAAATAATGGTTCGGTGTGACTATTGTAGCGTTTTTTATTAATAGCTCGAATTGCCTTTTTCTGAAGTACAATAACTTGATTTTGAGTACTTGCATTTCCCCATAACTCAATTCCATAAAGAATGTGAGAATGTACTAAGGTAAGATATAGCATTCTAAGACAATCGAAAGAAAGGAATTTTTTTACTCGATTTATAGCATAAAGAGAATTAGAAATTTTCGCACAAACAGCTTTCACATGGTATTCAAATGTCAGATGTTCATCTATGTGAATACCTAACAATTTGAAAGATTTTTCTTGACAATCGGATCCTATCCTTTCAATCGGCTGTTTATTTATATTCAACATTCTATTTGCAACTAAATACGGGCCATTTATTGGTTGTATCACCATATATTTAGTCTTATTTGTATTTAATGATAGTTTGTTTGCTCTACACCAAGTACTCAATTTTTCAAGCTCTTTGTTGAAGTAGTCATACAAATAATCAAGGTTGTGATGTGAAGAATACACAGTTGTGTCATCAGCAAAGGATAAAAGTGATAGGTTATTAGATCTGTGCATATCATTAACATAAACCAGAAAAAGAATCGGACCTGCAACAGATACCTGGGGGACTCCACATGTAATTGGAAGTTTAGAAGAAACCATACCTTCCAGTTCCACACATTGGTATCTATTTGTCAGATAATTTCTAAACCACTCATTGGCTTTGCCTCTTATTCCATAAGAATCAAGTTTATTTAGCAAAATTTCATGATTTATTGTGTCAAAAGCTTTGGAAAAATCAATAAATACAGTTAGCGTACAATCTTTATCCTTCTGTATTACGTTTTAACGCAAGAGTAGAGGGGACATCGGATGTCAATGACGCTGTAGCTACACATAGGCTACATCGATAAATAATAACCATATATCAGTCTGTTTTTGTTTTGCCTTTGGACGGCGACGATTTAGGATCATCAGGTGGGGTGTTGGAGTGGTTGGCAAAGGGGTCTTGTGGCCACCCTACATCGCCCATCATTTGATAATATGACCATACGCTAGCGTAATTAACGAACCACAGCTAAAACACACGCATAAGCTAGGATATATCTGTGTCTTTTTAATCCTATACAATAACTTCATAGATGCGTATTCCCATCAAATAAGATTAACTTAGGCCTTACATCGTGGTGTGATTATGATATATTTCACTCCAGACATGCACAAGGGTTCACCGACAGAGTGGGTTCTATAGCAATTTCATGTATAAATTAGGTCAATCATATCATACACCATGGCACGTGAGAAATCAGAGATTCACAATGCAAACAGACTACGAGCTCAGACTTAAAACCTAAATAAAAAACTTTTAAAAGCCTTTTGAACAAATGATTATAGAATATAAACTACCAACATCAAACTGAAAGTATTCAAAAGTCAAGATTGTTGGTTGTTGTCTGGATGGGAGTATTTTACTGAAATCAACCATTATATTATTGACGCTGTGTGCGCAATCCGATTGAGATGTGTACTATGCGAAGAAGCTTGTCGATTTCATCATGTTCATTTCATTCATAAAAAGTCATCATGTCGATTTCAACGAAACTCGACGAGCAATATCAGTTTGCAGATTCCACGCATCACCTTCGCTTTTGGGTTGTTAAAGGTACTCAACCCGATAAAACTCCTCTCAATTACTATTTCAATGGCTTCGGGGGTCAAAAATATTTGATTCGAGTCGAGGAAGTCACCCATCAAAGCTCAGATTTGTTAGATATCGATTTTAGAAATATATTATTTTTCATTATCGGGAATACTATCTGGCCCAGAACTCAGTCAAAATTGCGTTAAAATTACCACTTGATTTTAGAGTTATTCATCCTTGTCTGTTTGAATAGATTTGGAGTACACATCCAGAGCAGATTACGGCAGTTATTAGTACTCATCGCGAGAACATAACAAATTTGAAAAATCAATATCTAATAACTCTGAGCTTTGTTTGATGGGTTCCTCGACTCGAATCAAATATTTTTTACCCCCAAAGCCAAAGAAATAGTAATATAGGACCCTCTGATCGGATTGTTGTTGTTGGAATCTGTTGAGATGGGGACCCTCTTTACGGGTTGAGTACCTTTAAATAGTTGCGCTAATTTCCAGTTACTCGGGTGTGTGTAGTAATATTTTGCTATATGTTTTCGCCTTCAATCGACCAAGGCGTCGCATTCAAGACGTGCATGTAGTTCTATATCCATATACATGTACTAGTAAGCTACATAAGCTGAGATTGTGTTTTATATGTGCATACCCAGATTGGAACATATCAAATTTATATACGGTATATGTTGTGAATGTAGTATCCAAATCTTTTTCCGGGGGTGGGGTCCCCCGTACCCCCACATACCAGAGGGGGACACACCTCTTGTGCTCTCCCACGCTCGCCGCTTCACGACTCGGATGCTGCTACACATCATATATGCCTATATTAATGGCGCCCCCCCCCTTTTCAAATTTCCTGGATCCGCCCCTAGTTATCCCCAATGTACTCCCAACATTCATCAATGTTCTACTACTACATGTAGTATGTTCAAATGTACATGTACATGTGTATAATCACAGTATTTCAAGTGCGAAATCAGGTGATGAAAAAAGGGATTGTTGTGAGGTCACACACGCATATATGTAACACAGAAATTTGTACTTGGCAATTATTTGTACTGCCAGAACCATGTACATGTATTACCGACATTCTTATGAGGCATGGAATAGATGTTAACCATGGAAATAAGGTTATACCCGCTTGCTGATGAGGATAAATTTAAGGAACTACACTACACCGAATATAGACTAGTCGAAAAAATCTGTAAATGTCACACATGCAATGGTAGAATGACCCTAATGTTGGCATAGTACATGTACCATAGATATTTGCAATGTCAGCATAAACTTCAAAATAAGGCCTAAGAAAAGAATAGGTGTGATTCCCCTAATTGCCCCCCCCCCATAATTCGGGCCTTTTTGTGAGTATTTTCTTTAAACATACTGCCTACAATGTACCATATACATTAATGTAGAAGTGTAATACATGTAGTATAATTGGGCTTTAATAAAGGTTGTGTGATGTAGGTGAATGAACCAAGGAGTTCACAAGACAACAACAGCTGGGGACTCTGGGAAGGGGGTGGGTTGGGAAAACACACTTTTTTGTTAGGTTTTTTCTAATCCAAAGGGGTGGGGCAATAACAAATTTGCAGGAATTTGCAGGAAGGTATGCCAGTGTGGGTGGGTGGCCCGAATGTCAAAAGCACATTTTTTGGCAACATCATGCAAATTGAATCTCACTGGATATGCAGGGGTTATGCTGGAATATGTATAATTTGTTTCTGTAAAATTGGAGCACATACCGACCGGTGCCATATAATAGTGTTTTATTTGGATCAATAAGCTTCTGAATGGGTTACTGTGTTTTTCCACTATTGATGCATTATGGAATTTGCCCACCCATGAAGACCGAGCATACTAGTACTCTCATCACACACTGACTTGTAAACTACATTGCATGTACAAGTACATGTATCTGGTATCCAGACAAATGCATATCTGTCTGTATTTGAAAAATAATCTTCATATTTGTCGGTATTAACCATTTAAAAAAAATTAAAACAGCTTCTGAAACAAGTTAAACTGTCATTTGAACTAAAGGTGATAATTTCCCAATCATATGACTGATATCAGTATAGTTCATTGCGGTTTTAGACCAAAATTAGTTAAATTTGTGGTGTGGTGCTTGGTGGTGTTCAAAAAAATTAGTAGTAAACATTTTTGTTTTCAGGTGTTGGGGTGGTGGGTACGGGAAAATGCCAGATGCAAAAAAAAAGACATATATTCCTACCAATATTTTAATATCCGCCCCCCCCCCCCCAGCTAATCAACAAATTTATGCATTTCAGGTTTGGCTCATGATAATCACTGACAATAATAACATAGTTGTAGTGAATAATTTAAAGGTATGGATGGCCTTCGCGGTGGGTAATGCTGTTAAAATATTTACAACCGCCATTAACGGATGGGTGAACTTGGATGGCCTCCACTCAACGAAAGACGTAAATTACACAAAACGCGCATGTGGCATGACATATTGTACAATAAGGCCCATGCTTATATAACCAAAATTTTGCCTCTTACCGTTAGGGAATCATGTCGATACCTCATTATAAATCCGTTACGATACGTCAACTATTTCACAAACACGACTCACTTTAAATCAAGTTTCCTCCCAACTATGATTGCTGAATGGAATGTATTGTGTAAAAGTACAACTGATGAAAAAACACTCACAGACCCCACATCAGAACCAACCAAGGAGGAAATACTTGCTAATATGTATAATAAATAACGCATTGAAGAGACATCAATAAGACCTCCTACAACGCCGGGCGGAGAACATCAAATATTTTGCAGTGTTGACTCCGAAATAACTGCAGTGATCTGAACTTCGATAAATTCAAAAATTACATCTCATCAAGCACGTTTTGCTCATGTGGTAACCAATGTGAAGACGCAAGCCATTTCTTCTATTCAGATGCAAGAAACCGTATGTGGACACGACTAGATGAGCATAAAGTCACTGTGTAGGAACTGTTACATCGGAAATCGTTCTATCGCCGGTTTGTGAAGGTTCTTGACTGATTTGTGACGGTTCCTGATGATCGAAATGATACATTTTCACGACTTTTTGACAGTTAAAACGCAATTTTGAGGCATCTAGGTGATAATTCGATTAGTTATTTTCAATCCCATCACAATCTGTGGCACCAATGAGCGTGTTAATAACGAAACTTTCATTGTGCGAGTCATAACAACGACAAAAACCGCTAATTTTGATAATTGTTTGGGTTTTCTCCTGATCTAGTCGGTTCTCTCCCATGTAATCGTTCTATACGGGTAAAACTATGGCTAATATTTGCCATGGTACATGGTTCAAACTACCAATTTTGTGAAAGTATACAAAGATAAACACAACAAACTCTGCATTAAGTTGAAATTTGCACCACTTGTCATTAATTTCGATGAATTACATTTCCTGTCTATGCTTATCCAATAAGCTGTGTTACGCCTATAAAATTCACAAAGTCGCCAGCTAGTTTGAAAAATAACGCGTTTGCAAACCCGACATTTCCATGAGTCAATAGCCGGTTAACAATAGTGAAATTTCATAGCTGGACTTCGGAAAGTGTGAGCGTAGACGGGATATTATAAGTTACACGGCTTGTTGATGGGGGATACGGTGTGGTATGCCCCGGTAGATGCTCGTATCCCCCGAGGCGATAGCCGAGGGGGATACGAGAGTCGACCGGGGCATACCACACCGTATCCCCCATCAACAAGCCGTGTAATGTATTTATCCCCGGTCAAAATTAACAAGATATTCCCACAGACATAAAGCGCGGAAACGAGCAACGAACAGTAACTCTATTTGATTAGACTGCTCATACGATGAATATATTTATATAGCTGTTTCCACAATTTGTCCATAAATACTTGCTGGCCTCGCTTACTTTTGGAATCTATATGTTAGAAGATATAAAGGAGAGCAATACACTTCAAAAATAGTAATGGTAAATGAGTCAGACAACGTAAATAAATGAAGCAAGAGTAGCAAGATAACATCACACCAGGAATCAACGTGGCTTTGAAAGATGTACATTAGACCTTCAAACTTTTGCCAGGTCATAAAAATTCTACTAGGGGCATACGAGATTGTTATGACCTTGTAAAATCTGTCTTCTCTATATAGCGACAATTTTTGCGGGGTAATATCACTTTTACACGGGGCATACGAGATTGTTATGACCTTGTAAAATCTGTCTTCTCTATATAGCGACAATTTTTGCGGGGTAATATCACTTTTACACTGGGCATACGAGATTGTTATGACCCGTGTAAAATCTGTCTTCTCTATATAGCGACGACAATTTTTGCGGGGTAATATCACTTTTACACTGGGCATACGAGATTGTTATGACCCGTGTAAAATCTGTCTTCTCTATATAGCGACGACAATTTTTGCGGGGTAATATCACTTTTACACTGGGCATACGAGATTGTTATGACCCGTGTAAAATCTGTCTTCTCTATATAGCGACGACAATTTTTGCGGGGTAATATCACTTTTACACTGGGCATACGAGATTGTTATGACCCGTGTAAAATCTGTCTTCTCTATATAGCGACGACAATTTTTGCGGGGTAATATCACTTTTACACTAGGCATACGAGATTGTTATGACCCGTGTAAAATCTGTCTTCTCTATATAGCGACGACAATTTTTGCGGGGTAATATCACTTTTACACTGGGCATACGAGATTGTTATGACCCGTGTAAAATCTGTCTTCTCTATATAGCGACGACAATTTTTGCGGGGTAATATCACTTTTACACGGGGCATACGAGATTGTTATGACCCGTGTAAAATCTGTCTTCTCTATATAGCGACGACAATTTTTGCGGGGTAATATCACTTTTACACTGGGCATACGAGATTGTTATGACCCGTGTAAAATCTGTCTTCTCTATATAGCGACGACAATTTTTGCGGGGTAATATCACTTTTACACGGGGCATACGAGATTGTTATGACCTTGTAAAATCTGCCTTCTCTATATAGCGACGACAATTTTTGCGGGGTAATATCACTTTTACACGGGGCATACGAGATTGTTATGACCCGTGTAAAATCTGTCTTCTCTATATAGCGACGACAATTTTTGCGGGGTAATATCACTTTTACACGGGGCATACGAGATTGTTATGACCCGTGTAAAATCTGTCTTCTCTATATAGCGACGACAATTTTTGCGGGGTAATATCACTTTTACACGGGGCATACGAGATTGTTATGACCTTGTAAAATCTGCCTTCTCTATATAGCGACGACAATTTTTGCGGGGTAATATCACTTTTACACGGGGCATACGAGATTGTTATGAACCGTGTAAAATCTGTCTTCTCTATATAGCGACGACAATTTTTGCGGGGTAATATCACTTTTACACGGGGCATACGAGATTGTTATGACCTTGTAAAATCTGTCTTCTCTATATAGCGACGACAATTTTTGCGGGGTAATATAAGTTTTACACGGGGCATACGAGATTGTTATGACCTTGTAAAATCTGTCTTCTCTATATAGCGACGACAATTTTTGCGGGGTAATATAAGTTTTACACGGGGCATACGAGATTGTTATGACCTTGTAAAATCTGTCTTCTCTATATAGCGACGACAATTTTTGCGGGGTAATATCACTTTTACACGGGGCATACGAGATTGTTATGACCCGTGTAAAATCTGTCTTCTCTATATAGCGACGACAATTTTTGCGGGGTAATATCACTTTTACACGGGGCATACGAGATTGTTATGACCTTGTAAAATCTGTCTTCTCTATATAGCGACGACAATTTTTGCGGGGTAATATAAGTTTTACACGGGGCATACGAGATTGTTATGACCTTGTAAAATCTGTCTTCTCTATATAGCGACGACAATTTTTGCGGGGTAATATAAGTTTTACACGGGGCATACGAGATTGTTATGACCTTGTAAAATCTGTCTTCTCTATATAGCAACGACAATTTTTGCGGGTTAATATCACTTTTACACTGGGCATACGAGATTGTTATGACCCGTGTAAAATCTGTCTTCTCTATATAGCGACGACAATTTTTGCGGGGTAATATCACTTTTACACTGGGCATACGAGATTGTTATGACCCGTGTAAAATCTGTCTTCTCTATATAGCGACGACAATTTTTGCGGGGTAATATCACTTTTACACTGGGCATACGAGATTGTTATGACCCGTGTAAAATCTGTCTTCTCTATATAGCGACGACAATTTTTGCGGGGTAATATCACTTTTACACTGGGCATACGAGATTGTTATGACCCGTGTAAAATCTGTCTTCTCTATATAGCGACGACAATTTTTGCGGGGTAATATCACTTTTACACTGGGCATACGAGATTGTTATGACCCGTGTAAAATCTGTCTTCTCTATATAGCGACGACAATTTTTGCGGGGTAATATCACTTTTACACGGGGCATACGAGATTGTTATGACCCGTGTAAAATCTGTCTTCTCTATATAGCGACGACAATTTTTGCGGGGTAATATCACTTTTACACTGGGCATACGAGATTGTTATGACCCGTGTAAAATCTGTCTTCTCTATATAGCGACGACAATTTTTGCGGGGTAATATCACTTTTACACGGGGCATACGAGATTGTTATGACCCGTGTAAAATCTGTCTTCTCTATATAGCGACGACAATTTTTGCGGGGTAATATCACTTTTACACGGGGCATACGAGATTGTTATGACCTTGTAAAATCTGTCTTCTCTATATAGCGACGACAATTTTTGCGGGGTAATATAAGTTTTACACGGGGCATACGAGATTGTTATGACCTTGTAAAATCTGTCTTCTCTATATAGCGACGACAATTTTTGCGGGGTAATATAAGTTTTACACGGGGCATACGAGATTGTTATGACCTTGTAAAATCTGTCTTCTCTATATAGCAACGACAATTTTTGCGGGTTAATATCACTTTTACACTGGGCATACGAGATTGTTATGACCCGTGTAAAATCTGTCTTCTCTATATAGCGACGACAATTTTTGCGGGGTAATATCACTTTTACACTGGGCATACGAGATTGTTATGACCCGTGTAAAATCTGTCTTCTCTATATAGCGACGACAATTTTTGCGGGGTAATATCACTTTTACACTGGGCATACGAGATTGTTATGACCCGTGTAAAATCTGTCTTCTCTATATAGCGACGACAATTTTTGCGGGGTAATATCACTTTTACACTGGGCATACGAGATTGTTATGACCCGTGTAAAATCTGTCTTCTCTATATAGCGACGACAATTTTTGCGGGGTAATATCACTTTTACACTGGGCATACGAGATTGTTATGACCCGTGTAAAATCTGTCTTCTCTATATAGCGACGACAATTTTTGCGGGGTAATATCACTTTTACACGGGGCATACGAGATTGTTATGACCCGTGTAAAATCTGTCTTCTCTATATAGCGACGACAATTTTTGCGGGGTAATATCACTTTTACACTGGGCATACGAGATTGTTATGACCCGTGTAAAATCTGTCTTCTCTATATAGCGACGACAATTTTTGCGGGGTAATATCACTTTTACACGGGGCATACGAGATTGTTATGACCTTGTAAAATCTGCCTTCTCTATATAGCGACGACAATTTTTGCGGGGTAATATCACTTTTACACGGGGCATACGAGATTGTTATGACCCGTGTAAAATCTGTCTTCTCTATATAGCGACGACAATTTTTGCGGGGTAATATCACTTTTACACTAGGCATACGAGATTGTTATGACCCGTGTAAAATCTGTCTTCTCTATATAGCGACGACAATTTTTGCGGGGTAATATCACTTTTACACGGGGCATACGAGATTGTTATGACCTTGTAAAATCTGCCTTCTCTATATAGCGACGACAATTTTTGCGGGGTAATATCACTTTTACACGGGGCATACGAGATTGTTATGACCCGTGTAAAATCTGTCTTCTCTATATAGCGACGACAATTTTTGCGGGGTAATATCACTTTTACACTGGGCATACGAGATTGTTATGACCCGTGTAAAATCTGTCTTCTCTATATAGCGACGACAATTTTTGCGGGGTAATATCACTTTTACACTGGGCATACGAGATTGTTATGACCCGTGTAAAATCTGTCTTCTCTATATAGCGACGACAATTTTTGCGGGGTAATATCACTTTTACACGGGGCATACGAGATTGTTATGACCTTGTAAAATCTGCCTTCTCTATATAGCGACGACAATTTTTGCGGGGTAATATCACTTTTACACGGGGCATACGAGATTGTTATGACCCGTGTAAAATCTGTCTTCTCTATATAGCGACGACAATTTTTGGGGGTAATATCACTTTTACACGGGGCATACGAGATTGTTATGACCCGTGTAAAATCTGTCTTCTCTATATAGCGACGACAATTTTTGCGGGGTAATATCACTTTTACACGGGGCATACGAGATTGTTATGACCTTGTAAAATCTGCCTTCTCTATATAGCGACGACAATTTTTGCGGGGTAATATCACTTTTACACGGGGCATACGAGATTGTTATGACCCGTGTAAAATCTGTCTTCTCTATATAGCGACGACAATTTTTGCGGGGTAATATCACTTTTACACGGGGCATACGAGATTGTTATGACCTTGTAAAATCTGTCTTCTCTATATAGCGACGACAATTTTTGCGGGGTAATATAAGTTTTACACGGGGCATACGAGATTGTTATGACCTTGTAAAATCTGTCTTCTCTATATAGCGACGACAATTTTTGCGGGGTAATATAAGTTTTACACGGGGCATACGAGATTGTTATGACCTTGTAAAATCTGTCTTCTCTATATAGCGACGACAATTTTTGCGGGGTAATATCACTTTTACACGGGGCATACGAGATTGTTATGACCCGTGTAAAATCTGTCTTCTCTATATAGCGACGACAATTTTTGCGGGGTAATATCACTTTTACACGGGGCATACGAGATTGTTATGACCTTGTAAAATCTGTCTTCTCTATATAGCGACGACAATTTTTGCGGGGTAATATAAGTTTTACACGGGGCATACGAGATTGTTATGACCTTGTAAAATCTGTCTTCTCTATATAGCGACGACAATTTTTGCGGGGTAATATAAGTTTTACACGGGGCATACGAGATTGTTATGACCTTGTAAAATCTGTCTTCTCTATATAGCAACGACAATTTTTGCGGGTTAATATCACTTTTACACTGGGCATACGAGATTGTTATGACCCGTGTAAAATCTGTCTTCTCTATATAGCGACGACAATTTTTGCGGGGTAATATCACTTTTACACTGGGCATACGAGATTGTTATGACCCGTGTAAAATCTGTCTTCTCTATATAGCGACGACAATTTTTGCGGGGTAATATCACTTTTACACTGGGCATACGAGATTGTTATGACCCGTGTAAAATCTGTCTTCTCTATATAGCGACGACAATTTTTGCGGGGTAATATCACTTTTACACTGGGCATACGAGATTGTTATGACCCGTGTAAAATCTGTCTTCTCTATATAGCGACGACAATTTTTGCGGGGTAATATCACTTTTACACTGGGCATACGAGATTGTTATGACCCGTGTAAAATCTGTCTTCTCTATATAGCGACGACAATTTTTGCGGGGTAATATCACTTTTACACGGGGCATACGAGATTGTTATGACCCGTGTAAAATCTGTCTTCTCTATATAGCGACGACAATTTTTGCGGGGTAATATCACTTTTACACTGGGCATACGAGATTGTTATGACCCGTGTAAAATCTGTCTTCTCTATATAGCGACGACAATTTTTGCGGGGTAATATCACTTTTACACGGGGCATACGAGATTGTTATGACCTTGTAAAATCTGCCTTCTCTATATAGCGACGACAATTTTTGCGGGGTAATATCACTTTTACACGGGGCATACGAGATTGTTATGACCCGTGTAAAATCTGTCTTCTCTATATAGCGACGACAATTTTTGCGGGGTAATATCACTTTTACACGGGGCATACGAGATTGTTATGACCCGTGTAAAATCTGTCTTCTCTATATAGCGACGACAATTTTTGCGGGGTAATATCACTTTTACACGGGGCATACGAGATTGTTATGACCTTGTAAAATCTGCCTTCTCTATATAGCGACGACAATTTTTGCGGGGTAATATCACTTTTACACGGGGCATACGAGATTGTTATGACCCGTGTAAAATCTGTCTTCTCTATATAGCGACGACAATTTTTGCGGGGTAATATCACTTTTACACGGGGCATACGAGATTGTTATGACCTTGTAAAATCTGTCTTCTCTATATAGCGACGACAATTTTTGCGGGGTAATATAAGTTTTACACGGGGCATACGAGATTGTTATGACCTTGTAAAATCTGTCTTCTCTATATAGCGACGACAATTTTTGCGGGGTAATATAAGTTTTACACGGGGCATACGAGATTGTTATGACCTTGTAAAATCTGTCTTCTCTATATAGCGACGACAATTTTTGCGGGGTAATATCACTTTTACACGGGGCATACGAGATTGTTATGACCCGTGTAAAATCTGTCTTCTCTATATAGCGACGACAATTTTTGCGGGGTAATATCACTTTTACACGGGGCATACGAGATTGTTATGACCTTGTAAAATCTGTCTTCTCTATATAGCGACGACAATTTTTGCGGGGTAATATAAGTTTTACACGGGGCATACGAGATTGTTATGACCTTGTAAAATCTGTCTTCTCTATATAGCGACGACAATTTTTGCGGGGTAATATAAGTTTTACACGGGGCACACTGACAATAAATTCGGTTTTTATTGGTATTGATCAATACCAAATCTGATTCCCTTGGTTTTGATCAAAACCAAATCTGAATCCCTTGGTTTTGAGGACATGTTCAATACCATATATTGGTTTTGACCGATAGTCTTCAAGAGTTATCGTTACTGTTTCCGTGGAGCACACGGCCAGATTGGAGGTCGCCATTTTATTTCGAAGCGACTGAAACACATTCTAGTGTTAAAATCACAGCAAATAACTTAGACTGGTTCAATGGGTGATCACAGATATGTTTCATGATGGCCGGACAATCTTATCTTCGGGAATCTTGACATGTATGTATCTACAAACTTTTAATTATAGGATGCTTTCGGTTTCGACTTCAACTTTACACGAAATCTTTACACATATTTTGTATCAGCACAAAAGCTCATATATGGGCACCAACACGATAGAGAAGTGACAGAACATTTCAAACTCAACAAATAAGATTATGCCTTTGTCAATGGATAAGAGATAACAAATTTTCATCTAAAAGACTTCAAGTTGAAAAATAAATTTCTCAGTAAATTTGATAAAAATTTGTCATGCTGTTTCAAATTGGTCATGTTCACAGTAATTTATCAGGTTTAGAACTTTAGGTCGTGTTTATGGAATGGCATGTACTTTTACATTTATTCCTTATTTGCGCTTAAGCTTAAATCACTTACGCGTAAATGCAAATTATTTTGCTCAAATGCAAATCATTTACGCTTAAGCACGAAAAGATCATAATTTTCATATTTATGCTTAAGTGCAAATAAGAAGTAAATATTAAAACCATTTCCCATATTGTATGGGAGTTCAAATTCACATTTAATAGCCAATTACGCTTAAGTGTAATGCATTAAGACGTTACGCATGAGCGTAATTCAGATTTCCATTATGTTTTTCAAAGCATCATCTATTAAACTTAAGCGTAAAGCCATTACGCTTAAGTTTAATGTCGTTATGCTTAAGCGTAATGTCAATACGCTTAAGCGTAATTCATATTCCATATGTGAAAACTCCCCTGAATCTGAAATGGATGCAGCGAATTCCTGATGCTAGTAACTTTTGACAAATATCGAGCTTAGATTATATCATTATATGTAAGGTAATAAGGCTATAAAAATATGTTATGCTTAAGCGTAATGGCAGTGCGCTTAAGTGTATTTTTCAATTTTCAGTGCTTTATGACTAATTGGATTCTCTCAATATTAAATCTATTTTGAACCCTTAAGCATAAGTAGCTATTAAATATGAATTTGGCCTCCCATACCAATATGGGTGAACCACAAATCAATCTTTATTTAGACCGATCTGTCTAAATGTGTTGGGCAATCAGTCTAAACAGATTGAATGTTGACAATAGATAAGACATAAAATTTTCATTAAAAAAAATCTTAAAGTTGAAAAAGACATTTGGCAGTTTATTTGATAAAAAGTTGTCATTCCGTTTGAAAATTATCATGATTCATGGGAATTTATCAGGTCTAGGTGAATAGGTGTATGGGAGGCCATGCGCAAATTACTTAAACTTTAGAATAAAAAAATTATGGATCATATTTATGCTCAAGCGCAAATAAGGTACAAATGTTAAAATCGCATCCCATATTGGTGAACCATCGAATGTTCTTTATTTGACCGATCGGTCTGAAACGTCTAGACCAATTGGTCTAAAGTTTTCCTGTCAGTACCTTCTCTGACACCGGTCTAACTAAATTGTAAGAGAAGGAAAGCATTTTCACATTTATTCATTATTTGCGCGAAAGTGCAAATTATTTACTCTTAAGCACAAATTATTTACGCTTAAGCGCAAATTATTTACAAATGAGCACAAATCGTTATCATTTATTCTTAAGCACAAAATTGACAAATGGATCACCCAGACCTGTTTGAATTTTATAATATTTCATTAATTAATCATATAATCAAAATGAAGATAATTATGTCACAACATAGACATAAAAATTTGATAGGCTTACTAAGGCTAATGGGTTACCTTTTCCACCCGCACCCACTGAATAATTATTGTTTTAAATATAAAAACTTAATGCTAACAACAGTTGTTCTGAAGCTTAAATCTTATCCTCAATACATGTGGTTTAGTTTAAGCATTAGTCAGCCTGATAGTTCGTAACCGCCCAGCCATGGACGTAACCGCCCAGCCCGGAGGTTCGTAACCGCCCAGCTGGGCGGTTCAGTGGGAGTTAGAAAATCGTTTAAAGATTGGTTCTAAATGACCCAAACGAACAAAATCTAAGCGTTTACAAACAATATGTGGTTATTTGTTATTTTTGAACACACGGATGCACTATAGCTGCTGTGAAAACGAAGAAATCGTTAAAAAACGTTGATCATAATATTTCGTGAGCGCGATTCAACAAACACTCATCAAAATAATCTAAATACTCGTTTCAAATGATTTAAATTTTAATAACACGTTGATGTGTGCAACAAAATATGATCATGTGTTATGTTTGTATTCTAGAGCGCATCAGAATTGGTGTAAAAAATCTAGAAATTTGCAAAAATCTGCGAAGACAATATTTATCGAAAGTGCCCAGCTGGGCGGTTCCACGTTATTCGATAAATATTGTCTCAAAACTCGTTTTAAAAGATGTTCTTATAAAAACCCTTTAATGTGAATACCTCCTAACACAGGGGCCGGAATACGGCGTACCTCATAACAGGGCATGGAATACGGCGTACGAAAAAGGGGGTGGGGGCCTCAATAATGTCTACCAGATTGTGTACTTCTAAGTGTCATGGTATGGAATAAGACTAAATAAAATAATACCTGTGAAGGGTAACTGGAGATTAAAAAAACAGGGGCAATTGGGGGGGGGGTGAATAATCACTGCATTTTGCAATTTAATTCTCAGAATACTGATGACACTATATAAACCATAGCCATGATAGCCTTATAAATGGCCTGGTAAATATCCAATAACCTGATGTGCTTTTAAAGACAAATTAAAGTGATGTGAAACAATCCAGTGAGGTGTTCCCGGACCTGCTGATGGAATAATAAACAATCATGCCAAAATAATTTATCCAAATAGTCAGAAAACAACAATTAAAGTCAGTGACTAGTATAATAGTAGTGGGACAATCATTTCAGTAATGTTTATACTCAATAAGGTGCCCTGAATAAAGTAGTAAATGTTTACATTTGTGCGTGGTTCAACCGTTGTATTCTCTGAAATGCTACAGTGGATATGGTTGGAATTTTAGTTCTTAATCTCAGGTTTTTGCTACATAATTCCACTGGGGATAGTGTTTGGATACTAACTGATTGTTTATATGCACCCATATATGCCTGTTTAAAAAAGGGGATGTATTATGCTGCATGTCTGTCTGTTAGTTCGCTTTTGGATTCCAGATGTCAGATGATAACTTTAGATAGTCTCAACTGAGTTGAATGAAATTTGAAATGTGTGTGTTTTAATGTACAAAATACAGGTCAAGTTTGAGTTTTGGTTCAGCACGTCAATTTCACCAGAGTTAAAGGCATTTTGTTGGAATTGCCATGGGCATATTTTGCCATGTCCTAACAATGCTTTTAATATTCAATGAAATAAGTCTGCAATATATGTCTTTAAATCTGACTTTTCCTAAACATAGTATTTTATGCATTTCTTTTCAGAGTATGTTCGTTCACTGGCATTGGAAACTTTAGTACCAGAATGTGCACAGCATACAGAGGAGGCATGTGTGTTATCTGTGCAGATACAATATGTTATTCGTCAACTTTTCATTCATAAATATTGCACCACAATATACAAGTGTGGTGCAGCCTGTGGGAAGTTAGTAACATGCTATGCTGTCAAGTGCTGCTATATTCATCAGATGCGAATATAAAGGAGTTTGCTGATCTTTAAATTTCTACTGCATGACAGGTGTAAAAACAGATGAGCTGTCATTCTTGGGAATGTTCAATATAAGAAGGGTGTGATGAACTATATATTAAGTGTTAATTCATTGCAATTGTTGCAATGGTGAGGTGTGCACATACATCAGGAGTATACACTGCTGTGGAAGAATGGCTAGGATGACAATTATTCCTGCTGGATATGTTTGAATTAAAGTTTAATTTTCAAAATCTCACTGTGTCTTCATTGATGTTTATCTTAAAACTTCATTCAACATTGATGCAACCAATCATGTCATTTGGACAATTTACTTCATCTTCGACTATTAATTTTGGTTGCTTATGATATGATTCATGAATGGGGTGGCCCTCACATGTGCAGGCAAATTACATGCCTCAATTTAAGGTTACTGGCAGCACTTAAATGGTAGAATAGTCCTCAGAGGTTTGTGATTTCAGGAAATTTTACATGTAATTTGCCACATCTTGCAGCATCTTGTGGAATTTAGTTCTATGCCAGCATGCACACTTGAAAAATTAATCACAAAATTATGTGAGAAACACTTGACTGTTTGCGTACCAACTGTTTCTATCATAATAATTTCAGGACTGTGTAAACAGTAAATAAGTGATAACCGTAAACAAAAAAATTACATGGTCACCGTTTATTTTCTGTTTACTTGGCAACCAACAGTATTATGGTAGAAGCCATCAAAAATAATGGGTTTTCGTATAATTTAAGATTTGACCAATTGGCAAAAAGAACCGATATACATGTACATGTACATGTATGTTTGTGGGAGGGTATGAAAGGCATAATATAGAAATTTGATAGCCTGTAGCATGCAAGTGATCAGCTGAATTTTTGTACTGGAAATGGAATCTGGTGGCATCTGTTTCAGACTGTCTAAAGCCTTTTTATAATTAGCCCTTTAATATATCAATGGATTGGTAATTATAATAAAAATCAATTTATGACTTGGGTCATAACTTAGTTTTCATTATAATTTTACATTTCGAACTTGGAAAACCAAATTCATTCATGTGTTGCATATATTTTGTTGAGTATGGATATGGTACAATAAATGGGTGGATTTAGTGTACAGTACCCTTAAAGGTTGCATAAGTATGTTGTATGGCACATTTATCAATAAATTGTGCAAAAAAGGAACCAGTTTGGGTTTCGATCAAAACCAGTTGGCGCTTGGTATTTGGTTTTGATCAAAACCTAATTTGGTTACATATATGGGACAAAAGTTCAATACCAATTTGGATTTTGAATGAAACCAATTGCTCAATACCATTTGGTTTTGATCAAAACCAAAATTGGTTTCATATATTGATCAAGTGCTCAATACCATTTGGTTTTAATCAAAACCAAAATGGGTTTCATATATTGATCAAGTGCTCAATACCATTTGGTTTTGATCAAAACCAAAATTGGTTTCATATATTGATCAAGTGCTCAATACCATTTGGTTTTGATCAAAACCAAAATTGGTTTCATATATTGATCAAGTGCTCAATACCATTTGGTTTTGATCAAAACCAAAATTGGTTTCATATATTGATCAATTGCTCAATACCATTTGGTTTTGATCAAAACCAAAATTGGTTTCATATATTGATCAAGTGCTCAATACCATTTGGTTTTGATCAAAACCAAAATTGGTTTCATATATTGATCAATTGCTCAATACCATTTGGTTTTGATCAAAACCAAAATTGGTTTCATATATTGATCAAGTGCTCAATACCATTTGGTTTTGATCAAAACCAAAATTGGTACTGTGGTATATGGTATTGATCAAAACCAATTGGTTACATATATGGGACAACAGTTCAAAACCAATTTTGGTTTTTATCAAAACCAGTTGACGCTTGGTATTTGGTTTTGATCAATACCTAATTTGGTTACATATATGGGACAAAGTTCAAAACCAAATTTGGTATTTTAAAAAACCAAAACGTTTAAGAGTGCATACGAGATTGTTATGACCTTGTAAAATCTGTCTTCTCTATATAGCAACGACAATTTTTGCGGGTTAATATCACTTTTACACTGGGCATACGAGATTGTTATGACCCGTGTAAAATATGTCTTCTCTATATAGCGACGACAATTTTTGCGGGGTAATACGAAATAAGTGTTTCCTGTTTAGTTAACATATATCGAACAAGAACACCGGGATACGGCGTGGTATGGCCCTAGAAGACCAATGGTGCCTAAGAAGGCTTACAATTCTACAGAGGGGATAAATAGAGTTATCTGTCTTGTATTTGATCTATTATATATTTTGAGAACTCCGTATATATATGTGTGTGTTTTCGTCCTTTATCGAAAACGGCTGGTCGGATTGAGCTCAAACTTCCTATCTAAGGGTAAAATCCCACGGGACGCGTCGTTGTCGCATTTTCGAGAAGCTCAGATAACTCATTCTCCACTCTCAATCATCAAAATCACCGTCCTCGGCACTTCAGGGGTTAAGGCAGTCACGATCTTTATATTGACCATATTAGGAGTTGTTAACCGAGTAACGCTCTTTATTGTCATCGGCGTTGCTAAACGCTCACCTGTGCCTACGAAACTACGAATGCAAAACGCGAAATGCATTTATCTTGATTAAAAAGGCATAATTAACTCATTGGAAAACAAAAAATGCGTGTTGTGTGATTCTTATGTCTGTCGTTCCTAGGAACGGGGGAAATTTTCATCAGGCCAGTTTTTCCGCCCGATGTACCTTAAATCATACCTCTTTTAGGGGCGGGTATCATAATTTCTCTGGATTAAAAAGGCAGAATTAACTCATTGAAAAACAAAAAATGCGTGTTGTGTGATTCTTATGTCTGTCGTTCCTAGGAAGGGGGGGGGGGGGGGATTTCATCGGGTCAGTTTTTCCGCCAGAAAAATGCAGAATTAACTCATTGAAAGAAAAAAATTAAAAAGGCAGAATTAACTCATTGAAACAAAAAATTAAATTAAAAAATTAATTAAAAAAATTAATTTAAAAATTAATTTTTAATTTTTTTAATTTAAAAAAAAAAATAATTTAAAAAATGTCATGTTTCTGACCAACCACGCCAGTGGCGGGCTAACCTACTAGTCTATATATATATTTTGAGACTTCCGTATATATATATATATGTGTGTGTGTGTGTGGGGGGGTACTTCATAGAATCGAAAACGGATCGAGGTAAAATTTCGTATATAAGGGTAAAAAGCCACGGGGATCCATATTCACTTCAAACTGCTAAATTGCGCTTACAGCGTAGAAAAGCGCGACTCGCACGATCAGAGCCGTTACAAATCCCTGACTCGTCCACGGACGAGGGATCGAAGCCGAAAGACAAAGCATTGTCCTCGATAGTAGCAGTAATGTAAATAATAAGAAAGCACCCGAACTATTGACCTGGAATTCATTACAGAATGAATGAGACCCCGCGTTTAACTGTCTTATTGATGAGTCTAACCTGGCTTCATAAATGTTGAAAATAGTTAGCCCAATGCCCCAGACCGAATCCCGAATAGATAGTCATGTCCGGAACGATTACAGATCGCACGTCCCCAGGGAACCCGGCACTTGCGCGTATCAATCTAATAAATAAACTTTAAACTTTACAATTGCGCGCCGAGAGATAACGAGCACCGCGCCAACGTGCATATCGCCACCATTAGGGTTACTACGTTTAAGCGCATCCCGCACAAATCAAATGCGATCGAAAATATTCACACGACTGACTGAGTGAACGAAAAATTATTACCCCGATGAATGGTAGAGATGGCCATGGTGGTATTTTGCCATGGTAACAACTACAATAGTAATTTTCATTATCTTGACCCACCGATTTTGGTGGAAAATTGGTTAAACGACATTTACAAAGGTTAGCCATTATGAATAATAAGCATTTAGACCAGCGACCTGAGGATATCCCGAATGCCGTGTTCAAAGGACCCATCGACGAATCAGTGGAGACGGATGGACCAAAGTCGTCCGCGCCATTGCCGGACAACACTCAGGAACGCCTATATCCATTTATAGCCGCCAAAGGCTCACCACATCTGTGGCGGATTTGGATTAGTATTAATTTTGTATCATATATTAATGTATCCCGCATCTCCCTCGTATTGATGGTTGCACTGATATTAGAATCATTTGCTTGTGTATAGACGTTTATGCATTTCCTATATTTCAACTCCTAATTGTTGCATAGCGATGATGTCCATTGTATTATAGTTATATAGTTATCATAATTATTATAGCAAGCGTTGAATAGGGATTCGTAATCCTGACATGCAGTCATACGTTTTGATGATGGAAGTCAGTCACCCCGATTTATCTTGTATTTAACTGTTCGTCAACCAATCTATCTGTATAATTACGTTGTAAATATCCGTTTGAGTATTACAGGCTGACCATGGCGGTGGAACAAGGGTCGACCAGTTGTCAGAACCTACCCCCATACTCGGACAGTGAGGACGAACATACCTCGACATCCGGTGATGACAATATGACATCCAATTCAGATGCACGACCATCCACCAGCAGGCGGCCGCATGAAAGCTACCCCGAAATTATGCCGCACATGCAGTCACCCACATCCTACAACCAGCCATGGATATAGCCTTACAACGAGAATAGACGATATTACACGATGCAGTCACCTCCCCCGCCTTACAGCCCGCCCAGAGATACTGAAGATGCACTCATCGACATCGACCCCGATTGGTACTACTACCCGGACGAACAGCGAACCTACGCTAGAGCACGACAGCAGCCGTACCAACGACACCAACGGACATACGGACAAGGGCGACCTCTCATTCATCGATGCCGCTGTTCCGAACAACTTCGGAAAATCATCGACATGCTACGCAGCGACGGACTGGACTTGCGATTTCAAGAACAACTTTAAATCGGAAAAGTGAAGGAGTAATGTACCAAGACAACACCAGGGACATCACTTTCAACCCAAGAAAGCAGACAAGCTTTAGTTCATAGGGGCCACTCGATTCACCATATATATCGGCGCGCCCCTGTTAACTATACGAAGGCACGATGTTCGACACGCAAACAACAGTTTGGACCACCTGAATTAGAAAGCTAATGCAGCATGAAGATTCAGAAGTACACAGCACAATTTGCGGATGAGCTATCCTAGGTATATCCAGAAGAAGACTATTGAAACCCAATGCAGCGCGATGGACGAAAGGAGCAGTCTATAAAGGACGCATAGGAAAATGACGATCGCCCGATTACCCTAGGTACGCCTAGAATTGATGCGCCGTGAATATGCACTGGGCTGTCATCAATACCCTCTGTGTATTTAGTAAGAAGAAAACCGACACCCATTACTCAGGTCTAACCGACTACCCAGCATTGATCAAGACCACTCGACGCTCAGCAGTCAGCTAGGATCTCCGGCCAGAAGTATGGATAGGAATACAAGGTAAACATTATGATCTTGTATTTCTAACAACACCACACTGATGCGCCGAAGGAGAAGAAGAGCATACGACAGGACGACGAACACCACCCGATAGCAACCACGCAGACGACAGGCCGACGAACTCAACTGGAACTCAACCACGCAGAGGACAAGCAGACACGCCCAACTTATGAGGACGCAAGAAGACCCTAACCCGAGCAGACGCCAGTAAGACGAACACAACTAGGAAGAAGCTAGATGCCGACGATTGATTGCTATTGACTTTGTTGTAATTAAATAATCAAACCGTTTTGATCGTCTTAAGTGTTATATAATGACGAAGTACCTCATATATTGACTAACACACCGTCTCCTTAGAGAGTTATAACCCACAACACTATCTTTGTGGCTCTCTAGATAACCAAACAGACATGCACACATTCGAGACATGTACAAGATACCACATACATGTACAGTGCATGCTATCGCATCTACTACATGTAAACTGATGAACAAACATTAATTGGATTGAATTGAACAGAAATGAATCGATTCATCACACTAGTAGACCGGCGCTATTAGTATGTATCCATGGCTTATTTCATGGTTGGGCGTTCCTTTATGACACAGGTGTAAGACGAGATTCAGATTGACGCCGAGGTCATAGATTATAATGCAACGTTCAAACATATTTTGAGAAATGCGAGTACAATGAAAACAAGTTATTTTGTTTGACGTGGAGTAGATGTTTATCGTTTCTGCTCGTCTCAAACCCACGCCACTTAGTATATCAGTGTCTATTATGGTAGACTAACACAGTCTAACATCTAATATACCACACCCATGCGTGTATCTGGACTATACCACGACGTCCTATTAACACACCCATACGTTTTTTTTGGACTACATCACGGCGTCATATTAACACACCCATACGTGTATCTAGACTATATTACGCCATATAGTCCGGGAGCTGATATGGGTACCACCTCCTGGGACTTAACTTTACCCCACTCATATTGTTCCCTATTATGTCCTTCGACTTTTAAGCAATGTTAACATGAAAAATAAGTGGCCGTGTAGACTTCAGGCAAGATGGCAAGATGGCGTCCGCTTTTCAGACTGGGCCCAAAGTCAGTTTGATGCAAATAATAGCGGGATAATATAGTAAAATGTATATAAATCTGTATATTTTTGTGAAGCTAAAACATAACGGCACTTTTGTAGGGCAAAATTGAAACACCGCACACAAGATGGGCGCCAAAATGGCCACCGGAAGTTGAAAATATGACGTTTCTTTTCACTAATATTTTCTAGATCAGTTTATGATACTTGGAACTGGTTGCGAATTGTGACTTTATTTTGTATATTTTATATTAGCTGATCATTGGAGCTATACAATATGTAATTATTGGGGTCATAGCCCCTTCGATTTTACAGAACGCAGTATAAAATTTCACAAAAAATCACTATTGGGATTTTAGTCGTATTTCAACAAGATATGAACATAACTTTGTAATGTAAGTGAGGCATATCATTACATAGTGATATCCCAGCTCAATTGAACAAAACTGTTACTTTGGCTCAAAATGGCTGCCAAAATGGCCGCCAAAATATGGAAAATGGTAGATATTGCCCCACCATGTCCTGCAATCGCTTACACGTTGTGGTTCATGTATAATATTGGCTATTCTGACTTCTATACATCGAATACTAACACGCTTTATAACGTACACCTGACCCATGACCATACAAGTTACAACCATACTTGGTTATACCCTTATGCATGTAGACCCCAAATGACCATACAGCCATGGGTCACAATGTATGCACACCGGGTATACTCCTACACATGACCCATGACCATATAATCACTCACTGTATACATGTTCACAACATTCACGACCATAAGTCATGTTATACCCATTCACCTCACCATTGGCCATACGGTCTCCCCCTGTATACCTATGCTCCACACCAATTGCCAAATAGACATTCAATATATATATACACACCACAACAATGGCCATAGGGTCACTCCATGTAAACATACGCACCTCTGGGGTGGCCATATAGCCACTCGCTTCACACACATACACTAGGTATACTCCTACACCTGACATATGACCATATAGTCACCCCATGTGTACCTTTACAAAACATTCATACATGATCATACCGTCAATCATTGTATACATATCACCTCACCATTGGCCAAAAGTCACTTCGTGTGTAGCTGTTCGTCACACTTTAGCCAAATAACCATTCAATATACACTAATACTCCCCAGCTATGGGCGTATAGTCACTACGTGTATACATATGCACCTCAACCGTGACCATATACCCACTCGTTTATACACACACCCCTCACCTATGCCATATAGCCGCACGTGTGTATACACGTACACCCTACACATGACTATACAGCCACGAGCCACCATGCAGGAACACCAGGGGCCATATTCACCAGCTCTGTTTATATAGTCCATGTTGTTTATACGAGGCGACGCTCAATGTGAAGCTCTCGGTGTATGTCGATGGGAATGCATCGCCGCGCGGGATAGGATAATCCAATCAAGGTTATTGGGGCAAGCATAGATTGGGCACCGGTAACGTACATAACCCAGCAGTGCAGCCTGTGCACAGCAGACTTGAATTACACGTTTGGTTCATTTCAATCATGACTAATTGAGGGAAAGGAAGCGGTGCGAAGTACAAAAACGACAAACGCAACACGTTTTGAGCATATAGTGAATTCAGACATCAAACTCATTGAAAATAAATTAAAGGGACCGGATCCACCCACCAGTTCAGGAAAGAGAAATTTCCGAATAGATCTTTCCGGTATTTGGATTGTGCTTAAATTCCATATCGTATAACAAACCTCCACTCATCATAGTATTCTCAGGGACGTGTCGATAAGGTTTAATTTTGGGGGAGGGGTGTCATTTGTCAAATGTTCAACAGTTGGAAATTTCATAACCTGACACAATATTAGTTATAAATTTCACACGATCTATATGTTAAAATTGTTCGCGTAGTCTGATTTTCCAGCAATTTATTAGTAGGGAATATTTCGTTTTTACACAAACATTTGCATATTCTCCTACTTTTGGTCACGATTGACTGAGAAGGCAATCAGTTGGAAATTTTCCGACTTTATGTGGGTGTTAGGTTCTTCCCCAGTGGCCAGTCAAAATCGTCTAATTATTCGAAATTGTTTAACAGTAGTTTGGGTTAAAATTAAGCTCGATGCTAAGATTTAGCAATTTTCATGTTCAGATTTTAAAATGTTGTCACACCGAGCCGAACCATGGTCGATTCCGTGTATATTGATCGTCCCTCCCCGTGGCCGTGTGAATTTTGTGGAGCTAGACTACTAGATGTTTGGATTTATTGCAATGTTCAGGTCAGATCTAAAAGAATTCATTATATTGATCCCTCCGGCTAGTGACTATAGGGTGCAAATGGAATGACGCAAACATGGGTTTGGTCTGGTTAAGGGGTGGTGCAGTTGGAATTATCAAGGTGCATGGGCACCCCCACAGAGGAGACACTCTAGCCACGACACTTATTCTTCTAGTGGGTTGAACCTATAATTGTACCACAGTTGAATGCATGCGAATGCCAATATGTATAGTACCAGTCAAAAAAAGTGTTATATTAAGCGCGCTATTTTCGCGCCCAATATCGCAATAATTGCAAGTGGAAACGCTTATAAGCGCGTCGCTTGCAATATTATTGCAATGTTTTTGCGCTTAATATCGCAATATTTCGCGCTTAATATTGCGATATCGCGTGCTTAATATTGTGACATCTTGCGCTCAAAATTGTGGCATTGAGCGCAAATTATTACTTCTTCTATATTAACACTAATAATTGTGAATGAATTTTAGATTGTACTGCCCATCCTAAAATTCGTTTCGTGGTTTTTATAAAATATTGAAGAAAAATAATATTTTTTGGGAAATCAAAACTAATAAAACTCAATGGTGTGTGCTCGTCCGTGGATATGGATGACCAAACGGCTGGAGCATCGTAAATGATTTTTGTATATGTGGGTAAATGGAGACGGGGAGTGTCGGAGGATAGATTCCAATGACAACACATGATTTAAATGGACACTCATGATTAATTTAATTTAAACGTCTAGACTCTGGAAGCAGAAAATTGGTACACATGAGTATATTAACACGGGGGGTGCCATGGTTATGTACCGTCGACGTCCAATGAATTAAAAAGGCACTCATAATTGATTTAATTAAATAATTAATTATATATATATATAATGGTTGGTCCCATAGAGCTGTAAAGTGTTACTAAAGTTTCAATTGAACAGAGGGATGCTATGCATTGGGTGACTTTAATATCAGATTGCTTAAAATAGAGACTAATCAATTATATTGGCAAAGATAAAGAGCGTGTATTATCATAGGGAAAATGGTACACATTTGAAACTTGATCCGAGGTTGTCACGGGGTATGTGCCCTTACCCTCATGCGACTTAAAAGCCCACTAATAAACTATTTCAATTAGATAATGGTTGGAACCTGGTCGCTGGAAATGTGTGCACATTGGTGCAATTGAATAAGTGCCACTGACCCTAAATGGGGTCATCATTTATGGGAAATAAATGGCATTAAGTTTAAATGATACGTAGGTAAATTGGTACACATTGTGTATATTATGATATGTGAACAATAAAGAGCATTCATTGTCAGCTTGGACGATATGTATGAGGTCACCTGACCATGGGAATTTAATGGGATAGGCACCTTTGTCCTAAGATGATTTAACTGTCAAATGGAAACGAGCATCAGTTTTAAAGTTTGGCAAATGCGCCGCAATTTCGTGTGTTGCTCTGTGTTCATTTGCGGCAATTAAGAGCGTTTGTGTCTAATGTTGTCTAATGTAATGGTCTGTGTGAAATTGTTTCGCGCTCAATATTGCGACAATGCGCGCTTAAGATCTCAATATTCTGCGCTCAATGTCGCAATAATAAGCGCGATATATTTTTGGTACTGCGCTATAATCGCTCCTTTTTTCGAAATAAAGCGCGATCAATATCACAATAAAGGCGCACCTCAATATACCACTTCTTCAGACTGGTACTGCTGGGTGTATTGCGCACTCTTTGACCCTTTGCCGCCGTGCTAAGTTTCACGGGCGCCAATAAATGTCATATAATGTTGGGGTGCTGGGTTCAAATTATGCACGGGCGTAATTAGATATACATTGGGATGGGGTTCATAAACAGAGAGAAGTTTCCTTTGATAAATACAGAGTTTCCACATATATGTTGCGGCAGATTTCACGCAGGGACGTGTCGATATATATTGGGGTTTGGGTGCATTACCCTAATCTTCATTCCAAAGTTCTCAAGTTAATGATGATCACACATATGATTGATTTATGGAGTTAAATGGCAATCAATATTGAGAAGTTTCGATCAGTTGGAGTTGTTGGGTTGGAGATATTGAGTAACTATTGCACAATTTCAACCGCATGGGGTGCAAACGTATAGTTTCCCCGGACTCGGAAATATTATTTTGTTCAAGGGATGGAGGTGCACTCGGGCAGCGGAGAAACTATACATGAACGTTACCGCGATTCTATGCCAGAAAAAGTTAAGACTGGAGAAATATAGTTCTATTCGTTTGAGGAACGAATTAGAATGGAACTGATTTCTCAGAGGGATTAATGATTGATTGGGCAATCAAGCTGTTAGCTTCTAGCGCACGGGTGGGCGTAGAAGAGTACTCAGCACGGATTGTGTGAGATAATGTCAATCCGTGTTGACTGAACTAGGGTCATTCGCACCTGGAGAGTCGCAGCGAGCGGTTATATTATTTTGTGCTCTTTTATTGTGCTCTGATCCCATAACATACCTGGCGATGTCCCAACAATAACAAACAGTCTGGAAAGTTAGATTTTTATTGAAGCGTTTTGATTCACGAACGGATTTAACTATAGGATCGCATTGACGAACAGTTGGACGTTATCAACGTCGCTTCAAGGCGAGGACCGAAGTAGAACGGTTGGAAGAGGACAACTAGTTAATATTGGTGATTGGAGGGGCGATGTTGCGAGTAGAGGCTCCTTTTTCGTCTGCGGATCATTCCAAAGTCGTGTTCCTTCGTTACCACATCAACAGAATATCCGTCGACAACCGGCGTCGCTGGATTCCAGCCTCAGTAATGATGCAGCCCGGTTGATCACAAAAAGGACTGCAAGTTAAGTATTGTGTGTGCAGTTATTCGAATGGTAATTCTTAATGAGAATTCCACCGATAATTAGTCAAAATGGAAATGTTGTGGTCAGAATAAACATACCTAAGATGACTGCTGATTTGTTTTGGAGTTCGATTTCATCGACATCTTGTTGCATATACTATAGAGAATGGCTATAAAATACCATTCTATATTAACACCACCAGCAATGTAACTGGGTAACAATTGTTCAGCCAATTAGCACTTTGAGTACGGTATGTTTACTTACTCACTTGAGAAAAGGTTAATTTGAACAGGCTAATTTTGGACCACAGTGTTGTGTATGGGTAATTGGGAATTCTGTCAAGATTTAGTTCGAAGATTGGAAGATCGCTCTTCTATATATTAACAGCTAATTCTTGATGTTCATGCGTATTCATCGTGGATATTCACTCGGGTATCACCTTTTCGATATCACGGACGAGCATACTTATTTTCTTGGGTTAAGAAGGTAAATCTTCATTTTAGAAGTTCACGGTTGTGTCGTTTTGGATTATCTACAGCACCGTATGTGTTTACTAAAATGTATATGTTCCTTGGTGACGGTTTGGTGATAGGGTCATGCAGAGAAAAATCTGAGTCTTATTACGGCCGATATCAAACGAGATTTACTATACTAATTTGTACCCATGCAAGGCTAAACAATCTTTATGGACTTTTGGGTATTAAACTTGATTCTCGTTCCATGCATATTATTCCAGAACGGGAAAAATTGCAAAACAATTCATTCTGCGATAGCAATTCTAAATCAATTTGTGTTATGCTCCTTCCAGATCATAAAAGTAGCGAGCGTTTTTGGGTCATAATCGCCATTAAGCTTGTCATTGGTAGAGCTGTTCAACTCATGGCCCGTTATCTGAGTGTAGACATTGACGACACAAATTCTTGGAATTCTCCGATTAGGTTATCTGACCGCAGTATACACCATCTTGAATTTTGGTATAATAATAATGCAAATTTCGACACTGTCTACATAACGATTTCGCTTGCAAAAAAAATTGAATTTTTGCTTAAGCTAGTACCAGTTTACGCTGGTTATTCCATTTAATTTGGATACGAGTATCTCACGGACAGTGGTCTGTTGACGAAGTGAACATGAGTTCCATTTGGCGTGAGCTGAATTTTAAGGCAGTACCTGTACAATTAGTACTGCACATTTTGCGTGAGTGTTATATTGTGATTGCATCAAATGTTTACAGATAACCAAATGTTGCCCACATTGTTGCTATGGACAACATGAAGCCACTATACTGAACTAGCTTCAACCTTATTTTCATTGATTGAAGTATCGTATAATTTTGGATACCAGAAATGAGAATGAAAGGGCGGACTAATTATCTTCAATAGAAGATCGAGATGATTTATCTTTGAGAAATTAGCTATTTGAATGTTTGACTCTAATGGGGGTTTTCTCGCAGTAGATTGTTTTAACTTTTACCAGATAAAAATGTTACAGGTTTCATTCTCGTTTTTTGAATCCAGATTCTGATGTTGACTCTTCATGGTCAATTTGAGTTGTGTTATTATTTGTTTCCATCAATTTCTTTGATAGGGAAACTATAAGTCACGTAAACAACGGTCATGCGCATGCAGGGTTCGCGCTGCCACTTGCTAAATTTGCCAATGGCAAAAATAATTAACATTTGGCAAAAAATATTTTCATTTGGCAAAAGTTTTGGCAAGTCACTTATTCATTCCTCAATAAAGTTGAAAAATATCGGTCAATCAATACCATTAATTTTAGGAGACTATAATAGAATTATATTAGTGGTGTTTTACATGGTTAACACCTCCGTTAAGATGCAGTTAGTCTCGTAGCATTAATATCGATTGTGTGGAAGGATTACCCGTATTTAGTGTGATGGTGGTGTTTGCATAGCTAATCCTCTTGTGGTGTGTCCTTCTGATGAAGCAACCCTTCTATATATCATTTTATTGTTCGGTGATTTGTTTATTGTTGTATGATAAACCATAATAGAGATGCGAGTATAATTATTAAGGAACTGCTTGCCTGTCGATATCAAACGTCGATCAAACCGCGAGTGTCGAAACATAACATCCAATCAATGTTGCAGAAAATGATACTATCGGGAATAACATTTGGCAAATTCAAAAAGAATTTGGCCAAAAATATTTTCATTTGGCAAATAATTTGGCAAAAGTAAAGTTCGGTCCAGCGCGGACCCTGTGCGCATGGTACACTTATTGTCCCAGAATGGTCTTCATCTTATTTAATTGTGTAGAACATTACAGGGAATGTGAGTGTGTTTACAGGCAGCAAAAAATCGTGATTTACTCATAAAGTAGAGTAAGTGAAGGTTTATTTGGTGAAACAGAGGTGTGTTTACCGGTTAATTGGAATAATATCTTCGACTGATATATATACTTGCCTGGTTCAGAATCTTTTGGAGGCCTGGTAGTGGAGAGTAAGACCCAGTATTAAGGAATTAAAGCCATTTCGTAATTTATTTATCAGCATCCGTATGCTTAAAAGGCTAATAATGATCCTGCATGGCCATTCAATCAGCCACCATTGCAAGGCAAGCACGTGAAAAATTATCCTCCTATAAATGTCAAAAAACTGGACAAAGATCGAGAAAAAGAAGTTTTCTATCATCCATTCCACTGAAACAGTGCCTTATACCTTTGTATATATATAACATTTGTTCGGGATACATATATTCAATGTGTTCTATCTTGTTAGTAAAGCTGTGCGTTTGCTCAGTCTGGTATAATTTTTGCGGTTTTTTGGTTGTCTTAAATCGTGCGAAGTGCTAAATAAAAATGGCAAGATATTGAATCACGACAAATAATTATATCTCTATTCGTTGAAGTAATACACGGATGTTTATCGTGATGGTTCGTGTGTCATTATTGGGCAGCCGGCACTGAGCTATGCCCTGTGACGAGCCGTGATGAATATCTTGCTCTTTCCATTTTCACAGAGTTTCTCAGATATCGTTCATGATATACATGTTTTCTGGCTTGCATATAATAGTCTCATATCTGGAGGGGAAACACAAGCAGCTAATAAAGTTATTCCTGACTGAAAAACACGGCGGATGGTGTGCGGACCAGACACATGGTGGATATGTGTACGAGTCATTGTGAAGCTTAATGGGAGTTTCAATGAATTTGGGTTTCTAATTAATCATTAGCTTTTGTAACAATGAGCCCTTTCCTTGGGTTTTTTCGCTGTGCCCTCTGGGGACTTCCTATGTAAGTCGTGTTTGTTTTATTTCCCAAACAAACATTGGGGTCTCGGAGAAATATAGTTCTATTCGTTTGAGGAACGAATTAGAATGGAACTGATTTCTCAGAGGGATTAATGATTGATTGGGCAATCAAGCTGTTAGCTTCTAGCGCACGGGTTCGCGTAGAAGAGTACTCAGCACGGATTGTGTGAGATAATGTCAATCCGTGCTGACTGAACTAGGGTCATTCGCACCTGGAGAGTCGCAGCGAGTGGTTATTTATTTAAGCATATATAAGCTTGATGAATATTCATAAACTCATTGCACGTATATGTGTATTGGAACTAAGTCTTTTGCAAGCAATTTGGTTTCTACGCATCACCGCGATTTTGTCAATATATATATATTTAAGTACGACGTTAAGTTAGTCAGGCAACCTTCGGGTATTGCATGACATACTATGTGGGAATCTTTTCATGCAGATTATCTATGCAGGCTATATATGATGTGCATTCATGTCGAGCGATACATTGCTATTTCGATAATAAATGTGAATTTGTTCAGGTTCACTGAAGCAAGCATTTGAAGCAATGACCACTCATATGGAGTCATTGTCTCCATGTATCTTATCTATCTATATCTATATTTGCGAATATCTGTCTGTCTGTCTGTCTGTCTGTCTGTCTGTGTTCTATAGAAATTCACAGGGGACCATCTAGATGATGCCAAATAGGTCTACTAGGAGTAGCTTTTTACGAGAAAGATAATGGTCGGGGTTAGAATTTTCTAAAGTGACGCCGTTGTTGTCAGGGGCAGAAAAGGAGGAGGGGCAGAAAAAAAAATGTCGCCGATGGCCACCAAACTTATATGTAATAATCCCCATGATATGAGGAATCTAATGGTGTGGTTTAAATATGGCAAAAGTCACGCCGTTCGCGTCAGGGGTGCCCGGAAGGGGAGGGGCAGATTTTTTTTCTGTCGCCGATTTCCACCAAACTTATATATATTCATCCCCATGATATGTAAAAACCAACGGTGTGGTTTAAAAGTGGCCTCGTTCGAGTCAGGGATGCAAGGAATGGGAGAGGGGCACCAAAATTGAAAAACTAATTTTAGCGCCGATCTCTACCAAATTGATATATATTCTTCTTCATGATATAAGGAATCTAATTGTGCGATTTAACAACGCCAAACCCATGATATGAAAAAAAACAACGGTGTGGTTTAAAAGTGGCGTCGTTCGAGTCAGGGATGCACGGAAGGGGAGAGGGGCACCAAAATTGAAAAACTAATTTTAGCGCCGATCTCCACCAAATTGATATATATTCTTCTTCATTATACAAGGAATCAAATTGTGCGCTTTAACAACGCCAAATTGATGTCTTTTGGTGGAGAGATTGGGAGGGGGTGGGCACTTAATTTGATAATAATTAGTTTAGTCGCCGACTGCCACCACACTTATACAAAATAATTCCCATGATATGAGGAGTCTAATGGTGTTGCTTATATCTGTCAAATGTGGCCTTATTCGAGTCAGGATTGCATTGAAAGGGACAGGGGCACCAACATTGATGCACATTTGTTTTGCGCCAATTTCCACCAAATTGATACACGTTCTTATCCAAGATACGATGAATCTAATCGTGTGATTTAAAGACGCCATAGTGGTGCTGTTTGTTTGAGTTTGTTTAGTCGCCGATTATCACCAATCTTATAAGCAATCATCTCCATGATATCGTGTGGTTTAAGGATGACATAAGTTGGGCCATTCGAGTCAGTGGTGTATAGAGATGAGAGGGACACAACATATTATAGCTATATGTTTAGTGCCGATTTCCACCAGATTGATACATATTCTTCTCTGTGATACACCAAATTTGTGACCTATGGGTGAGAGATATGGGGACCTTAAATTTGATACGAATTTGTATACTCGCCAATTTTCACCAGTTTCATATATATGCATCTCTAATCTCTAATGAGTCTTAGTGTGTGCAGCTTGAGACTGGAATATAGGGACAGGAGGGTCACCAAGACTGATACAAAATATTTTTCGTACTAATTACCATCAAATTCAGACACGTTCTTCTCAAATGATACAAGAAATCGTGCTGTCTGTCTGTCTTTCTGTCTGTCTGTGTGCGTTCTGTATATAACTTCACGCGGTACAATCGAGATGTCACCAAGGCGTTCTAAGAGGGGTAACTGTTTACAAGGAAGATAACGGTGTGGGTAAAAAAATATTTAAATGACGCTGTTTGTGTCAGGGGAAGAAAAGGTGGAGGTCGGCAAAATTAAAAAAATAGTTTTGTCGCCGATTTCCACCAAACGAATACACAATCACCTTCGCAATATGGCGTTGTTCGAGTCAGCGTTGCATCAACAATTGATTTAATAAACTATTTTTAGCCCAAATATCCACAAAATTGATATATTATTCTTCTCTATGATAAGAGGAATATCATCGTGTGATTTAAAGACGCCAAATTGCTGTCGGTTGTGTGAGAGATATGGGTCATAACTATTCTCAGAATTTGTTTAGTTGCTGATTACCACCAAACATTTATATAATCATCGCCAGTATACCATGCATCCATGAGTCTAATGGGAGTGGTTTAAATTTGTAAAAAGAGACAAAGCTGGTACAAATTTATTTGGAACCAATTTCCACCGAATTCATACACGTTTTTTCTAATGAAAAACCATGAATTAAATCACATTTGGTGTCGTTTGTCGCGGATGGCGAGCGGATATGTACTTTCATTGATAAGATTGCTATTCGCCTTTATATACAGTCACCCAGGCCATCTCCATATCATTTTAAGTAGTTTTGGACGTTCACATTTCACAATCCCGACATATGGTGACCCACTTAAATCACTTGAACAATTATATCTTCTCAACTGTCATCCTCCACAAAATTTTTAGGAATCCATATAGATGAAAACCTGACTTTCAAAAAACATGTGTCCTCAGTTTGTTCTAAAATGGTGAATGCCATATACCACATCAATAAAGTTAAACACTTCTTTCCTGGTAGCGCACTTAAAACATTATATTATGCTCTAATACAAAGCCATCTCGTCTACGGTGTTCAAATATGGGGACACGTCCCTGCGGTCAAAAAAAATTTCATGCTTCAAAAACGCGCGATACGAGTTTTATGTAATAAGAAATATAGAAGCCACACAGAACCTCTCTTTAAAAAAGAAAATATACTCAAAATCTACGACATCCACAAAGTACAAGCGGCTGTTTTCATGCATGATTGGTATCATATGCGCTTAATAGAATCATTCACCGACATGTTTACCAAACGCAAAACCGGACCAGACACCCGGCAAAAGCACCCACTATTTAAAAAAAAAACCAAGAACATCTTGGTCCCAACAACTACCATTCCATTCTTTTCCAACTATATGGAACAACTTAGATAACGAATTTACATCATACCAATCCAGACACACATTCAAACGGCGTTTACATGCCGATTGCATTAAAAAATATGCTGCAACAATTAAATGCAACAATCAAAGATGTCCCGACTGTGTGGTAGCCCGTCAATAAGTGACTTCCCCTATATCGCAATCCTCAACCTCACTCAGCACATTCTTACTCGACTTTCAAGGAACATCCCACTGACAAGAAAGAGACAAACCATCGAGTAACCAATAAGCGATTTATCTAGACGTATACCCTCCATGTATATAACCCAGTTAAATGCAACCATTGTGTGATACATAATTATATAGCCGTGCATTGTACAAGAAATCTTGACCGCCTATCGTAACATCTTTTCTTCTTTAAGGGGGTGGCAGTAAGACAGTCTAGTCTGACTATGCCACCCCATCAAATATACAATGTAATATTTGTCAAATGTATTATGCATTAATGTGTGTATATTGAAATAAAATATCCTATCCTATCCTATTTATATGGGAATAGCAATCAGGGCATTCACAATATGAGCTAGCAAAAAGAGATGCATAGAAGAAGCATTAAACGTATATTTATCATTCTATTGAAGAGATACATATATTCGTGCAAACTGAGATACCCCGAACCATCAGAAGATTGCATATATATTATAACAAAATTGAGTCCGTTCCATTCAATACAGTTTCCACAAAAAAGTTACAATTTGTCAAGAGATATGGAAGGCCTGTTCAAAAATATTGGTCACAGTGTGCAGTAAAATATAGTTTCTTCTGATATACAAGAAAATGCAGTTAGTAGCATAAGACTTTTCAGGATCCTCCCAATACTGCACAAGCATCTGACAAGGGTTTTATAACAGACTCCTCGACTGACATAAACAACTCAAAATATCGCTCTGTGCCTGGCACATGTAGCTAATATTTATGCGCATCAACATTCGTTTAAACAGAGAATATTTAGCCAATATATAGCACCATGAACAGAGGAGCACCTGGAAATTTCTTTGAAACATCTGTATCTTCATGGAGTTAGCCAGGTGTCCTCGAGAACTTAGTCCAACCCACTAACTTGATTGATACATTTCAATATTGAAAACCCAATTATCATCTTTTATCGAACTAATGTGTTTGTGATGTTCATGTATCATATTATAACGTCTAATGTATACGCAGTTGTAAATAAATACATAATTCATTATTGTTGGAACAGATTAATCGCGAGAAACAGAATGACAATTGACAAGGCGAGCCATTACTTATATCCCATGGCTGTAATAATCATGTTTTATGATGCTATTTGAATATACAATTTTTGAGAAAACGTATAACACTTTTAATCAAGAGCATTCTCTATCCCCAACAAATATCCACAGCATACAGAGGGTTTCTCATCGCATTAACTTGGGCAACGCCGGGTAACCCTCCTAGTATATATATATATATATATATATATATATATATATATTTAAGCCTGGATCAGGAGATTTCGGTTCGAGTGTGCTCTTGTCCAGCTGGAATCTGCTTCGTCGGTATCGACCAACAAAGCTGGTGTGCTCACGAGATGTGCTATATAGTTATTCATATTCGGATATCGTTAAGTGCCGTCTGCATGGAGCTTGGAAGGATCTAATATCCCATATATGCTTGTGTCTGAAATTGCAGGTTGTGTACGCGGTGAAAGCGGTATCGCTATGATATATGTTTGTGGCGTATGCCTGAAGCTGTCGATGTGTTTTCAGCAGTATTGCTGGAAATTTCTGCATACGTCTGGATCTTGGAAGGATCTATAATATCCCATATATGCTGCTTGAAATTGCAGGGTGTGTTACCAGTATAGCGCTATCGACATGCTAGCTGTTTGTGGCGTATGCCTGAAGCTGTCGATGTGTTTTCAGCATTATTGCTAAATGTTGCTGCTTAATTCTGGATCTTGGAAGGATCTAATATCCCATATATGATTGATGGCGTGCTTGGAATAGCAGGGTGTGTACCAAGTGTGCGCGTTATCGCTATGATAGCTGTTTGTGGCGTTTACATGAAGCTGTCTGTGTTTTCAGCAGTATTGCTGAATGTGGCTGCAGACGTCTGGATCTTTGAAGGATCTAATATCCCACATATGCTTGGTGTTCTTGTAATAGCAGGGTGTGTACCCAGTATAAGCGGTATCGATATATGATATATGTTTGTGCCGTATGCCTGAAGCTGTCGCTGTGTATTCATCAGTATTGCTGAATATTGCTGCATATATACGTCTGGATCTTGGAAGGATCTAATATCCCTTATTTGCATGCTTGATGATGTGCTTGAAATTTCAGGGTGTGTACCCAGTATAAGCGGTATCGCTATGATAGCTGTGTGTGGCGTATGCCTGTGGCCTGATGCTATCGATTGTTTTCAACAGTATTGCTGAATGGTGTTGTATGTTAATATATACATGCCATGTGCATCAGTTATGCAGTGGGTCAGTGGTGCTGGAAGAGACTATATACATGTATAATTATGCATGTTGCCACTATCCGCAGTCGGATGAACAAAACGACTTTACTTGTACTTTTCTCGAGCACAATAAAATTCGCTGTGCCCTCTGGGGACTTCCTATGTAAGTCGTGTTTGTTTTATTTCCCAAACAAACATTGGGGTCTCGGAGAATAGGTTGTAATCATTCCAATAGTTTAAATTTCCAGCTAATATAACTGAAAATCATATTTTATACCACAAGTATGACGTTGTCTTGGAGTGGGGTGTCACGTCATGCGTACATTGAATTCCCTATATTCCGCTCTAATACGCAATCGAGGTGTGATAAAACATCTCAACATACATGGTAACAAGTATTCTACCGATGGAATGAATTTTCGCCGTGCATGTGCAATTGCCAGTGTGGACAAAATAATCCTAATATGATCGTACGTGACACGTAATGGAGCAACCACCAAGTTGATCATTAAGTTCAATATTACAATAATTATAGGATGTTACGTACATGGTACTACATGTGCTAGACCACTCGGAGAAATGTCTGTGTCATCAAACTAAAATACCATGTTACAACTTCGATTGATATATTCGTAATCGTACATATAGGCACGGAATATCAATTTATCCCAGCACTTTCAGCGCATGATTCAAATCTGAGCTGCCAATGCTTCTGTGCATAAATTGGAGGTACCCTCGCGGGGTCTAAATAAGCATACATGCAGTGCGGAATAAGAGTACAGGGTGGATAATTCTGCCAATGTCGATACGAGTATACGGGGCGACACGGTAGCAATTCCCAACATAGCATAAAGTCAGCCTGGAAAGTTCTATTATGTCAATCATATAAATGTCCCAAATTCAGAAATGTTTTGTCGAAAATAGGTTTTACCAAACAGCAACGTCATTTCTTGATCTGAGTAAATAATCCATTCTGATTGGCCTTTAGTATATATAGTCTGCCTGACAACCCCACAGTTTAAATAAACATACGGACACAAATACACACTATATACAGGGGGGGGGGGGGGGTCGGGAAAAAAATTCAGGCACGTATGGCATTTTTTCCCTTTCGATCATTTTTTGTACCCACCCACCCCCACCGCCAAATTGTTTTCCGTTTTCGGCAGTTTTTTCCGACCATATTTTGACACCCACCCCCCTTTTAACACTAAAACAGAGATTTGCGGGGGGAAATTCACTGTAAACAGCTGTATATGAATTTCTGTGCATACTATTTATCATGGATGTTAACATGGACATGTAAATAGGAATGAGTCATTTTGAGGTCATTCGGCCAAAAAAACATGGCTGCCAGCGGCCATCTTGGATTTCAAAATTTGCAACAAAATACAACACGATAACTGCCTGCAGTCAGTTTACAAGTTAGAATTATATTATTTCTCTCATTCAAAGTGGTTTTGAAGCCCAACCCATTGCCAAAACACTAAAAAAACAAGCAGGAATTTTTTTTTTTAGTTGCGGAAAAAATTGCTTGTTGGTTACGTGCCGGAAGAAATTTTTTCACCCCCCCCCTGCATATAGGGCCGCAAATTAAAAACATAATTAAGCATACAAGTATAAGAGTACAGGGTGGACATAGAAGCATACATGCATGCTTATTAAGATCCACAAGAGTAGTTGGGTGAGCGTACTTAGCAGAACGGCGCGTACCTCTGTTACGTGTATTTGGTGGAACACTCTGTTACATGTAGCAAGCATGCATACGGACAAACTTCCGGGAATATCAACAACTCTGAAACGCACTGTGAAATTAAGAAATAGCCATGAATTAATAGGAGCAATTAACAGATTTGTGGACTGTTATCACATTGCATGTCGCAAGCATACGGACGCACACACTAAAAAAAAAGTAGATAGATTTGGGTAGTTAAAATTTTTTCACTACTCTCCTAGTCTTTTTAGCTACTTTTCCTAGTCATTTTAGCTACCTGGAGCTGGTATTTTAAATACTGATTAGGTAGCAAAGATTCTTACATAGGTAGTTAAATGGACGAACATGACATTTGGAACTTATTCCCTATTCTTTATTTTCAAAAATGTGGCTTTCGGCCGATTTCATGGCATGGGTGGGAGGCCGGCCCCAAATACCACCAAGAAACACCCCGACCCCCACCATCACCCCCGGGGGTGCCACCCCGAGGGGGTGAAAATGGGGATATGGACAATTTTCGAGAACGGTAAGGATTTCGACCGAGTTGACGGCATGGGTGGGTGGCCGGCCCCAAATACCACCTAGAAACACCCCGACCCCCACCCATCACCCCCGGGGTGCCACCCCGAGGGGGTGAAAATTGGGATATGGACAATTTTCGAGAACGGTAAGGATTTCGACCGAGTTGACGGCATGGGTGGGTGGCCGGCCCCAAATACCACATAGAAACACCCCGACCCCCCACCCATCACCCTGGAGGGTGCCACACCGAGGGGGTGAAAATTGGGATATGGACAATTTTCGAGAACGGTAAGGATTTCGACCGATTTGACGCCATGGGTGGGTGGCCGGCCCCAAATATCACCAAGAAACACCCCGACCCCCACCCATCACCTCCAGTGTGCCCCCCCCCGCGAGGGGGTGAAAATGGGGATATGGACAATTTTCGAGAACGGTAAGGATTTCGACCGAGTTGACGGCATGGGTGGGTGGCCGGCCCCAAATACCACCTAGAAACACCCCTACCCCCCCCCCACCCATCACCCCGGAGGGTGCCACCCCGAGGGGGTGAAAATTGGGATATGGACAATTTTCGAGAACGGTAAGGATTTCGACCGATTTGACGGCATGGGTGGGTGGCCGGCCCCAAATACCACATAGAAACACCCCGACCCCACCATCACCCCGGGGGTGCCACCCCGAGGGGTGAAAATGGGGTATGGACCATTCTCGAGAACGGCAAGGATTTCGACCGATTTGACGGCATGAGTGGGTGGCCGACCCCAAATACCACATAGAAACACCCCCTGGGGTGGTGGGTGGGGGTCGGGGTGATTCTTGGTGGTATTTGGGGTCGGGAATAAGTTCCAAATGTCATGTTCGTGTTAAACGGTTCGTATTCCTGATTGGTTAAACTGCATGCCACGTGATCGTTGTTTAAACTTTTCTCGATAACTGTCCAGTCACTCCAGTGGAAATAGCAAGGTTCCACGTCTTTCTGCCTCTGGCAGTACTTACGCTACGAAACGACCAGATGGTACCAGATGGTACGAAACGTTCAGGTACGAAATGTCTTGTATCCGCCCGGACCATGCACGCGGTCGGAACTTCTCTCTGTTGGATTTAGATGATTAAAATATGACATTGCATTCGTTCCCATGGTAAGTTTCTTTTGTACTATCGTATGAACACATATGCATGAGGTTTTTATAGGAAATATGACATTTAACGTCCAATTATGAAGTGATCATGGGTGATACATGTACCTCGAATATTGGAAAGGTAGATTTCCTAAAAATAATAGTATTAGGCCTACTATTAGTAAAGTGTCAGTGTCTTTTTTATTAGTAATGATTAATGTGAGAAGAAAAATTTTGTGTGTCCAACCACAGTCACTGTACATAAACAGTTCTGGGTAAACAACGGATCGATATATAATGGCCCGATTCAACGATTGGGCTAAAAGTTAAAACAGTCAATTGGTGAACGTTCAGACGACCACGATTCAATCGTAAGCAGCTGTCGTAAGTGGAAAAATTTCCACTATCGATAAAGGAAGTAACCAGTAGTTGAATTGCGCATGCTCACGACAATGTTGCAAGCCAAAAAATATTATCAAGCACTGTTTTATTTTAGATGCGAAATCGTGGCATATCCTTGGCTACTTCCAAGTAGAGTGACAACAAATCATGTCCCCCAAACGGCGTTTCTCCAGTTCCAATGGTTAACAAACTGAACAGTCAAAATGGTCCTATAAGAATCTGGCTAGAGACAAGGAGACATCATTTTGAGGAAAAACAAGAACTTTCCCAAATACCCTGCCTGTGAAAATAGTACTGTCATCCTGAATAATGGCAAAATGTCCTCCATTTGCATTGTTTACATTCTTAGGAACTATTTTTCTTGGTATGGGAGACCATAATATCCTAACATTATTTTGCGATAGCCGATACACATGCCATGGGGGCGGGGCGGCCATGATTACAAACAAACCCATCCGTCAATACTAGAATACGATTACGAATGGAAATTGATCAGTATAGACAATCGCGCATGGGATCAAGCTTTTGATTATGCCCATCAATATACATGTATATGGGTTATAAGCTATACCGGTATGATTGTACCTGATAACCGACAATTTCTCGATTAATTTACATTCAAATGTTATTAAACGTATTTTTTTCTCCACAATGTTTTTCTCCCAGTGCACCAAAATAGAACTGACCGGAAGTGAACTCGCACAAGGAGTCCGTCGTAAAATATGACATATTTCGTCGGAATACGGTACTTTCCTATTCATAAATATGTTTTTATATACATGTAGGCTATTTGATTTTAGAATAATACAATATTCCAGGCCTTCGATTCTGTAAAATGCAGGAGTGTGGTTGGTCACTCGCCTAACCTGAAACCCAGGCGTGTGATTTTGGTGGATATTTCGGGGGTATAAAATGACAAACGAAGACTCAAAATTAAATCAATTTTATCACCATTGTGATTCATCTTGTACACATGTATTCTCCACATTGAAGTAATTAAAACTCCATTCTCGAATTGCGTCGTAATGCTTCCGTTGGATGTAAGTTGTTATGAAATGCGGTCAGAGACCATGTAACCACGTGAGAGTTTCCTGTTGTGTGAACTCTATCGATATTTAAAAAAAATAATGTTTGATTGCCCCGAACTCAAGTTTCAATTTCTATTCATCTTCACCGCCCATCGGGGCGGCTTCATTTAGAACGCAACACAATCATGGTACCAAAATTACGTTGCATTGGTGATGGGGTGCACGGTGGGATTAATTTAAATATGTCATGTTGGTAACAATATCTAGCCGAGAATTACTCAGACCTACATACGAATGCGACGACATCGCTAAACGCACCTGACTATAATAATGTTCTAGCGCATGCGCAAAACTTAAAACAATTACTTCCATCGTATACGGCATGTCTGTCAGTCTTCTCCAGCAAACAAGGTTGATCGTTATTATAAACCCTTTTTCAATCGTGCGCCGAATATCGCCGAGGAGTGTGATTAATTACTCGCCATGATTTAATTTCAGGCGTGCTATGGTGCGCGAGCGCGATCGCACGCCTCATAATCGAAGGCCTGATATTCTGAAACATGTAATTTTTCTATTTATGTGATTTGCGTATTAATACGACATCTTGTAATCTCGCTTTCGACTATAGACTGGTAATTATAAAAATAAAATATCAACATTTCCATCTCTAAACAGCACAAAACTTCATAAATCGTGGGTAATCAAGCAGCTAAATTAATTCCAACAACTTAAATAAACTGAAAGCATCGATTTCATATCATAAACTTGCCCGATTGCATGATCGAATTGCTTTTATGGTCGATTTTCATGTACCTGCTGCGAATTAAAACATGACAACAACATCATGAACATGTGTTTACAATAGAAATATGGCGACTGGCTCCCAAGAAAAACTGACACGTTTTAGCGGACGTTTTTCAAACGATACAGTGAACATTAATCTAAAGCATAGCTCCTTGGCTCTTAACGGTATGTCACTTATCATAATGGGCTGCCTAATGATACTGTTGAAGTTATAGTTTTTCACATTTGAATGCCAAAACAATGGCATATTGCAGATATACTCTGTTTCAAAGTCATTTTTCTGGTACAAAAAGCTTTTTAGCTCACATCTATTTGTGGCACCTCCTTTAACGATATATGCTCTATATATTATCTCTATGTTGTTATATCTATTTCTCTCTGCTTTTATGTGAAAAAATTATGCAGATCTTCATTGTATATAGAATCTGAATGATTATTAAAGTGATGTGAAACACTTCGGTTGGGTGATCAAATAGAAATAGAGAATAATCTTGCTCAAAGTACCATAGTTATTTTTTACGAATATTAATCCAAATTGACAACACACATCGTCATTCTGTTATTTTAATTCAATGCAATGACTCTCGATGGAGAAATCATTTATATGTTTTTATTGTCGATAGTTGCGTCCCGAATCGAGATGTAAATATTTACAGTTGATCGTAGTTCAGACGATATTTTCTATGAAGTGGTTTCGTTGATTTCTTTGAAATTTAGTAGAAAGTTAGCAGAATGGTACCTTTCCCAGGTTGGCGTAATGCCTGAGTATACTAACTGGTCACTTCACGCACCCAAACAAGTCCATAATAAGTCTTTAATGGAAGACAAAAACAATTGATTTTAGTACGATTGAGGTTGAATATATATATATTTTTTTCTCCCTTTCATAGGTACATGTATTATGTACTAAAAACTACTCAAATTCTATATATGGGTTGATATCTCAAAAGTGCATTCTGGCTGGATAAAAAACTAATTTTGAAACATGAATACGGAAGGAAGTTCAATATACATGATTTCCAGGTACTGGAAACGTGCAGCAGTGCTAAAATGACATAGAAACATATGCTACTGTTAGTCTAAAAATAGAAATTTCCTACTAAATGGGCACTTGTAATTTCTGGTTCGAAAATCAAGCAATGAGAACAAGATACTCCCCCCCCCAATCACCCTGTTGCCACGTCCCTGGTACTGGGGCATATTGGGTGCAATTGCCAGGTGGACAAATTATTGTACTTTGCAAGTACATTTCAAGAATGCCTGGACAAACATACATGTATATTATGATATCTCTGAATGATTAATCGTTAATCATTAATTTTTCACATTCATAAAAGTTTTCAATATGCCCATTAGCGTGATCGATGAGAAATGCACTGCACTCTTAGTGTTACATGGTTGCGAGGTACATGTATATGGTACAAGTCTGCGAGTTACATGTATGCTAAAAAAAATTCTATATCAGATTTATGGAGGCACGTACTCAGCACTAGGATGATTTTTCATTGCTTCACATGTGCTTGCTTTGACAGTGAGCTCGAACAAATATTTTGAATTTTGGAAAATTCCCAGGCCCTCCTTATAAGCTAAATATAACATGTGAGATCTAAAACCCTAAATGTAAACCATGGATGAAATATGTCCACCTACATGTACTAGTACCTCCTCATAATCCTTGAAATTCTACAAATTTGTTGAAAAATACTAGCGATAACAAGATAACAAGATAACAAGATACACCAATGCATTCATATGTTTTTGCACATAAAACCATGATATATTTGAAACTTTCAATTTGAATCTATGAATGCATTGGTGTATCTTGTTATATCGCTAGTATTTTTCAACAAATAAAATAGGTCTATCAGAATAGTTCACTATCTAAGGCGTTGTGTAATTACGGTGTCACATTGCAAGTTATGTGACAAGCTCTGAGCAGCACAGTAAAGACATCAAATCATTTTCTTGGCCACATATCTACTACAAACATATTTGTCATTGATCCCTAATGGAGTTTCGCATATGTAAGAGAATGCATGATTGGCACAGGGTTTTCGCAAAATTTCAAGAAGCTCCAGTCATAGAAGGGTTATAAATAATTAAGACAGTTGTAGACATTAAACGGACATGGCTCATTCGAACCCTAAAATTTATGTTTACGTAATTCGAGAAAAGGGGTCTCAAAACATATATGCAAACCAGCATCCCTATCATTTTTGGTACGCGATAATGTGTTTCCATTGGATCTTATTTGTCCGTGCGAGAATAATAGCCTCTGTTGACATGGATGTAACAATAGACCAGTTTTCCAGTTTGTTACACAATGTCAACATGAATTTTAGTCATTTACATTGATTCTTGGAAAACATTGATTTTTCTCAAATATACTCTAATCACAATTTAGTAGTCAATAATTCTCAGTTGGCTGTCGATGAACTGCAGTTAGTTAAATTCCGTAGTTGTTTTTAAATATACTCAAGCCAATCAAACAGTACCCATATCATCAAGATACAACATTTCTTCAAAATATGCTTTAGTTATCAGAATCGATGTATTGCAATAAAATAATGCTAATCACTGTCAACTATGGTATCAAATTACTCAAAACTTGTTGTTTACCAACATTCTTTCAACAAAATATGGTAGTATCATCACCAAAGTATATCAAAATTTGATCGTATTACCACTTGACTTTAGAGTTATCCATTTTCTTCCGCAATTTGTCCGAGAACCTCAGTTTGACCATGTGTTTCTGGGCCACATATTATACATCTCGAGAAATAACAAACTTCAAAAATTGATAACTGATCACTCTGAGCTTTGATGGGTGGGTTCCTCGACTCAAAGCAAAATTTTTTTGCCCCCAAAACAAAAGAAATAGTAATATGGAGTGTCTGATCATCGGATTGAGTACCTCCTACCCAGGTGGTGAAAAATAAAAGATATGAAAAATTGATATCTGATAACTCTGAGCTTTGATTGGTGGGGTCCTCGACTCATATCTAATATTTTGTTAACCCCCGAGCCGGAGAAACACTAATTTAGGACCGAAATGAAAATTGGGAAAATATGTTTCTACTTCTAATAAAAAGGAACGATATTGAAAACTGTCACTCAAATTTTTTAAATTTTATTTCTCCATCAGTTTAATTAAAACCACCTGCCTCTGAGTCACAAGATGAAATGTGGGAAAATGGCAAACATGGTAAGACCTCCAGGTCAGGGATAAATGCTGAAAAGACAAAATAGTCTTGTCGATAAAAGTTTTGATCTAGAAAATATTTGGACTACATGTAAGTTGGTTTTTATTCCATTTTGAAGAGGAATAATAATCATATCCTCTATAACATAATCAAAATCTGATAAACCTGCTTGGAGCAAAATGTTCTATTCAAAATGGCATCCATGATGACAATTGGTATTGAAAAATGCCTATCACTTTCTGTGATAGGTGGCTTTAGGTGAATCAACTATTGCCAAGTTAGTAATAAAATGAAATATACACAAACAATGCTTTAATAGTCGTAAACGATATAATTATGTAGAATGTCTGTACCAACATGGCTATAACACACCTGTTACCCCATTTGATATTGGAATAGTTAGAAAATAGACATGAAAAATAACACCAAAAACAGTGTCTTCACCATCGGTTATAGTAGTAGAATCAGGGTAGTATAGGATTAAATTTGTATTCAATTATTTTTCCTCAGTATGTGTCTACAGTATATTGTTTACACGCCGTTCTCTCAACACAACATTCAAATTATACAGCATTGCGGAACACAAAGCTCATATCTTATACTTCATATCATATCTATTTTTTCTGTGTGTTGAAAAAAATTCTTTATAACAGTTAATCCAAGTAGATAATTAAAACAGTTCCAATGCTACGTGCATGTGCACACTCTCCCCATCTTTCTATTGTTTACAGTTGATTTCAACATATAAACGCGCAGTGGACGGATCTACGTAAATTGTGAAAAACTATGTGGATATATACTTAGGCCAATGAAAAAAGATACATGTTTCCGCACGTCGACCGACCCTAAAAATAACCTCAGACCAGGGGGGTCTGGAAAAATATTGCACATATAGGGCCAAAAAAAAAAAATTCAGACCCCGAGAAAACCATCACCCCATTTGTGCAAAAAAATCCTCAAAATTTTGGGGGCCCACCCCCCTTTCTCATGTTTTTTTTTCAAAATTTTGGAGTTTTTTTTTAGCCGTTCATCAATACGGTAACTGTGTTAACTGCCTTTCAATCCCATTCCACTATCCTTTTTTGGTGCAAACTCTTGCTGTGTACCATTAAGACTCGAGCAATAACATGCTTAATTGGTAAACACAGATCAGAAAAACAAACTGTATTTCCAGGTGTTTCCTGTATCTAACAACAATGATAAAGCATGTAGGTACATTATAATACCCTGCTTGACAAAACAAGTGTACACCTAACCGCGGTGCAGTTAGCGTTGCCACCGTGGCTGAAATGCAACTACTAGTACACCGCGGCTCCACCGGCTAACTACAGTTGGGCCGCGGTGTACTTGCCACACCGCGGTGTACGTTCATTAAACTGAAAAAAGACGATGCAAACCAGAAATCTAACCACGGTGTACATGCCGTTCGGCTGCGGTGTAGTTGCCTTTCGGCCGCAGTGTACTTGCTGTTGGGCCACGGTCTACTTGCCGTTCGGCCGCGGTGCTCAACTGCAGTTACAAACTCTGACACCGCGGCCGAACGGCAAATACACCGCGGTGCCAATGGACACTTGTTTTGTCCAGCGGGGTATGTCACAAATAGTCCTAGACCCCATTATACAGTAATGCCCTAAGTAATCAACCTCTTAACCAAAGCAGAATTATGGGTAACGTTCAGGATTTAGTCGGAATATGGCTTGTTGCCTTTCATCGGAAAGCTCTCGCCGTAAGCTTTCCGATGAATGGCAACAAGCCATATTTCCGACTAAATCCTGAAAAGTTACCCATAATTCTGCTGGTTATTTAAAGATGTCGATTACTTTAATAGGGCATTACTGTAGTCTTAATATATCGAGTGTGTTGTGTGTGACAGAACACTGGCCAGTGTAAATAGTGGTAAACAAGTCAGGGGTTCCACAATTATTTGTACATGACCAAAAAACTCTTCAGTCTTATTCACCGAGGTGGGGTGGTGGAGGGGAATTGTTTTTTTTTTCAGTCTTATTCACCAAAGGTGGGGTGGTGGAGGGGAATTGTTTTTGGTTAGGTATACACAGAGATATACATGTATGGTTATTATATCCCCTGATATTAGTTGGCAGGTACCGGTATATTGTTGACCGTCCGACCATACAAACATTTTGCATTGTAAATCGGGAGTCGGTTGTCATATTTTGATGCTCTATGGCACGGTGACAGACCAGAAATGGGGAATGAATATGCATAATATCACGGGTTGTGACCATCGATGCCTACCAGAGTTATGGGCCCTGTTCGGCTTTATGAAATTCAGTCCGTTCAAAGTTTTTGCAATATAAGTGTCTGTTGTCGAATTTCCGATTTGGTTTGGTATGGTGATAGACCAGAATGATAGGGAAGGACAGGTTTTGCCTGTCAATGCATACCAGAGTTTCCGGTCTTGTTCCATCCGTAAACACATTATGCATTATTATAACGCAGGGGCTCCCGGTGGTACAGTTGGTAGAGTGCCAGGTGCGTTACTCCGTCCAGTGCCGACGAAGCTGGTTCGAACCCCGTCATAGGTAGAGTGACTGGAATCATGTATCTGGGCAAGTTTGTCAGTTGCTCTCCGGGGGGTCGGTGGTTTATACACGCAGTGAGACGATTTGCAATTTGAAAGGAATATACATGTATACATGTATGTCAGCTGTGTATGTCACTAATAAATTGTTGGAAAATCTATGACCACAATTTCAACCTATTTTTGGTATAAAGTTTCCAACTAAATGTTGAGTGATGTTTGACTGCAGTTGGTGGGATTAAGACCCATGCATAACCAGCCCACGTCCCACTCTGATGCCCCGTCCCAAGAGGGTGGTCTTGCATTCATCACTGATGATGAGAAATTGTCAATATTAGATCTCATTGGAAAACAGGGTTTGATCTCGTCAGGGAGGGGATACAACCCCTTGTCCATGAGGGTTAGCTGCACCCATTGGGGAGATCTGCAATAGTCAGCCCGGTATTATAATCTGGAGATATCCTGGTGGCACCCATGTTGCAAAAGATATAAAAAAGTTTAAAGACAACAGAGCAGAAATCAGGGGGCCAATAACAAGGCCTGCATGTGGTCTCATAACCACAAAACTACATGAAAGTCACCCATATCAACCCAAATTGGATGCAGTATATATATATGATTATATATGATTTCATTATCTCTATATCATATATATTCGGTCTCTAAAAACCATTAAATGCACTCAACATGTGATTTCCTCATGCTCCTGTTACGCAAATTCTAGTATAAAAATTTGTTAATTTCAGACAAAGCTCAAACATAACATCTGACCAGACAAGACATAGAAACCGCTAATCCCATTACCATGCTAACAACATCAGTCGAACATGATAAACCTTCAAAACAATAACACCGGACACTAGATTACGACCAACCACAGTCACACACGCCATGGATAAATACACTGTCAAAAGCACAGTATTTTTTTTTGTACGGTTATATCTGGCATATATCCATGGTTATATATAAACAGACTACGAGCATCTGTCCACAGGTCATTTGCGTAAAAAAAATAATATCTAATTCTTTCATTCCCTCAAGGTACTTATATCTTCAAAGGATGAAGCAGAAGTTTTTAGGCTGTCAGTAAGATTCTAAGAGATAAGGTGGCAACTAAAGGTTTAAAGGGATACTGTACACAAATGTTGTTGTTGGCTTCTATAGTCTCTGAGTTGGAGAATAAGGTAACAATTTTTCCATTATTTGAAAGTCTGTTGAGTACGAAGTAGTGTTACGGATGGCAAATTTACCCAAATGCAAAAATACAAATTGTCGTTGTCGAGTAATTATACCCCCACTTTCGAAGAAAATGGGGGGTATACTGGATTGACTGCGTCTGTCCGTCACGCTTTCTCCGTCTGTTTGTCTGTCCGTCCGTCTGACCTCATAACTCGAACAACTATGAACCGATTTCAATAATTTTTTGTATGCAATCTCCTTAGGACGGTGTCTCCGCATGTCTCCGCGGTTCGGTCCGACTTTTTTTTTTCAAGTTACGCCTCTTTTTCAACGTATTTTGACTTAGAAAATTCTGTCCGACTTAATAGCTTTAACAAATATGAACCGATTTCAATAATTTTTGGTATACATGCTTCTCACAATACCCTCTCTACATGATGCGGCTAGGAATTGGCTCAGACTGTTTTTCGTAATATTACACCTTATTTTCGACTTATTTTGACTTATAAAAGTTATATTATATGCATACTAGTCCCATATACTCATTTAAGTTATTGTATGATTGTATCGTCACTAGTCACTGAGTGGCTTGAGTTTTCTCCGCGTATCAGCATTATGTTTAAAACGATTGTGTGTGCCATTTACCAATCCAGTATCCCTCAATTAATTTGATTACGTCTTGTACACGGAAATTCGTAATTTAATTTACGCCATTTTATGGCTCCAGTCATAAATTGAATTTATAGCAAATTATTAACTTTGATTTTAAGATAGCCTATTAACCTGAGCATTTACAAAATACATCTTTGACTCAAATTACTTATGTTTCTATATATTATCGATATTAGATCGTTGTTATCACCGGAAATTTATTATCGGAAACATTTTTTGCTGGAATAGGTACATAGACCCTCCATAAACAACATACTAAAAATCAGCAAAAATCGGAAAAAAGGAAAATTGGTGATTTTCGTTAAATAAATTTGGGAAATTTTGGTCAAATCATCCATTTATGGATTTTGTTTTAGCGTATTTAAAAAATTCAAATACACAAGTCCTACAAATATCATGCCGATTTTGTTACCCTCACTTTTCTGAACACAGAACTGAGAACCATTGCCAGATTTTTGGAGTATTTTTCGAGTTGTGTGACTTCAAAAACGCGAATTTACCTTATTTCGGAGCCTAAATTTTGCAGAATGAGCCAAATGTCATATTTTATGGTTTAATAATTATCTAAAAAAAACGAGCCCAAAATACAGGGCTTTTCCTCACTAGATAAAGCAAAAAAAATTATTATTATGTGCATCTATGGTTAAGAAGAATAAAATATTCTCGAACAAAATGTGTGTTCCATTGTATGGACTTAGCCAAATTTGCCACTGACATAGAACTCGTGTGATGAAATGCAATATTTGGGGTCATGTAACTGAATAAATTACAATCTATATGCTCTGCCTTTCTCGTAACCTTTTAAGAATACAAGATAGAACAAATTGTGATGGAATTTCTAAATACATTTGTGAAGAAAATTAAATTATGGCTCCATGAACTCTTAGTCTAGCCTCTTTTCCGAAAATGCTATTTTGGGGCGTTTTTGTAAATATTTTAAAGGTTTTTGTGCATATTCAGAAAAATTAACAAAAGTTATTGTGTAAAAGTATTTTATCTTCTTATATTAGTTTTTTGTTGAGAAAATAACATATCAATGGTTATACCAATGAATGTCACTGGATTTCTCTCATCACTTCGGATAATTTACTACAAATTTGAATGGCAGAAACATGGGGTAGGGGATAGCATATCAACAAAAACTTCAAAATCAAGCATCTTGAATCATACAACATTATATTATCAGCTTCTGCATGTATTGTTCTTTCATACGTAACTTAAAACTTTTTTGTTTATATACATGTACATTGACAGCGCTATAATCCTTTTTGTCGTAATTTGGCAGTGAAATGTCAAATTGTCATTTTGGAATTATTTTTAATCAACATAGCAATAACATTCTAAATAAACGTCCAGTAACGTATTAAGCTGTTTAATAACGCAACAGGAACTAAAGTGTTGTGGGAGGAAAGTTCGAATAATTTTACGCACTAAAACACCATTTGTTTTTTCTCTTTATGCCCAAATACCTTTTTGAATGAACAAAAATTTCTCAACATGGCATTTTTGGAAACAAGTTAAGACCAAGGATTCAAAGGGCCATAAGTTGATTTTCTTAAACAATGGTTTGTTAATATCTTTGCAATTTGTTCAATCTAGTATACTTATTACTTAAAAGGTAATAAGAAAAGCAGGGCATATGGATATCAATTTATTGATTTACATGACCTCAAATATTGCGTTTCATCACACGAGTTCTGTGTCAGTGGCAAATTTGGCTAAGTCCATGCAATTGAACACACATTTTGTTTGAGAATATTTTATTCTTCTTAACCATAGGTGCACATATTAATCATCTTTTGTGTTTTATCTTGTGAGGAAATTACAAAAACAGGGAAAAATCTCTGTCTTTTGCATTAGTTTTTTAAATAATTAACCATAAAATATGATATTTGGCTCATTCTTCAAATTTTAGGCTCAGAAATAAGGTAAATTCGCGTTTTTGGAGGCACACAACTTGAAAAATACTCAATAAACCTTGAAATGGTTTTCAGTTCTGGATTCATGATAGTGAGGACAACAAAATATGTATGATATTTGTAGGATTTGTCAATTTCATTTTGTTATATGAAAATCCATAAATTGATGATTTGATAAAATTTCCCCATAATTATTTCACGGAAATAAACAATTTCCCTTTTTCCGATTTTTGCCGATTTTGAGTATGTTGTTTATGTACTTGTTCGAGAAAAAAAAAATTCTGTTAATATTAGGCAAATACATGTACCGGTAGTCCGGTACATGTATATAATACCTTGATCATGTTCAGACCAACTATCCATTAGAAACCAGATCTATATAATATTAATATCTGTACCCATATTAATGAAGCGAATGATGGGTATACTGGAATGTGGATTTATTATGCCCCGACCCCTGAAGGACGTTCAGGGCATATAATAATACATGCAGTCAAGGGCTGTCATTCATCTACCAGTCTGTCTGTATGAACATATCACCTTGTAAATCAGGCGCTAACAATAAGAGTTTTTGTCCTTCTGCATGGTGATAGCACATATTGGGGATATTAAGGGATTCCCGTACACAACTGGAGTTGTGCATTCATTTTTCTCAGTTGCGGCCCTTGTTTGACCTTGTTGAAATATATATTTACACCCCAATCATGACTACATCAATATCCAGTAAACTGATGTCAAAAGTAGCTTTTGATTCTAAAAATACGAGGTTTATCGTTTTTCAGTGGTGTTAACTATTTTTTCCAACTCCAGTCACATCCATATGCGATTACAGGGCGTGGTAAACGAACCCACATAGTTGAGGTGGGTGCAAAATGGTACATGCTTACCTCTAAACAGTCCGCAATCAAATTATATGACTTGAAATTGTGTCAAGATGGCAAACTCATGCCCTCATCCAATTGGGAATGAGTATTTTGAATTTATAGTGGGATATAGTAAAAAAGTGAATAGTATATTAAATTCATAGAGTAGTAATTATATGGTGTCGAATTGAAGGGGACATTTTGATGAGAGTGAAATATTTTGACATTTGTTATTTCCAGGAGAACGGACACAGGTGCTTTATTCATACTACCAATTCACTCTCCCTAACTTGAAGCGTATGCATTAGAAGTTGGTCAGACCATTGGTAAAAGATTATGGAGATTCATTTTTAAGTTTTAATCCAGTAAGTATTAATTATCATGCTTTACAATTGGGACAGGCACACTATCACTAGCTTTAACTCTTTTTATTCTAAATCCTCATTGACGAGTAGTTCCATTAGAAAATATACAGGTAATAAGTTCAACAAACAACCTTTGGTTTATTGGAACTTATAAGTTATTATGTGAACATGTCCTTCAATTAAATAACTCTTTTGTACCGGTATTATCTGTTATTATGTGCTTATTTTTTCATGAACAGACCTCCAGATTAATGACAGGAAATTCCAATGTATACTTTCATAACTTAGGGAAAATACATAAGTACCGGTATAGAAAGAGTTGAAGATATGGGCGGCCTTGGAGGTGGGTTTGCTGTTTAAATATTCACCTCGGTCAAAAACCACCATAAACAGAAATAATAGTAAAATATAGACAGACTTTGTTCTTATCCCAATCAGAAATATGGCAAAAACAGTATGCTATTGTAAATGTTTTCCCCTTGTTATGTATTAAACAGAAGCAAAAAAAGTTACGTTTTCTGACTTTTGTTTAGATCCGGATATGGTAAACATAAAGAGCGTTATTTGTTACTCTTTTCCCGATATGGAAATAATAAAGAGCGTTTATATAATTTTTGTGTGATTAACCAATAAATTACGTTGTGTTGTGTAAACAGAAGCACAACTGCTGTAACACAAGCAGGTTCTTGTTTTTGTACACCATCGTACGTCTTGACGACAATGTTATATTTACGCTCTGATTATGTTTGGCATATGAGCGGAACTGTATGTATTTTGGTGTTCCTTCCGTTGATGGCGATTTGAACAAATAGAAATATTCCTGCAACGAACGCCGCTCTTGCCTTTAATGTTCTCCAGATAATACTGAGTATCAGATGACTTTCATGTCAAATCCCATTATCATCAGCAAATTCTTGCACAGACAAGGTCTACTATCAATGGAGCGAATTTATGCAACAAACATGATAGATCTGTTGAATCTTCCCATCTAGGGTAAAGGGGGGGTCTATCATTTGATGATATTGAGTTGGGAAAATCCTGTGCCAATGCATTCTCTTATATAAGAGTCTCCCCCGCCAATACAAGATAATACATTGGCCTAACAATATTTACCATGACCTTGTAAGCCAGTGCATTCTCTTATATATCAATTAATAATATGTGAGGCTCCATATGCCAGTGATCTTTACTGATTAGACCGTGTTGTGGCTGAGGTAGCTGTCACCCGGAGATGGAGAAATTCCTATTTTGATTTTCTATTTCTGTGTACTATTCTACATCAGAATTTCTGAGGTGTATGGCATATGGGGCAAAGCCCAGAATTTTGTTTTTAAATGGTCAAACTCGTGTCAAAATTCCTTGAAAATGGCTATATTCTATAAAATCAATCAATGATAGTTAAAATTGTGATAAATGAAACGAAACATCCACTTAACTGACCCCAATTAGTCTACTTATTATGAGCAAAAAGAAATATCACAAAAGGATAGATGTATTTTGAAAAAAAGTCGATAATTTTTTGGCATATATATTTGACGAAATTTCAATGGTCATAACTTTAAAATCGTTCCTTAAATCACAACCAAATGAGCTTTAAAAACAGCTCACATCATTTGTGCTACTATCTAATGAGAAATAATTACATCTACCATTTATTGTATATGTTTCGTTATATTCATGATATTGTTACCCCTACCGTCATTTTGTAATCTAGAATGGTCATGTCTCCCAATGTTTGCACTACGAACTCCCACGCCACGGGGATCTCTATTCAAGAAATATCAATCATCAGCATATTGCTTATAAACGCCCTTGTTTATGTAATACAATTCCTTGTCAGAAAAAGCAGCATGTATCGGGGGGGGGGGGGGAATAACCTAAAAATGATCGAAAGGGAAAAAATGCCATACGTGCCTGAAATTTATGCATGTATTGGATCAATGTACTTTCTCCTTGCATATTATAAAACTGTTTAAGTCGGTTATAACTTATTGGACTCGCTACCGGACATTCATAAACTAAATGGTCCCGGGTTATGCCCTTGACCATCTTGGCATCTAGTTTACGAATGTCCAGTAGCTCTTCCATTAACCCTGACATAGAGCCACATCGGTTTGTGTGTACAGGTACTCCAATCAATAATGCAGGCATGCCAAAAATATCTTCAGAAATTCCACCAGATATTTACAAAAATAATGCTCTGCTAGTATTTAATGTTATATGTACATGTAGCTACAATGGCACTGATTATTGTTACGTCCAATGCTGTTTTAGATTTAATTACATCTTTGAGCATTTTCCGAAATATAATTAATGTACAAAAACATGACAAATTCTGAATATTACGGTTTGGTTATAACCAATTTTGGGCACCCAATCCTGTTGTAATGGGTCGGCAAAGGCCTAGAACAATGTGTGATATATGAATCTGCTTAACAGAAGGTATACGCTTCAATCCATCACTGGAAATTTCCACCTTCATCATTCCATGATGTTCTGTGAGAATTATATCTCATGTCCAAGCTGAGCTACATTAACACTTTTATTAATGTACATGTACATCATCTCGTTTGACCCTTATTTGCAGGTAGGAACATGTTTGGAACTACATTGGAACTACAGAGAAGAATATTATCCCGATCTCTGAGCTTCGGGTAGTGTAATTCGATGTTCATACTAAGAATTAAAGGCTCAACATCATACCCACAGGTTGCATCCATGTACATGTGTATGTATAGCAGGAAATTCTCTAACATGGTGACTAGGATGAAAGTCATACAATGTTCCGCTTCCAGTAAGAAACCACATCTTTGGTTGGTAAGAAAGTCGCGCAACATATCCCATGTTTACATCTGGAGCAATCAACATAACGGAAACATGTTTGGAACTACATTGGAAGTACAGAGAAGAAGTTCAACACAACAAGCACCTAAATGATTCTGAGCTTGAGTCAGTGTAGTTTGGTGTTCGTACTAAGAATTAAAGGTTCAGCATCGCACAGTTTGCACTTATGTACATGTGTATGTACTGCAGGAAATTCTCTTAACATGGTGACCAGGTTAAAAATCATTCAATGTTCCGCTCCCAGTAAGAAACCGTGTCTTTGATCAAAGAGTTGCGCAACATATTCTATGTTTACATCTGGAGCATCAACATAACGGAAACCAAGACCTTTCCATCGTCTCTCGATGGCCTTTTCATGACGTTATTTATGTTGGAGAGAGGTATAGGAGATTTTGACATTTTCTGCTGATCATTCTTCGGAATAAGTGCCAAATTAATGTGAATGACCAGGACTGTTGGTAGAACATATACGCTATTGTGGTGGATTGGCGGTAACATGGCATGACATTGACCGCTTCTAGTGTATGTTCAACCTCATTGCTTTGCGAATTGGTTGAACATAAACCCGAAGTCGTCAATGTCACACCATGTTACCATCAATCCACCACAACTAAACTAAAAACGTTTTACTGAACCAAGCAGTTCGCTATAAAATTATGAAACGTTCTTAGACATTATAATTGAAATTACCATGTAATCACATATTGAATGCATACATTTAGAAACCTGAATAATACGTTGAAAATGTTTGGATCTTGAATCTACAGTTAAAGGTGACATATGCAACTGGTTTCATCATTTGCCAAAATAATGAATTTAATTGGTTGCCCATTTGGTCAGCCAACATATCCTGCAATCGTGCTATTTTATAAATGCGCTTATCTGCTGATGTGCAGCGTAACATGTCAATGTTTTGAGATAGGTTTTGCATTTTGACCGAAAACATCATTACCTATCTCCCCAAATTTTTGTGACATCACTGATTGAGGTTAAAGCAATCACTGTTTATTTCTCCCAACACATATCATATTTCAGCAAGATGATAAGTCAAGTGATACATGTATTTATTCTTTTACAAAGTGTATCTTATAATTGGATACAGAGCCAATGATAGGATTTGACCAGTAAAAGAAGAGTTCACCGCCTGTCTCAAAATTATTTTTAAAATCTGATAGACAATTTTGGGGCTATCCCCTATGTGCTATAGGCCTATTGTGCGACGTGAATATGCCGCTTGTGAAATAGTATTCCTTGAACTCATAAAATATAGGATGGATTCTCATCTAACTGAAAAGTGTGGTTGTTACACAAACACAACCTTCGGGTTTCCACTTTTTGGGATCATGGAACATTAATATGTGGGGCCCAGATCACTCTAAAAACTGCTGCATGTCACCTTGAAGATTTTTTTCTATTATTTTGTGTATTAATTTCACTATATCATTGAGATGTGTGAAGCGTGTGTATTATATAATTATATAAATTGAACAAGCTACCGGTATGCATTAAAGAGTCTAAGGAAAATATCTTGGAATTCCATTACCACCAAGAATCTTTACATCAGCATCAGACAAGCACAACATTTAACATAAATTGGAGGCAACTAATTAAAGTCCTTCTTGTTAGTGCCTACTGGTGGTAGGGTGCGCGGAGAATGAGGATCCGCGCTATCTCTCTCTTTGTTTGCGAGCTGAGGTGCTGTGCTGAGGTTTAGTGTTCCAGATTTGTGCGTGTGCATTTAGTTCCCCTTTGTAAGTTGTCAACATGGATTACTATAGTGAGGGACACGTTGGGTGTGGGGAAGTTGATGTCAACGGGTGTGACACTGGTGAGAGAAATGCTCGTGGCCATATTTAATGTGATTGAGTAATGAGGTAATAAATTCAAAAAGGCGAGGATGATCCTCCAGGGAGGTAATCTCAATCACTTGAATATCCTAAAAATGGTCAGGATGATCCTCCAGGGAGGTAATCTCAATCACTTGAATATCCTAAAAATTAGGATATTCAAGTGATTGAGATTACCTCCCTGGAGGATCATCCTCACCTTTTTGAATTTATTACAACATTTAACAGTAAAGTGATGAAATGAAGCCAATCAGTCAATTGACGATTTTCATCGAATCCAGAGTTTTTCGACACATAGCTAAAATAGCATAATAAGTTTCCTGTCATTATGTCATATCTAGTCACATTGCTATTTTCACAGTGTTCACAAATTTGGTGATTACAACAACTAATTTAACACTAATGTGTGTATACTTGAAGAGTCCATAATTGATCAATAATACCCATCAAGGAGAATAGAATTAAGCATTTCCAAGAATTGCAACAGTAAGCACCCGTTTTTCTTATCGCCAAAATGAAAGTGACAGGAGATAGCATTCTGTCCATCGTAACACTGTGAGTTGATGTTATACAGCAGGAATTGTATGCAGAAGCTATTTATAGCGATGGCTATTTGACTGATAGTTATATTCATTAAGACTCTGTTATGTGTAACTTATTCTAGAGCCTAATTTTAATTAGAACTGATTATACACATGTGTATGGAGGTGATGTACGCATGGAAAACTTGTTCGTTCGTATGTATTGACAAGACACAACAGGTGTATCCTCATGTCATGGCTGATTGGTCATCTGTAGCAGTTGATAACACATGCATGCCGTGAACATGTGATTAGAATCCAGGGACATTTTCATTAACTATATATGCTCTTTGTAACTTTAACAGAAATACAAATTCTGAATGCAAAAAATTATGGGCGCAGTGCGTGTTCAGCTGAAGTTAAGTTGAGACCAGAATAATATTATCCATCATGACCTGGGGCGTGGGGATGGAAAGATCTCACCCGAGGGACAAGATATTTCGACCGATTGTTCGGACCCAATAGCTGGCCCCGAAGATAAGATTTTTCTATGCCCACATCCCAGGTCATAATGGATTATTTTTCTCCCAAACCCAAGAGCCTCATACTCATTGTTTTGTTTTATACCAAATATTGGCACATTTCAGTAGTTTCATAACGGTACATCTGGGGAGAAATCTGATGCCACATTTGTGATTTTATTTGTTGATTTTGGTATATACTGGCATGAATTACAACACATTTTGTTAGACTGCCAATCATTGCTACATATTCCGAATGACGTGTGGTACCATGTCATTGACCAATATGGTATTGAATGTTTTCTCTACCTGTCAGATGATCACTGACAATCTGACTCGCTTGCTGGTTAGGTCGGCCGCATTTATGTGGAAACAGTTTCATTTTGATAATGGTGATGATGTTCAATTGCGCTTACAAGTACTTGTTTGCGATTCTGTACTTGGTGGAATTGATCCACAGAGAATGACGACACAAGGGGGGAAAGTTGTTGTCACTCTCGGGCATCGCATCGATGAGTTGATTGAGTGGTTAAATATAGAATATCCATAAATACTGTTGATGAGATACATCGTTTATTTTCGCGAGTATGATTCAGTAAATAAATTCCAAATGGGAACCGAGCTTTAGCGAAGTTCCCCCATTTGCTGAATTATACATTCGAGCGAAAATAAGCCTTGTATCTCGTCAAACTATAAGGGTATTATTTTTATCCATTTTAAATATAATGAAATAATGTGCAATTGTTGGCTAAAAAAGCAGTACACAAGAGCGTTCTCAATTATGATTGTCTATACTCTTTGCTTTTGTGGATTTACGTGATACCCATACAAAAAATGGTGATGCCAAGTATTTTTCCTTGTAAGCCGAACATTATCTAAGGCAATTTTGGCAAATTTGGTGATTAATATATTCTTTCACTGCATATAACGATACCTCAAGTGGACTACACAAAATTATAAAATTATCTTTTGGCTAATGGCTATGCGAGGTGCGAGGGCTGTTGTGACTCTACTCGACTGAAATGGTATGAAAGAGGCTACAATACTATTTCGGATGCCACGCACCTGGTGTCTCGATGCTCGTAATGAATGATACGGGAGAGTGGCTCCGCCCAGTTGTGACGAGGGATACTAATCCATGCCCGTAATGTTCTCTGGGTTGAAGACTGATATCATGTCTGAAGGGTGCTTCCGTATTTTTTATTATTGGTTAAAGCTATAAAACAATATTTTGAACATGAACATGTTATGTTCTTTGGAATTATTTATCGACTCTTGTGTAGTCCACAACTGCATATAAACAATACAACCATTAGTTCATGCACTCCCATTAGTATTGCAAAGCCCACAAAGTGATTTTTTTTAAATATATATATAAATATGTTTGAACAAATAAAAATCTCTAAAATAGATAAAAACGTCCCAATACGTGATTTTTTTGGAATAAAGTAGAGACCCAGTGAAAGACCAGTAATTTTTTATGCGGACCTTTCACATGAATATATCAATTGAGTTTGAAGATTTATTTTACCTGAATTATAGCCCTTAGTATATCAGTTTTGTAATGTTATATATGACCTTTGGCATGATAACATGAACAAACTTTCACAACAATATCTCATTTGAGTTCAAAAGTAGGGATTGTCAGATATCTTTTCTACCAGAGTTATGGCACTTAGTTCTTCCATTTTTTTTATATATACTTAAATTTATTGATTCTTGGTAAAACAGATTCACTCTAATATGAGCAACCAAAAAAACTTGACCTAGGGCAATTTTTTATGCACAACCTTAGCTGGGTAGCATCAGTGCTAATGTTAAGAATGCGTTATTTGCGACCCTTCAAGTCATTTAAATAATTAAGTATCTGGGATAAACAGCAGCTGAAATATAACTCCTGACAAAGTTACATCTATGTTTTAAGAATATAATAAAGCTCTTTATTGCTGATTAGTAGCCCATTTATAAATAATTTGATGCCCACAGCACCTATCCAAAATATTAACCATGCATTACTAGTTTTACTTTTGTCCAATTTTGCTACATATGTTTAAAGGAACGCTCTTTATTGCTCATTTTTGCTTTTTAAAGACGTCTGAGGTCAAATGACACTCCATTTCAGTTTATCGCTGTTTTAAAAAAATTGACAAATCAGATTGCAACAATCAATTTGGATGAAATAAGTTTTAGTGTCCTTTTAAGACATTTGAAGTCTGATGAGATTCCCTGGCATTGGGTCAAATTTTCAACTATTAGAATCCATCGATTTTCACAAAATTGACATTGTTTTGTGCAGGCTAATGTACTTATTCCTGGTAAGAAACCTTGTATTGCAATTTGCTAAAAGCACAAATGCTCTGAACTATATATATAAATATTTATGTTTTGTTTTTAATAAATATTGAAATTATTTTCTGCATTGTCTTATTTTGTGGTCCACATGTCATTACTATCTTTAGAGGTAAAATAGCTACTTGGAGTGGTTAGATGGGACACCTTTGAATTACCAATTAAAATAGTTAGAATAACCATTCTAGGTAGAAAACTTTCCCACCAATAGTAGTTATCAGATTAACTACCCGTAGGTAGTTAAAATTCCAACCACCCACGGGTAGTAAAATTAACTACTGGGTAGTTCGTATTCATCCCCCTACCCAAAGTAGTTAAAACTTTGCCTCCCGTTGGGTAGTTAAAATAGCCCCCGGGGGTAGTTATTTCAACTACCGAATGTAGTTATTTTAACTACCAAAGGTATTTAATTTTTTACCTACCCATCAGGTAGTAAAATTAACCACCCAAGGTAGCGGGATGAATACGAACTACCTAAAGTAGTAAAATTTAACTACTTTTATCGTTAATTTACCAACTTTGAATTTAGTGTGCACCTGCCACTATATCAATACCGCACGCTTGGTACGAAAGATAATTATACACAAAATCGCATACATCTCATAAGCTATTGACAGGTAACTTTGTTTGATTGAGGGTTTAACGTCGTTTCAGCCGCTAGGCCATATCACGACTATGTCATTTCCCACTTGACAGGTAACACACATATGCGGTTCTGTGTTTATCTCACACTGAACTGATATAATTATGCTATATGATTCCCTCTACATCCATGACAGAAATGTGAGTGGTTCAATGGAAGCGGGAAATTTCAAGTTGGTAACTCATAGATTTAACCACACGAATGGAAAATTTAAGCATTTTATAGTGACAATATTTCTTGGGATAATTGTCATATCTCACAATATTTAATCGACCCCAAATACTCGGGCATGTCAGGTAGCGTCGAGAATACTGTTACGGTACCCATTTACTGGCTATGCCACAACCATAAGGCTGTATATTTTAAAACTTGTTTTACACTGCGCTACTGCCTCAATAAAGGACTGTCAGATCTATATGCAATATGCGTTCATTGCGTTGATCAAGGTCGTTAATCTATATGGACGAATCTTCCGGAATATCGATATATCCATGCAACCATGATACATAGATTTAACAACAGAAAATGGTAGTAAGGCTGTGTTACAAAACTTGTTTCCTTTAAAATATCGCATGCTTTCAAATTGCTATGCATAACATATAACATCTACCTGGAAGGGGGTGTTACGCCAGCTTTTGAAGTAATTACCACTTTTGAAGTAGGTCTCCACTTTTGAAGTAAAAAACGCCAGCTTTTGAAGTAACTCACCACTTTTGTAATAAAATCGCCAGCTTTTGTAGTAAAGTGAGGTCTCCGCTTTTGAAGTAAAAAACGCCAGCTTTTGTAGTAAAAAAACTAGGTCTCCACTTTTGAAGTAACAAAATTACAGCTTTTGAAGTAAACTGACTCAATAAGTTTTGACGGGCGCTGAACGATTTTCATGACAAAGTCAACCCGATAATCAATAGTGGCTATCGCCCATACGAGTGTGACGTGGTTTGAATAGCTTTCAGTCATGCCAACACAAGAGAAATCACAGTCAATCGCCCATACACGTGTGACGTGTACCAAAAGGCACTTAGTGAGTCCGGTTCCGTGACAAAAGATTCCACACAGGTGATCGACCATACGAGTGTGACGTGGTTTGAATAGCCTCCAATCGTACCAACACAAGAGAAATCACGCAGTCAATCGCCCATACACGTGTGACTTGTACCAAAAGGCACTTAGTGAGTCCGGTTCCGTGACAAAAGATTCCACACAGGTGATCGACCATACGAGTGTGACGTGGTTTGAATAGCCTCCAATCGTACCAACACAAGAGAAATCACAGTCAATCGCCCATACACGTGTGACTTGTACCAAAAGGCACTTAGTGAGTCCCGGTTCCGTGACAAAAGAATCCACCCCGGTAATCGACCATATGCATGTGACGAGGTTCGAATATCCTTCAGTCATACCAACACAAGAGAAATCACACAGTCAATCGCCCATACGCGTGTGACGTGTACCAAAAGGCACTTAGAGAGTCCGGTTCCGTGACAAAAGATTCCACACAGGTGATCGACCATACGAGTGTGACGTGGTTTGAATAGCCTCCAATCGTACCAACACAAGAGAAATCACGCAGTCAATCGCCCATACACGTGTGACTTGTACCAAAAGGCACTTAGTGAGTCCGGTTCCGTGACAAAAGATTCCACACAGGTGATCGACCATACGAGTGTGACGTGGTTTGAATAGCCTCCAATCGTACCAACACAAGAGAAATCACAGTCAATCGCCCATACACGTGTGACTTGTACCAAAAGGCACTTAGTGAGTCCCGGTTCCGTGACAAAAGAATCCACCCCGGTAATCGACCATATGCATGTGACGAGGTTCGAATATCCTTCAGTCATACCAACACAAGAGAAATCACACAGTCAATCGCCCATACGCGTGTGACGTGTACCAAAAGGCACTTAGAGAGTCCGGTTCCGTAACAAAAGAATCCACACCGGTAATCAACCATATGCATGTGACGAGGTTCGAATATCCTTCAGTCATACCACCACAAGGTAAATCACATAGGAAATCGCCCATACGCGTATGACGTGTACCAAAATGCACTTAGTGAGTCCGGTTCCGTGACAAAAGAATCCACACCGGTAATCGACCATATGCATGTGACGTGGTTCGAATATCCTTCAGTCATACCACCACAAGGGAAATCACATATGAAATCGCCCATACGCGTGTGACGTGTACCAAAATGCACTTAGTGAGTCCGGTTCCGTGACAAAAGAATCCACACCGTTAATCGACCATATGCATGTGACATGGTTCGAATAGCCTTCAGTCATACCAACACAAGAGAAATCACACAGTTAATCGCCCGTACGAGTGTCCCGTGTACCAGAAGACACTTAGTGAGTCCGGTTACGTGATAAAATAATCCACACCGGTAATCGTCCATGACGTGGTTCGAATAGCCTTCAGTCATAACAGCAGAAGATAATTTATAGTGTCAATCGCCCATATAAGTGTGACGTGTACCGAACGGCATTTAGTGAGTCCGTTTTCCTGCCTAAGCATATGAACACACATAGGTGATCAATCATACGAGTATATAAGATTGTTCCTAGTCAGTCTGACAATGCACACTATTGAATGCCCTTACGAGTGCGACCGTTGTCAGAAGAAGTTCGATGTTACATTGAGTCAGACAAGACTGAAGACGCTTTGTCAGTCCAGTAACATGACGACATATATAGTTTCTCAAAATTAGGTGATGTATTAGTTCCAACGGAAAATAGTTGGTATATTTATTATTGGCCTCACTTTTAATTGCATATTCGTACCCTCGAAATTAGGTGACCCGACGCGTTAGGGACAGCAGAACATGTTTGGTTTATTAGATTCGTCTCTGGAAGGCGACATTAACAACAATTTTCAATCATTAAAATTATGTCACATAACCGAAGTCAAATGCAGCTTTAAAACACGGGAGCCAGTAATGTGTTGTGTGGAAACCGTTGGGTTCACATACACTCTGATGATTGAGTATATAAAATAACGGATTCGATGGCATTATGTCGCTATACAGGGAAATGGAACGATGTTGTTGATGTAGTTAAATAATAATTAGTCAAATTTCCATCGAAAGCAACCTCAAATTTGATATCACAGGATAGTGATCACATCAAACAATTAATTATACGCCAATGTGAGCACAGCAATTTTGAGGCAAACTAATGTGTGCGTAGATAGGGATAAAGTGTGTCTTAATATTATCAATGTAACCGTATCACTGTCGTCCGTGTGGTATTAAATAGCTATTATGTATAAACCAGTCTGAACAGAACGAGTACACTCGTACAGTTTCGATTGTTAAATTACCGTTATCTCGATTGTTAAATTCAAGAAATTATATGTGTGTGGTTATGTTCTATGAAATATAAATGCAAGTAGATCAGATATTTCATATATCAGTCAAACTTTGCAAACATACATCTTAGTGCGCACTGGTCGATCATGATTGATATCTAGATCTACAATGTAGCTCATAAGTACTACTCCCCTCATTTTCAACTACGTTAGTCATAAACGCCCAGACCGGGCGCTTCTCGCAATGTGGTAACCCCTTTCCAAAACAAAAACTAAATACCAAATGCAGAACAAAATTGCAACAATGAATTTATTGATATAATGCAAACCATCGGTGCAAGGGATTGATGAGCAATTATGTATAACACAAAATAGAATATATGCCAGTCCCTTCCCAATAGTATTGCCCTCGACTTACCAGCAACTTACCGTAAAATACCTGCCCTATTCAGGGCAACACCAGTTACTGGCGATTGTGGCCAATGTTGACACCTCCCACTCGCAGAGGACTCACGTTCAACAATGCAATCGCAGGCATAGCTACCACATGGAATAATACACGCTCGGAACACGGGCTCCACTGGTCGCCATGGAGAATCACCACAACATAATGCCTGAACATTAAATGTTATGATAAAACATTACAACTGTAGCGCCCAAAGAGGCCGGATCTACACAGTGATATGGTATGCGATTTTCTTGTTATCCTGTTCCCTCTTTTGGTGGTTCTAGAGCTGTCACGAAGTCTCGAACGATATAACACAATCCCGTAACAGACGTGAGTATGTTCAATAATTTAGTTTGTAATTCCAGGAACCATTATCTCTCGTTATTAAAGTGTCCAAAGGAGATTGTATTCCAGTTGTAAATTGAATGAACATCTTTGACTTATTATTCTGTAGCACGTGCATGATAATATTATTCTAACTGGGACAATGACTCGTGAAATTATGCAGAATCGGTGTCTTGTTGTATGACATTCTTAATCACCTGACATCTGGACTTTCGTCCTTTGTTTCATAGTTAGCCAATCAGAATGAACCACGTTAAAAAGAAAATGGACTTATTTATCATTATTGATAATCGACTATAAAATTACAAAAAGGAGACTGAACCATTTGGAACCAGGAACATTGCGAATTGGAAGTTTGACATAGGACTGTTCTTCCAAAGAAGAGGACAAATAGACCAACTATTTTCCGTTGTAACTGATACATTTGTCACGTCCCCCAATTTTGAGGAAATATACATGTTGCCATGTAACTGGACTGACAGAACGTCTTCAGACACACATATTGTCACCAGCGTGGGTTCTCTTATATATTGTAAGACTCGCGGTCACGGCGAACTTCTTCTAACAAACGTCGCACCTATAAGGTCGGTCACCAGTGTGGATCGTCGGGTTGACGGACAGACTGGGAACAACATTGCATACTCGTATGATTGACCACCTATGTGTTCTCATATGCTTAGGCAAGGAATCGGACTAACTAAATGCCTTTCTGGTAAACGTCACACGTGTATGGGCAATTGACTGTGTGATTGATCTGGTGTTGGTATGATTGGAGGCTATTCAAACCACGTCACACTCGTATGGTCGATTACCTGTGTGGATTCTTTTGTCACGGAACCGGACTCACTAAGTGCCTTTTGGTACAAGTCACACGTGTATGGGCGATTGACTGTGTGATTTCTCTTGTGTTGGTACGATTGGAGGCTATTCAAACCACGTCACACTTGTATGGTTGATTACCTGTGTGGATTCTTTTGTCACGGAACCGGACTCACTAAGTGCCTTTTGGTACAAGTCACACGTGTATGGGCGATTGACTGTGTGATTTCTCTTGTGTTGGTACGATTGGAGGCTACTCAAACCACGTCACACTTTTTGTCACGGAACCGGACTCACTAAGTGCCTTTTGGTACAAGTCACACGTGTATGGGCGATTGACTGTATGATTTATCTTGTGTTGGTATGACTCAAAGCTATTCAAATCACGTCACACTCGTATGGTCGATTACCTGTGTGGATTTTTTTGTCACGGAACCGGACTCACTAAGTGCCTTTTGGTACAAGTCACACGTGTATGGGCGATTGACTGTGTGATTTCTCTTGTGTTGGTACGATTGGAGGCTATTCAAACCACGTCACACTTTTTGTCACGGAACCGGACTCACTAAGTGCCTTTTGGTACAAGTCACACGTGTATGGGCGATTGACTGTGTGATTTCTCTTGTGTTGGTACGATTGGAGGCTATTCAAACCACGTCACACTCGTATGGTCGATTACCTGTGTGGATTCTTTTTGTCACGGAACCGGACTCACTAATTTCCTTTTGGTACACGTCACACGTGTATGGGCGATTGACTGTATGATTTATCTTGTGTTGGTATGACTCAAAGCTATTCAAACCACGTCACACTCGTATGGTCGATCACCTGTGTGGAATCTTTTGTCACGGAACCGGACTTACTAAGTGCCTTTTGGTACAAGTCACACGTGTATGGGCGATTGACTGTGATTTCTCTTGTGTTGGTACGATTGGAAGCTATTCAAACCACGTCACACTCGTATGGTCGATCACCTGTGTGGAATCTTTTGTCACGGAACCGGACTCACTAAGTGCCTTTTGGTACACGTCACACGTGTATGGGCGATTGACTGTGATTTCTCTTGTGTTGGCATGACTGAAAGCTATTCAAACCACGTCACACTCGTATGGGCGATAGCCACTATTGATTATCGGGTTGACTTTGTCATGAAAATCGTTCAGCGCCCGTCAAAATTTATTGAGTCAGTTTACTTCAAAAGCTGTAATTTTGTTACTTCAAAAGTGGAGACCTAGTTTTTTTACTACAAAAGCTGGCGTTTTTTACTTCAAAAGCGGAGACCTCACTTTACTACAAAAGCTGGCGATTTTATTACAAAAGTGGTGAGTTACTTCAAAAGCTGGCGTTTTTTACTTCAAAAGTGGAGACCTACTTCAAAAGTGGTAAGTTACTTCAAAAGCTGGCGTAACAAGGGGGATTGACTGGAATCCTTCAGTGGCGTATGTTTTTTCTTTGATAATCTAATTGAACCTATTAATAATTGCTTTTTGTTGTCATGGTTCAGGAATTTTAGATAGTGGTACCTGTAGGTCAGAAATACTGAACTTTGATGTCCAGTAAATAGTTTATTTGGAAATTTTATTTCGCTCGATCACACGCATGTGATATTGCTAATCGGGTTTTAAAATGGCAACTGATATTGGGACACCTCTGTGTATGCCTTCCCATTTCTAAATCCTCTAGATTATCACCGACCTCACTAACACATAAAAATGCCAGAACTTGGCCGCATGCGTGTGACATGACATAACACTGTATGATTAATAGTGTGATTAGTATAACATTTGCATACATATTTATATAACATGTATATATTTGTCATCTGTATATATGCTCTCCTAAATGGAGGTTAACAATAAACTTATTGTGAAATTAAGAACTTGCCACGATTGAACTAAGTGCCACTAACAAATTAAGACTATTGTCGTTGTGTATGTCACAAGCATATGGGCGCAATCTTGGTACGAGATAATATACATAACAATAATAATGCATGTTTGTATTCCGGTTGTCAGTTTTATCGCGATTGTAATGGCGTGATTGATAGATTTTTTTATCGGGGTCTCGGTCATACCAGGTAGCGTCGAGAATACTGTAACGGTACCCAATTACTGGCTATGTCACAACCGTAAAGCTGTATTTTTTTTAAACTGTTTTTACAATTCGTTACGGCACTTATCATTTTACAATGCGCTACTGCATCAATAAAGGGCTGTCCGATCAATATGCAAGATGCGTTGATCAAGGTCGTTAAACTATATGGACGAATCTTCCGGAATATCGATATATCCGAACCATGATACATAGATTTAACAACACAAAATGGAAAATTTAAGTATTTTACTAACAATATTTGTATGTCAAAACCGTAAGGCTGTATTACAAAACTTGTCTCCTTTAAAATATCGCATGCTTTCAAATTGATGTGCATAACATATAACATCTACCTGCAAGGGGGATTGACTGGAATACTTCAGTGGCGTATATTCTTTCTTTGATAATCTAATTGAACCTACTAATAATTGCTTTTTGTTGTCATGGTTGTTACGCCAGCTTTTGAAGTAACTGACCACTTTTGGAAGTAGGTCTCCATTTTTGAAGTAAAAAAGGCCAGCTTTTGAAGTACCTCACCACTTTTGTAATAAAATCGCCAGCTTTTGTAGTAAAGCGAGGTCTCCGCTTTTGAAGTAAAACACGCCAGCTTTTGTAGGTCTCCACTTTTGTAATAACAAAATTACAGCTTTTGAAGTAAACTGACTCAATACATGTTGACGGGCGCTGAACGATTTTCATGACAAAGTCAACCCGATAATACATTGTCGCTATCGCCCATACGAGTGTGATGTGGTTTGAACAGCTTTCAGGCATACCAACACAAGATAAATCACACAGCCAATCGCCCATACACGTGTGACGTGTATCAAAAGGCACTTAGTGAGTCTGGTTGCGTGACAAAAGAATACACACCGGTAATCGACCATACGAGTGTGACGTGGTTTGAATAGCTTTCAGTTAAACTATCACACAGTCAATCGTCCATACACGTGTGACGTGTACCAAAAGGTACTTAATGAGTCCGTTCCGTGACAAAAGAATCTACACCGGTAATCGACCATACGAGTGTAACGTGGTTTGAATAGCTTTCAGTTAAACTATCACAAGACAAATCACACAGTCAATCGTCCATACACGTGTGACGTGTACCAAAAGGCTTGAGGAATGTTTCTGGGTGAACTGTGAACTTGATTTATTATATTTTGGATTCAGTAAACGTGAATCAGTGGACGAATTTGCATGGCTGGTAGATTTAGAGATCTGGTATATTACTAAAATTATAAGACTTTCTTTATAAACTACACACTTCAAGATTTAAACTAATTGCTGAAATATAAGTGCATGCAATATTTCGGATCAGTGACCATTAACAATATAGACTACCAACTAGAATATGTACCTACATATATTGTGTTTTGGTATGTGTGTTTTGTTGTGTTCTGAGATATCTCAAAATAATTTATCATTGTTTTGATGTTAAGTTATCAGTCAACGAGACACCTCAACCTTCCCTGTATATACGGTAGTACACCACTTAGTCTGACCCCAATTGATAGGTGCAACATAGCAATAGTAAATATGTATACCATCATATATTGTCTTCGTGATAGAATATTGATTTAATTTATTGACCATAATAAACAAAAAAGATTTAGATAGCAGAATTGTTGATCTAGATGAGAGGCGATAAGGGATCAAGCTATACAATATTATAAATAAATATTCAAGAAATATAGCGTCTAATGGGAGGTTAAGGATAAAGTTGACTAATTATTATTTAACTATATCAACAACATCGTTCCATTCATTCTTAATTTTGTTATGCGTTTCATTATATAATGCTGTGACTGAAAATTGACAATAAAATTATTTGTATTCGTATATTGTGTTGAATAAATTTTGAAAGGAGACCGAACCTTTGGCGTCAAGAACATTGAGATTTGAAAGTTTAACTTTCCCTGTATAGCGACATAACGCCATCGACTCCGTTATTTTATATACTCAATCATCAGAGGATATGTTAACCCAATGGTTTCCACACAACACATTACTGGACCCCGCGTTTTATAGCTGGCCACGTTTGACGTAGTTCTAATACTTCGGTTATGTGACATAATTTCAATGATCGAAATTTGTTGTTAATGTCGCCTTCCAGAGACGAAGCTAATAAACCGAACATTTTCTGCTGTCCCTAAAGCGTCGGCGGATCACCTAATTTCGAGGGTATGAATATGCAATTAAAAGTGAGGCCAAATATACCAACTATGTTCCGTTGGAACTACTACATCACCTAATTTCGATGAACTATATATGTTGTCATGTTACTGGACTGACAAAACGTCTTGTCTCACTCAATGTCACATCAAACTTCTTCTGACAAAGGTCGCACTTGTAAGGGCATTCAATGATGTGGGTTGTCAGGCTGACTGGGAACAATAGTATTTACTCGTATGATTGGTCACCTGTGTGTGTTAATAAGCTTGGGCAGGGAAACGGACCCACTAATGCCTTTTGGAACACGTCACAGTTGTATGGGCGATGACGCTGTAAATTATCTTGTGTTGGTATGACTGACGGCTATTCGAACCACATCACATGCATGTGGTCGATTACCGGTGTGAATTGTTTTGTCACGGAACCGGACTCACTAAGTGCCTTTTGGTACACGTCACACGTGTATAGGCGATTGACTGATTTATCTTGTGTTGGTATGACTGGAGGCTATTCAAACCACGTCACACTCGTATGGTCGATTACCGGTGTGTATTCTTTTGTCACGCAACAGGACTCACTAAGTGCCTTTTGGTACATGTCACACGTGTATGGGCGATTGACTGATTTCTTGTTGGTATGACTGAAAGCTATTCAAACCACATCACACTCGTATGGTCGATTACAGGTGTGGAGACCTAGTTTTTTTTACTACAAAAGCTGGCGTTTTTTACTTCAAAAGCGGAGACCTCACTTTACTACAAAAGCTGGCGATTTTATTACAAAAGTGGTGAGGTACTTCAAAAGCTGGCGTTTTTTACTTCAAAAGTGGAGAACTACTTCAAAAGTGGGCATTACTTCAAAAGCTGGCGTAACACATGGTTAAGGAATTTAGTTAGTGGTACATGTAGGTCAGAACAATTTATAGTAAACATTTGTATAACGTTATCCACTCTGAAGAGGCTCAAAATGGATACATGTATATACATGTACAAGAACTAAATATTAATTTAATTTACTTGTTCTTTTCAATTAACTTTCCACATCAAAATGAGAATAACTCACTTTTGATACATATTATATTGGTGAATTCGATGTCTGAAACCGTTGTCTAAATTCACTCGAGAATGTAATATGAGGCACATTCTCAATTTGTTATACTCAACTTTGATGTCCAGTAAATAGTTTATTTGGAAATTTTATTTTGCTCGATCACACGCATGTGATATTGCTAATCAGGTTTTAAAAGGGCAACTGATATTCGGGCACCTCTGTGTATGCCTTCCCATTTCTAAATCCTCTAGATTATCACCGACCACACTAACACTTGAAAATGTCAGAACCTGGCCGCATGCGTGTGAGATAGCATAAACACTGTATGATTAATATTGTGATTAGTATAACATTTGCATGCATATTTATATAACATGTATATATTTGTCATTTTTATATATACTCTCCTAAATTGAGGTTAACAATAAACTTATTGTGAAATTAAGAACTTGCAATGATTGAACTAAGTACCAGTAACAAATTAAGACTATTGTCGTTGTGTATGCCACAAGCATATGGGCGCATGCTTGGTGTGAGATAATATACATAACAATAATAATGCATGTTTGTATTCCGGTTGTCAGTTTATCGCACGATTGTAATGGCGTGATTGAAAGATTTTGGATCGGGGACGTGGCTAGAATATCTATCATTTAGACTGGCCTCAATCTTTGCAAGAGAAATTTCCAACTGACACCCCCGACGGTTGGAAAATGTCCAACTGATGTCTAAAGTCGGAAAATATTTTTTTCTTAAATTAATAAGCAGTTTTTGACTGGCCACAGGGGAGGGACCTAGATCATGTCACAAATATCTACTCTTTTCTACACACAAGGCACGTAGCCAAAGTAGAGATTCATGACAATAAATTTCCAACTGATAGCAATTTCATTAAAACAATTTGATCAAAAGTAGGAAATATACAAATGTTGTTCTAAAAAAAAATTCCCATTAATAAATTGTTGGAAAATAAAACTACAAGAACAATTGCAACCTACTGTTCCGTCAGACATGCAATTTCCAACTATTGAAAAATTTGACCTGAGTTGGGGACAACCCCCCCCCCAATCGCCTTGTCTCTGCTTGACCTATCAAATGTCCTTCTGTTGTTACAGGAGTGTCAACTTTTCCACCAGTAATATACATGAGCGGTTGTTTTTGTGATATGATAGAACACCATCTCCCAAGCCCCCTCCCCCCATCATGTCGACATTTGTATAAGATGTGTGTTGCCTAACACTGTGCCTTAAATATCAATGAAATCGCAAAATTTGTATTTAAAAACACATATACTTAACCACAAAACTGGAAATTTTAATAATATTTGTGATATTATTTGTCTTGGGATAAGTTCCATATATGCTTAAACTTAAAAGACACCATACACCACCAGTAGTTTTACAGGACAAAACAATGTTATACAAATGTATGTAGCGAGCATATGGACAAACTTCTCAACACACTCTGTATCCTGGAACATGACAAACATAGCAAGAAATTACCAGGTACACCTTATTTTAAAAATGACACCACCGGGCATGTCATTCTAATAATAAAATAACCCACTGTGATATTATGGTTGTTGGTGAATTTGGATTTAGTTAAAAATATTATGTTCACATAGTTGGCACCAATATTTTATTAATCAGAAGGCAATTACATCATGGTGGAGTCCTCGGGTCTTCTTTGGTTAACAGTACACTTTCTGTTAGACATACACCTTCACGTGTAACGTATGGCGCTTTCCAAACATACATGTATATAAGATTGTTCTATGCCATGCTAAGATTTGTTGCACAGGAGAAAGAAATTTGCATCAGCTTCATGGGGTGGATTCCTTAGTGACTACAGATTCAAGAATCACTATACAGTGTACAAATGGGTTGTCCCCCAAAGACATCCATTGCACTCTTGAAAAACTCAAATAGTTTGGAAAGAATCTTGAGTTTCCCAAAATTTCATTCTAGTATTATAAGATGCAAATTCTTGAAAATTGTTGGTCCTTGTTGTAGATATTGTCTTTCCATCATGCGAACTCACAGGGTCACACAAACCATATTGGCTTTACAGTTCCATTTAATCACTGCTTGTGAATGTGAATTTTACACCTGTTCAAGGAAGTTGTCTGACAAAATTTGCTAATTTATTCAGAAACCAGTACATGTGAGATCTCAGATCACAGAATTGAACTTCTGATAGATAGTGCATGTGATGAACAGGATGTACCGGTAGATCTGAAGCATCTCTGAAAAATCTGGAAAAATAGGAAAAAAAACACTGTAATAAGTATACATGTACTAGTACCGGGTACATGTACAGTAATGCCCTAATTAATGACTCGATGAGAGCTTTCCGACTAAATCCTGAAAATTTACCCATAATTATGCTGTGGTTATGGAGTCAATTAATTATGGCATTACTGTAGATGTAACATACAGTAAAGACCTGATAAATGAAATCACCTACAACTTGTGTAAGTTTGAACAGTAATTTTCTCTGTACATGAACATGAAATGACAGTACATGTGATGAAGTCGCTGATTTAAGAAACACTGAGAACGATTAGTGAGACTAATAAACAAAACATTATTCCTGATACCGGTATATATTCATTCATTTTTCAGAAATCTATAATTATTTCAATCAAATGGCAATATTCTCAAACAAAAAGCAATGTTTTATTTCACTTTGTATACATTCATTAATTTATTCATTCCCTCATTTCAGCTCTAATGCGATTATCCTAATCCGAATTAACGCTCGCAAATTACTATTTCTTTGGCTTTGGGGAAACAAATATTTGATTTGAGTCGAGGAACCCTATAAATTTTTGCAATCCATTATTTTTCACCACCGGTACTTTTTAGTGGCCTGGCAAAAAGTAAAAGAGAAGAAGTTCGCGGATCAAATTTGCGTATGAAGATGGATAACTCTAAAGTCAAGTTGCTTTTGTGTATCTGATATTTGACAATCCGTTGTTTTAATTACCACACCAAATCACTCAGAATTATTCATGTATGCAACTACGTAACTTCTGTTAAAGAGATTTGCATGGAAATCCCCTTTCAAAATTGTTCACTTGACCTTCCCCTTAATAGATTCTGACTGAGGCATATTTTTTTTAAATTTTGTTCGAATCTAATGATATGGGGACTATCAAATCAGATTGAGTACCTTTAAATACAATTGAAACTTCCTTGTCGTCGCACACTATTTTGAGTTTTTTTAATAAACCTGGCAAGGTTGGTACATACATGTACATGTACCCTGCTAGGCAAAACAAGTGTCCACTTAACCACGTTGCGGTTAGCATTGCTACCACAGCTGAAATGCAACTACATGTACACCGCGGCTCCAACGGCTAACTACAGTTGGGCCGTGGTGTATTTGCCATTCGGCCATGGTGTAAATGTAGTTGCTGCGGTGTACATGTACATTGTACATTCATTAAACTAAAAAAAGAAAATACAAACCAGAAATCTAACCATGGTGTACATGCCATCTGGCCCTGTTGTACATGTAGTTGCTTTTCGGCCACGGTGTACATGTGTATTTGTCGTTCGGCCGAGGTGTACTTGCCGATCGGCCGCGGTACTCAACTGCAGAATTTACAAACTCTGACACGCCTAACCACAATCAAACACCATACAATGACCCAATCAACCAACAAATTGGTGATAAAACCGGTATATGCAAACAAGATATAATTATATATATTTTTACGATAATAAGTTTAATTATCCACAAACAGGAAATATATCATATATATAAAATATCTAGTTTGATGTCAACAAAATGGGAATGACAATTACAATGTACATGTATGTATCCCCAGGGAGCAAATTTAAAACAAATATCTCCACGATAAGAAATTATCCTATCAGAGCCGGGGTACAATGTTTACTTTAGTGATAGTCGCATTCATTTCCCTGGCTGATGTAGCTTCCTACCGCGCATGTCTTATAAGTACCAGCCGGCTACAGCTTTTTTGCTCAAATACCGGTACACTCAACACTAACGGTACTCCATATCAACACAAACACGTGCTTCCAGTCAGCGATAACCTGTACTCTTCTGGTATTGAGTCCGATCGTAATTTGACTAGAACTGTTTGAAGAGTGACGATGTGGCTTTGCGAAAAATATATAAATATATAAAAGATATCATTTATCTCGCGAGGTGAATCAGATAAAATGGAACCACGCGTAAATAGTTTGGTTAATATCAGTGTGGTTGGTCGGTTTATAGATTTGTTTTTTTTATTTAAAACAAATAAAATGAACTTGGGTCGGGTTACGGGAAACACGCATTCATTTTGTTTTGGCCTTATTATTAAAGGTAGACTATATATATTAAAGGATGACATCGTGTTTATTTGATTTGTACATCATATCTGAATAATTTAAATTGGTGAATTAATGGGGGAATGGACCTTTTTGTGAGTGAGAAATTGATTTATCTAGCTGCTGTAGTTCTTACTTTTTCCAGTCAAAATTTAGCTGTGGGACAGCCCTGTTGTGGCATCTTTTGGTCGGCGTCTGACGCCGGTAACTTTGACACAGATGTCAAAGGTCACGAACGAATGGCCCGACACTTGAAACTGACCATCTGAACCATGAACACCTCGAATATCGGAGAAGCAAACGCTAATACAGGGACTTGCCGGCCGGCACGAAAAGGATCCAACATATGATACTCTATGTAAGTAGATCTGGGATAAATGCGGGCAAGTTGAGTAGTAACGACACTACAAAATGGCACTGCGACCAAACGAATTGTTCGGGAAATTCTTGCGGTTTATTTGCGTTGGCACCGCACATGGCTGTCAGTGTAAAGTCATGAACGCTGGGATTATTTCTGAGTCCCATTTTCAAATCCGGGGACATCCGTCCCGTCTTGAATCGTTGGTTGATTCCTATCTATTTTTGGTAAATTACCAATACAATTTCTGCTAAATTACAGCAGTTTGGCGCAAAAATACTTGCCCGTTATTTCCAGATTTACTTGCAAAATTTTGAGATAGATTTTGTCGGGAATCTTATATCGTCGTGTTCACGCACTTCGTCGTTGTCCATATATCGTTTCGGGAGCTTCCTTGGATATAACCCAAGTTTCCTCCCAGAATTGTCTGTTTTTGTTGTTTCTTTGTGGCATTTTTGTCAAATTATTTTGGACATTTTTTGCCCGCCGATTTTTTCTTTTTTTTGGGGTTCTGGCCCGTTACATTTGCATTTTAGGGCATCATTGTTAGTGAAGCCCTCTTACTTCAGGCATTTCCATTTTTTGACGGAAAATGAGTGACATTTTGCGATTTTCACACAAATGTTAGTTTTTGGTGAACTTGGCCATTTTTTGCATCATTTTTTGAATGAAAATGTGGCATCCTGCTATTATATGTCGAATTTCAATGAAATGGGGCTACTATTCGGAGTAACTGCCATTTAGAATATTAAACTGGCAATTTTGGTTCCAATTTGGAAACATTTTCCATCGCTGGCACTTAGGAATTTTGCCAAGTGTGTTTGATCATACAATATTTTGGGGTTTTCTGAAATTAGTAGAACAGCCTCTTGCACTCATTGGTTGGTCATTTTGTTTATTCGGTCGTGTACTCTTTCTTTCATGCCAGGTGTCATTTTTGAAGGGAGGGTGAGATAGACTTAAATGACCCAAAGCCATATTTATTTACCCTCAACTAGGGTAGGGGATCAAAGGATACCGTGTCATAGTGAGGCCTTCACTGGCCCGAAGAAACAAATGTCTCTGGTTCCTATCAACAATCAGTCTGATGATTTCGCCCAGTACGATGGCGACCGACATTCTCGCCGCTTGTATCGAGACACATACCGTGCAAATTATAATGCCGAGGTTTCGGGGAGGGGGCATGGAGGGGCAAATAGGGCTACGAGCCCAGTTGATTTCGACCTTGAACAAGATTTCCGCGATCTTCGCGTTGATCGTAACTCTCGACCATCACGGGGTCGTGATAGTAGAAATCGCGACCAGCCACAGCGACGCGATAGATCAAATGTTCATTCTCGTAGTGGTCGGCAACATAGCCCAGTAAACAGGGCTGTGGAAAATCAAGGGGGGCGACAACAATCAAATAATGCCCAACCCAATCAGCATGGCCAGCACGACAGTGGGCGACGAGTTCATGATACGCGTGATTTCAGGGATGATCTCGTACAGGATGGGTTTCCATGGGGACAGTCTCAGTCCCGTGACAATCATTCAAATAGGCAACCCAGATATAGAGATCGGGAGGGTTCGGCTGAAAATACCCGGGATACCCATACACCAACCAGTATTAAATTTGGCCAACGAGAGCATAGATGAGGTGGAAACACATAAACATTTGGGTCTGACATTCAACCGGCAGGGGAAATGGAAAGACCATATAGAAGATATTGAAAATCGAGCGACCAAAAGAATGTACATACTGAGGAAATATAAATTTATCCTTGACAGAAGAACTTTAGAAAGAATCTATTTATCCTATATTCGACCTGTCTTGGAATATGCTTCCTCAGTATGGGATAACTGTACAGGCGAAGAAGCCAATTCTTTAGAAGATATTCAATACGAAGCAGCTAGACTAGTAACCGGTGGGACTAGAAGTTGTAATAAAGACATAGTTCTCCAAGAAATTGGTTGGGACACATTATCAAAACGGAGAGAACATTCTAAACTTGTACTATATTTTAAAATGACGAAAAAACTAACTCCCCCTTACTTATACAATGCTGTTCCGAATAAAGTATCGCGCACAAGTGGATATGACACGAGATCAGATGACCTTAGAGTACCTTTCTGCAACTCAGTTACTTATCAGAAATCCTTTCTTCCACGATCTATCAATCTCTGGAACAAGTTAAAACCAGAAGCGAGGAACTGTGAAACACTCTCAGACTTTAAAGTTTTTCTGAATAGCGGTACAAAAGAACGTCCTCGATATCTGGAATTTGCATATACGAGAGCAAGCCATATATACCATTGTCGACTAAGACTGGAATGCAGTAATTTAAATCATGATCTTCACAGCAATCACTTGAGAGATAATCCGTTATGTATATGTGGTACCGAAGAAACAGCAGAACATTTTCTTTTTTATTGTCGCAGGTTCTCTGCTGAAAGAAATAGGTGCTTCGCAGGGTTAATAACCCGACCAGGCATAGCAACCCTGCTACACGGAAACAGCGAAGTATCACTGGAAGAGAATATAGATATATTTCTGAGGGTTCAAAAATTTATATTGTTGTCTAAACGATTCTCAAATTGAACTTTACCCAAGTCGCTCTCCGTATAAATACGTAAAAATAAGTTTAAATAAGTTTAAATAAGGCGAGTGTACAAAGGCCCATTATCACATAGAAGTGACTATATATACAGCACAACTCAGAAAACTAGAAAATATCTCTTATTTCCTATTCTGTCTTCGGGCATGACAACCTAGAGTTGCTCGTAATAAATATATACATACAATGCATCACTCTTGTCGTATCGATCGTGAAACGTTAATTATACTATGTTTATTGTAAACTGACCGAGTGGGGTCAATGGTCAGGTCACAAACAAACAAACAGGTAGTAACAATTCAGTTCAACTGATGCGTGGACTGCCCAACAGTGACCCATTATTATGGGTTACTGTTGGACAGTCTATGCCCCAGACGGCTGACAATGATAATAATAAGATAGTAAAATTTAAACAAAAACAAGATCTAACTGGGAAAAGAACATTATGAAAAAGCAATAAAGACACCACCACATGTGTATGACAAAGATGGGGAAATGGCTAATATAAGCATCACACTTTCTGCCAAATCCCATTCTCTAAAATAATTGTCTTTATGTATATTATACAACTCTGTTAATTAATGTGCATGATTTAGAGAAATAAATATGTTTACACTAAATAATGCCCAACCCAATCAGCATGGCCAGCACGACAGTGGGCGACGAGTTCATGATACGCGTGATTTCAGGGATGATCTCGTACAGGATGGGTTTCCATGGGGACAGTCTCAGTCCCGTGACAATCATTCAAATAGGCAACCCAGATATAGAGATCGGGAGGGTTCGGCTGAAAATACCCGGGATAGGTTTCCACGTGGACAGTCTCAGTCCTGTGACGATCGTCCATACAGGCGACCCAGATATAGAGTTCGCGATGGGTCGGATGATTATGATCGGTATGATGGGTTTCGCCGTGGCCGGTCTCCATCCGGTGATGACCGTACAAATAGGCGTCCCCGAAATAGAAATCGCGACGACCATGATAATCGCGCTGATTCAGATTTTGAGTGCCGTACGCCGGAAAGACAGGCCCAGTTTGGGGGCCGTCGTGACCAAGACAATAATGAGAATCATTGGGATCGGGAAAGGGGTCGGCCTGGCCCAGCCTTTCATATGGGCCGGGGCCCTCAAGGTATCAGATTAAATGATAATGACCGATTTGATGCAAACAACAATAGGGATCCTAGACCACGACGGGCTTCAAGAGTTCCCAACACTTTGGAATACGATGGCAGCCAAGGCTGGCAGCCCTCTCAATTTCAGGAGTTATTTCTGGATCGGTTAGATAGATACAATTTCCGCACACAAGATGAAGAAGTACGTTATTTGGGAAACTGTCTATATGGATGGGCCAAAAAGTGTTTTGTTGAAATGTTGAACAGTGATCCCTCAATGGGGGTAGATGATTTGTTGGTTGAGTTACAATGGGAATCTTCACAAAGGGATGCATCCCGAAATGACTCCAAATGCAGCAATAGGGATTATGGCCCATGGTTTGCCTCTGATAGTTACCTTTCAGAATCGGATCAGTCATACAGTTCCCATGAGAACTACTCGAATGTCAGTCACGAGTTTGATTATAACATAAATACAAGCTGGGACATTGACTATGATTTGTCCCGTCAATATAATAATTATTCCACTGCCGTCTGTGAAAATGCAGACTGGAAAATAACTTCGGATGGCCAAGAGTATTTTGACAATGAAACTTCTGTATCGGATTCAGTATTGAAATCACAGCAGTTTGAGAATTCTGTGTACACAATTTCTGAGGGCGCATCAAATAAATATGTGAGGCCAAAACACAGGGCTCATAAGAAATTGGAAGCACATCAGTATACTATTGGTGCCAGCACTAGTACTTGCCAAACGCTTTCTTGGGATCCTGGTGACTCGATGGGCGACTATAGGTCTGCCCAGTTAAACAAATCGACCAAACTAGCAGATCCCAGATTTTGTAATCTGGCACAGTATAAAAGTAGTAAATCTAATTGCAATATTGTTGATGTACAGAATCAAAATGCAAAAGGCTCATCCTCTGGGTACTTGCCTCCTGAATCATCATGCAAGGGTGCTTTTCAATTGAGTGCTCAGTACAATCATCCTGTGTTCACTTCCGAATCAAATTCTGGGAATATTTTTCCCACTAATCAACTGACAAAGCTTGATACAGTTAACGTCAGCTCACAAGACAATTCATTTGGCACTTGCCAAGTGAGCACAGTGGAAAATAGGCAAGTTTCTCTTTCATATGAACACCATTTGAACACAAGGGAATCGTCACAGTCGTCGCCCAATGACTGTCTGAGTGTTCCCGTTAACCCAGTGTGTCAGAACAATTCAAATGCACTTGAGTCACAAAGCGAAATGGGCGTGTTGGATGACCGCACGTCTCATGATTATGGGAGTTTTGATTCCCAATTTCATGTGAGTGAGAATTCAGTTACGCCCGGTTCAGCCTCTGGTGACGACCCGAGAGAAATTGCAGTCACACAATTAAATCATGCAGAAAACCTTTCTAGTTGTGGTGATGACTCGGAAGTGATTTGTTCCAAAATAAATCCACTTGCACCCAACTCAATTTCACATGAACATCTTTGTGGAACAGACTGCCACATTACAGCAGAATCACAGGTATTCTCAAGTCCTGTCAAAAGTGAACCCCGTGACACAGGGAATCCAATAGTTCCCATTAGGGTGGTCACTGACTTGCAAGATACATGTGATTTCCAAAGTATTCCAACATTTGACAAATTTTGTGAAGAAATTGAAAGCTGCAATGAAGTTGTGCATTCAGATGGGAGATCACTCCCAGTAACAGAAAGTAAAGAACCTCTGTTGTGGAAAGCATGGATGAATGGCACATCACTGTCTTCAGACATGGTTAATGCTAATTTGGAAATTGCACACTCTTCAAATATCCATAGAAGTACAGGGACACCTGTGAATATGGATTCTAATTTTGTAGAAGTTGATCTTGCATGTAATAGGGCACATTGCCCTGTACCTCCTGGTGTCACTTCATCGGAATTACATGTAAATCATTCTGTCCCTGCAGACGGGCTCACTGGCCCGACACATCTGAATGCAATTGTCGTGTCGCATTCTGAAAACAATACTCTGGTATCTAAAGGCAGAAATGAAACAAAACATATAACATTAGGTACAGATTCATCAAACTCTCAGTCTTGCAATTGTACTGAGGTTGATCAAATAACATACAGGGATTCTAATCCCTCTGGTACATCCATCAATGCACACATCACGGCATTGGGTGGCAATACTGATACTTTCCAGCAAGATAACAAGTTTCTCTCACAAAATGATAAGTACGTGTACACCACACAGTCCAAACAGTGGGCTGACTGCGGTGAGCCCAATTCAACTGCTGTGACCAACAGCATACATGTACATCACCTTGGCACTCCTCATATGACCATAGCATTTGAAGAGATTGGAAATGTTGACTATGGTTTTCTGGCAGGGTTGTCAAATGAGAATAACCCGATAGTTGTGGATCATAAGAAGTCCTGTAAATGTATCTTTCATGGCGACAGACCGCTGTCAGGTACACTGTTTCTGTCAGATGGTAAAGACAATCTGACAGGTGGCATTCACTTCAGAATTAATGTGGGCCACAAATATCGAACATCGCATTTTGGGCTTTCAGATTGGATCGGGCAGATGGTTCTTGCCCGAAAGACAAGCCTGCAAGCAATTTCGTTGGCCACAAATAAACAAAACTAAACTGGATAGTACAGGCAGAACTCTCACTTCTCACTGCTCCCTGGTACCGGTATTATAGACACACAAACAAGGTTAAAGGGCATATATTTTTTGCCCTGTCGAATTTGATCTCATATAGTGGACTCAATTTTTTGGGCAATATTTTCATTTGACGGGTGACAGTGATTGTGCTATAATACCCTATATTATTATATAAGCCATATAAGGCCTAGTTTTAAGAGTAGAGGGAGGGGGTGAGAGGTCTATATTAATAGTACATAGAAAATCGGATGGGGACTCGGTCCCCGCGAACCAGATCCCTAGTTATCAGGTTCTAAAATTAGAGGGAGTAGTGACCATGTGTACATGTAGTGGGTACTTGTACTGTTTTCTGTAAATGCAGGTATCTGCTTCGGTGGTTGAGTGGGGAGTTTGTTCCCAGTTGTTACGTTTAGGGTGGGATACATCAGATATCACCCACCACACAGGGGGCGTCACTTTGGAAAGTGATCCCAGATTCTGGTTAGTAGGCGGCAGTTGGGTCCCTGACCTGGGATTTGTCAGCGTTAAACTTTACCTATTGAAAATTGGGTTTTGGGCGGGATGTACCCGTATCTCTACTAATGAACGGTGGTTAGTGGTTATATCGCCCGTTATGACTCATGACATCAATATGGAGAACCGGATATGTATATGTATGCATTCTACATTTTAGGGGTGGGAACTCTGTCCCCAGTTAGCATATATGACCATATTTTGTGGGGCATTGCCCAGAACTAATATTCAAGTATTGTTGTGGGCTGACAAGCTAAAAGCCCAACCATCTACTGCTCAATGGAGTAATGCTAAATAAGGTCCCATGGGATGTTTATATCTGTCTACGCCATGGGGCCTGCATAAGTGTGGCATGGTGTGGAAAGTGGGCTATGGCCCAGAGTTGGACTATTTACCCTCACAAGTCTATTTTCTGCATACAAGTAGATGTGCCGTACCTGCTAATTTATATGCATTTGTTTAGTTTATAGTGTATATATCATACATTTTTGGGGGTCATGGAGTACACCATACCCCGTTGATATAGCAATTTCGTGGTTTGTTGATCCAAGTTTTGTGGATTCAGCATACCAGTATGTCCTGTAAATAGGAGGGTTGTGTTTTTGAATAATTATAACTTATTTTTGATATCATTCTAGCTGCAATGCTTATATTATACTGGTATACACAAAAGCCTACTAAAGTCTGTCCAAAACCTCTGTACATGTTTCTGATAAAGCCGGATAGTAGTATATACACATATGGGTCAAGGTGTGTAGTGCGTGGTAGAGGGTGCGAATATCAAGGTAGGTGGGCTCCGAAGCTGTGAACCCAGAAGGCTATTCCAGAGTGTAAAGGGTAGCAGGTTCCATATTTAGGAGGCTGTATGTGTGGGTATGTCGGTGGGACCTGTGCGGGTCCCGATACGGGACCTTCGGAGGTGCCAATGCTTATGTTTATTTTTATATCTGTATATGTCGATGCTAGTCATTTTGGGGGTGGTCATTTATAGTAGTTCGCAAGATATTTTGTATTTGGGGGGTGGACATTTTTATCAAAGATAAATTAATTGGAATTAAACCCCAAAAGCTGGCCCGTGAAAACCCTAGTCCTTGGAGGGGGGGCCTTGGTTTGAAAACTTGGGGGATTTGTGGCATCTTTTGGTCGGCGTCTGACGCCGGTAACTTTGACACAGATGTCAAAGGTCACGAACGAATGGCCCGACACTTGAAACTGACCATCTGAACCATGAACACCTCGAATATCGGAGAAGCAAACGCTAATACAGGGACTTGCCGGCCGGCACGAAAAGGATCCAACATATGATACTCTATGTAAGTAGATCTGGGATAAATGCGGGCAAGTTGAGTAGTAACGACACTACACTGTCGTACAATTTCAACACAATTCAGTGTGGATGTATTAAAAAAAGTAAACACATAACCTTTGATTTTTCTTGCACTTTTGTGATCAACTAGTGTCAATCTAGCTGGGTAAACATCAATGGAATAGCCTGTAGGCTTAAATTCAGAGAATTCGGTCGAAACGTTAACACTATCGCTATGGAAAACCATTTAGTTAAGTGATTCCTCTAAACTGAACACAACAAAATAACTGGTTCTCAGAATTAGATAACACATATGAGCGTTTGCATGAAACAGCGTCTGGTTGATACTTTCTGTTCTCTAGAGTGTTCTCCTCAATGCTTGTGCGATGGAACAGGTAGAATTATATCTTTATACTTGTCACGCATATCCAGGACATATATAATGTACCTGAAATACATGTATGCCCAAATTTTGCAGTTCCAAATTAATTATATAACAAATGTCCAAGTCCAAATTAATTCTTTATAACAAAATAATTAATTGAAATTTTATACCGGTTGTTGATCAATATCCATGGGAATTTATACATTTAGGCTTAGTGTATATAGATTCTCATGGATATTGATCAACAACTGGTATAATTATGAAATTTTATTGTTTCAGTTTTTATCCACGACTTGTAGGGTTCAATTTGTAACAAGTAATAACAACACTTATGTGGTGTTGAGAAATATTAATAGTTTAATACCCCATAATCTATTGGGACATCCTTGGCACAACAATAGTTGTCCCCAAAAATTCTCAGACGTGCCCCTGCTGTCATGCTTACCTAAGAATATTCCTTTGCATATCCTTTACATGTACCGGGTACATACAGGTACCTGTATGTGGGATTATAATATGTCATTTTTTTAAATTAGATTTACCCGGTATAACATTTAAGTTAACATATAAACTAGTTTTGCTCAAAGCCTGCAATACTCATGAATGGTATTAATTTTCCAGTCCTCGAAATTGGCCATGGAAATAAGCAATGCCGTGGGAAATGCCATTGCCAAATTGTTAAATCTAACATGCCACATCATTAAATTAGCTGGAACTTTTTCCTAATTTCAAGCGCTGATTTGAAGTGCGCTAATTTAAAACTGACTGAATAATAGTACAATTTAAAGAATTAGGCACAAACTGGTGGGAATAAAGTGGTTTATCACATAATTAACCCACACAACCAACTTCATTATTATTGGTGAAGACACACGTGTAATATTAACGCGTGCGATGTATCATGACATCATGCCATTATTTAATGACTTGCGATCGCTGAAGTTTATGAGGCCAAAACAAAATGAATGCGTGTTTCCCATAACCCGACCGACAGTCTTCAAACCCCGACCCATGTTCAATTTATTGGTTTTAAATAAAATAAAAGTGTCAATGACACTGTAGCTCAACTTAGGTAGGGGAATAATTTAATGGTTCACAGTAAATGGAGGAATAGGAAAGGTGTTACTTGAAATGTCTAACCTGCATCAAAGGATTTAGTGATGCAAAGAGTAAAATACAAGATGGCTGCTGGCGGCCATGTTTTTTGGCCAATTGACCCCAAAAGGACTCGTTCCCATCTGCGTGTCATTGTTAACATCCATGACAAATTTAATGAAGATCTGACCAAAACTACGACCTACAAATTTCATGATCAGACGAACAGTACGATCTGTAGACCGTGCCAATGGATTGAATTTTGAAATCCAAGATGGCCACTGGCAGCATTGTTTTTCTGCCGAATGACCCCAAAATTACTCGTTCCCATCTACATGTCAATGTTAACATTCAAGACAAATTTAATAAAGATCAGACCAAAGGTATGACCTGTAGCCCGCATGAAAGGATTTAGTCATGCAAAGAGTAAAATCCAAGATGGGTGCTGGCGGCCATGTTTTTTGACAGAATGACCCATAAACGACTCTTTCCCATCTACATGTCATTATTATCATCCTTTCATCTGATATATCTCATTTTATTGAGATGTAAGTAAATTTGATATGTGAGTTTCTCAGCCCAAAATACAGATAGAGTTCAAATTTGATCCATTTTTATGTTTAGCCATACCATAGTATGGTAAACATAGTGTCGTTGTCCGGATTGACCACTCGTCGTTAGTCCGTCCGTCCGTCCGTCTGTCTGTCTGTCTGTGTCTGTCTGTCTGTCTGTAGACACTTTATGCATGGTGCGATAACTCGAACAATTTCTATCCGACCGGAACCAAATTTTGTATATGGGTTTCTCAGCCCAAAATGCAGATCGAGTTCGAATATGGGTTTGATCCGAGTTTTTTATACAGAGTTATGGCCCTTTTTCGACTTTGAATTCATGCATGCTGTCATAACTCAAACAATTTTTATCTGATCTGAACCAAATTTGGTATGCGAGTTTGTCAGCCCAAAATACAGATCGAGTTCGAAAATGGGTTTAATCCGATATTTTTTATTTGAGTTATGGCCCTTTGACATAGAATTCATGCATGCTTCTATAGATCAACCATTTTTCAACTGATAGGAACCAAATTTTGTTTGTGAGTTTATCAACTAAAAATACAGATCGGGTTCGATTATGGGTTAGATCTGATATGTTATACCAGAGTTATGGCCCTTTTTCAACTAAGAATTGAACAGATTTGAGTTTTTGATAACCCAGGTAGATTACAATTAACTACCAGTAATACCAGCTTAACTGCAATAGATGTGTTCTGAGAGACTGCAGAAGCAATGTCTTATTGAAATATATTAGTTATTTTTAGCCACTGTATATACCACATAGCATGATTCAATGGACTGTCCCATTCAGTTCTAAAGTTTTAATTGGAATAGTCAATTATTCATTTGTAGGGATGTTCTCATTTTAAATTTCAATTAATCATTCTTCTGTGATATCTCCAGGTTTCTTCTCATTCACTTGCATGGATTTCTGTACTGGTAGTTAAATATTAACACAGTCCATTGTTACTTTGTAGGGATGTTTTACAGACAGTGTTGTTTACAGACACTGTTGTCTTATCTTGGACAAAAATTAATCCTCACATTCCTTTGTTCCATGATATGATGGCATTGAAAATGATTAACCCTCTCCACACATCATATGGTTTTGATGCTTTTCATTTTATCATTCTCCTATATTATGTCCAGGTTGATGGTGATCCACTTTTGATTTGCATGGATTTGGGATTAAAATTAAACCATTCCATAGACACATATTATGCGATAGACAGATATAATATTATCCCTTTCACTTTGATCCAGTAAGGGTTTCAATAAATCACCAATTGAATATTCATCATTAGAGGAAATGTCTTATTTTGAAATTCCCTCAATTGCATTTGGGCTCCAGGATAATATTAATGGTGCTGGTATTCTTGAGACTGACTTATTGTATGGGTTTCTAAATCCAATGACATGCTTTTTATAGACTATTTTGTGTTTATCAGTTCATTAGTTTGGGTAAGATTAACCCCATTCTAATCGATTTGATAACTCAAATATTTCCATTGATTATGTTTATAATTCTTGGCATAGTTGACGAGAACACACCCCTGACCTGCATAGTGAGGGTCATTTGGTTTATTTGCTTAAAAATATTAATATCCTCTACCAATCCTGTTGACACAATGTGATAACTAAATATTTTTCACACGATCACTATATTAAGTGTGAATTGTTGAAACTTTTGCACTCATGGAAAGGTTGGTGTAAGGATTTATAAAATTTATAAAAAATAGCTTATCGCTATCGCCAAGGTATGGGTTAAACATCTGCCGATCGTGATCGGCCTCTCGTTTTAAACGGAGTTATGGCTTATGGATTTTTGTATCCAGACTGAAAATAGCTGATCACTATCGCCAAGATATGGGTTAAACATCGGCCGATCGTTGCGTCGGTGTGTTCGCATTTGATGCCCCTGTAATATATAGTACTAGAAGGTCACCAGACTTCATCCGGGCTTTGACCTTGAATATTCCATTTTGAAGGTCAAGGTCAAATGGGGTCACGATTTGACCCGTCCAAAACACCCAGTGGACAAAGGTAACCCTATGTATAAAATTTCGTTGAAATACCATCAAAATTGGCGATTTGACCTTGAATTGACCCTATTTCAAGGTCAAGGTAACTTCGCACAGGCAAATTAATATGCTTATGAGACTCCCCATACAAAAGTACCCCCACATACCATGTTTCATGGAAATCCCGTGATATTCGGGCGTTTGACCTTGAAATTACCTGATTTCAAGGTCAAGATCACGTCGCACGGGTAAATTAATAGGCCCATGTCACTCCCCAGCCGAAAATACCCACACATACCAAGTTTCATCGAAATCGGCTCCGCCGTTTTTGAGTCCATCGATTACAGACAGACAGACAGACAGACACACAGATCTTCCAAAATATATAATAGATGATTTGAGTAAGATATTGTGTGACAGTCTACTATGTAGGCCTATATGTATGCTGTTCAGTACATACATTTCGAATATCTCTTGCTTCCGTCGACATAATACGACAGGTAGGTAATCATTTAGAAGTACTAGAAATTCTCCATCGAATGACACCAAACACGTGACGATTGGTTGAAGAAATTTAAATCCATCTTCTGTAAACTTGAAAAGAATGAAGGGGCCACAATTTCTACATTTGTCAACCGATTCACAAAATTTACTCATAAGGAAACTCAGTACATCTTATAGATACTTCACAACCATTTTGGTTCAAATCGGCGACAACAACAATAATGAAAATTTTGTCCCTCCCCTAGCCCTGACAAATTTAAATATAAATGCAATGACTCTCGAAGGCGAACTAATTTGCGTTAGTTTATCGCCGATTGTTACGTCCCGAATCGAGATGTAAATATTTACAATTAAGCGTAGTTCAGACGATGATTTCTATGGAGTGATATGGTAAATTTCTCTGAGATTTTCAGCGATGTTAGTAGAATGCTACATTCCCACAATAGGCATGACGCCTGAGTACTACCTTATCAGTTTTACGCACCCGAATAAGTCCATAACATGCCTTTAAGGTTAGCAAACATTATTAGCCCCACAGAGTATTTTCAATATATGCACTGTGCTCCTAGGTATCTGATTCGATCATATTACAGTGGTTTGTCAAGTTGTCTTGCTAATTTGCTATTATGTTTGTGGGGCTGCTGAATTGCTATGATGTTGGTTAGGTAAACTTATGTTGTTGAGAAAAATTAATGCTATTGTTATGTGTACTCATACAATGTATGGTACACATAATGTTGACATCCAGATTGACCACTCATCAAATGTAAATGTATGTCTATCTGTAGACACTTTACGCATGGTGCGATAACTCAAACATTATCTATCTGATCAGTACCAAATTTTGTATACGTGTTTCTCAGCTCAAAATACAGATCAAGTTCAAATATGGGTTTGATCTGATTTTTTTTTAGCAGAGTTTATAATGGCCTATTTTTTTTAGATTTAACTCCTTGTTTATAAATCATTCTAATTTTGTTATTTTCAGGTTTTTGATAAATCACCTCACCCCCTATCGTTTTTGGTACTGATCAGTTGATTGTTTTGTAAAATATTATCCTCTTTTACCCATTCCAAGTCATTTAACCTTTTCCATTATTATGTAACTTATATTATTTTGATATCTGACATGGCATTGCAACACAAACATAGAACTGCTTACACTATGAAGTGGTGAGGCTCGATAGTTTTGATGTTATATTAACCCTACTCTTTTGACGGATAAATTCAAATGATTCATGTTCTTATGTACATTTGCCTGTACTACTTTAGTATAGCATACTCTATAATTCACCATCAAAACTCTAAATTATGATTCCGATCATAGCCATTAACTATGGCCAAGGGATGGGTTAAACATCTGCCGATCGTCATGATCGGCCTCTCATTGTAGAAAAAAGGAAAATAATGTCGTTAAATTACCTGACCTCACTGAAATGGAAAGTCATATGTTGAATAACATTGCGGGGAACACTTTTGCACTATAAGAGAATTAACACAGGCTGTAGACATTATTAGATGAATTTTCCAAGTGTCCAAAGTTTCCACCCACAACTTTTATATACATATACTCACGACATTAGAATAAGCAAAATTAAAGTCTTTGTTTCACATAAAGAAACATTATATTGATATACCATGCAATCTCAATCAAGACTGCATGCAGTTCCGATACACCAGACATTAATACTAGATAATATTATCATAGATTTTCACGTTACACGCGATCACCTTAACCTCTCTAAAGTAATGCATATATCAATGTACATGGCAGTTAGATTACCTCATACACAGGACATGTATGGCCATAAAATGAGGAAATTCAATGAGCATGTGCTTTATAAATTTTAGTTGATTTTTAAAATAAATTAATTTAATTTAGAACATCAAACCACTACTGTCCCATGTCTTACAAATGTATACCTCTACATTAGTCTTGTTAAAACATGATATACGAGTCATTTGCTAGTTCTATTGTCTTAAATAATTTTGTGAGGTTGACACCCTGACTTTCTTCTATAATCCGTGGCCTGCAGTATTATAAGCAGTTGCACACTAATGGTTCATGGTAAATTGGTATTACTATTTATAATGGAGTATAAGGCCAAACTTTTTTATTTTACTGCTTTAAGGATCCGCTGACCCAGTTCTCTGTGGCTGGACAAGGAAATAAAAATCAATTATAATTTTTGTTATTATTTACACCGCTGACTGTTTCTGCTCATCAGTAACAAATTATCCAACCACATTTCAAGGATAATTAAAGATGCATAGGATCCACTTACTATAGATTTCTCTGGCTTTAATTACTGTCACAAAAGCATGATTTTAACTACATGCAGGTGAAAACTTAGTCCAAGTCTTCTCGTACTAAAACCGGCTAAGATATTGGGATGGAGGTGCCGGTCTTTAGTCCAAGACCGCTTGTATACCAATCCTATGACACGACTTACGCCCACGATCTGTGGCGGGAATTTGTGGTGTATTTTACTCTATTTACCTAGCAAATCAATACATTATGCTATATTCATCGGAAAGGCTTACATCTTATGGTCATAATGGTGTATAATAATCTAACTTTAATGTTAAATTACACATAGAATATTCCGGTTGATTGCCGCAAACATCGATTTGTTTCTCTGTTTGTTTACGTTTTAACCGAAAGCCGAAGTGGTCCGAATAAGTTCGGCATAATCCGCTGTTTGTTCTGGGAATTCTACTTTCCGTTTCTATATATAGCGCGGGTTTTCCGAACAAAAATGGCGAAAACCGAAAGTCCAGTTTTCTATGTGCTTTCAGAACAATTCCCGCACTAAAAACTTAATGACATAATGGAGGATCAGAACGGTAGTTTTGTTGACAATTTTCGCAAGCAACTTGTCAAAATTGGAGCAAATTAGAACTCTTGTGTCTGACTTGCCATGCGTGTGATGTGCATTTTGACATCTGTGTTGATAAAATAATCGGAGAACCGAATCACACAGTTTCGAAATATAGTTCTTCCGTTTTAGTGGGACTTTTCAAACTTAAGGTTTAAAATTTTGTAATTCTCGTAATTTATTTAGTGTATTACATTTATATCTCCAATGTTTAATTAATCTATTTATTATTTTATTTATTGACACACATAATTACGATTACAATGGAGAATTCATCGTAATTTGTGTTGTTGTCCAAAATCTACGGAATATTTTCAACGGAAAATGCCGAACACAGTTCGCGAGGTCAACCGAGTTCGCATATTTTTAAAAAATTGTAAACATTGAGGTAAATGTCTCTTTTCGCATTAAATTACCGTTTTAAATTCACAACTGATGTGGGTTTCAGATAAAATAGCATGTCTTCTGCGGAAAATATCCGTTTATTGTCGCAATTGTGATATTTTATTTCATATAATTGTGGTTTTATTTGAGCGGGTCACTAACGCTTAAGCCGTGTCATAAGCGAGCATATAGGGTCGTCTTGGACTAAACACCAGCATCGCCATCCCAATATCTTAGCTGGTTTTAGTACAAGAAGACTTGGACTAGTGAAAACTAAGAAGTTAGCTTGAGTGTATATGCCTCTGCCAGCAAGATACCTGTATGTTTTCTATAAATCTTGACATCTCTTTATAATTTGAAATGGTCTTTAGAATATATTTTGTATTCCTGTGAATTTATGGTGATCTTTATGACCTGAAGTCCAATAACAGTCCACAAGGTTTCATAGATAGGAATGACAAGCTAATGAGTATTCTCAGTGTGGGTTTGCTCAAGTTACAATTTCACCGTTTATCACTACCACTAATCTCACCATTCCCATGTGTGTATTAACCCTCTCTATACTAAATACTCATTGACCTGACAAGTAGATCCATTGGGAAATGTTCAGATAATAAGTTCAACAAACGTGTTTTAAATTTATTATCTGAACATTTCCCACCAATTAATAGGAATCCTACTACACATGTATTATCTGGAGGTTACTTATTTTTCCATAACATCCCTCCAATGAATAATGGACTTTTTCAACATATACATTACTAGAAGGTGACCCGACTTCGTCCGGGCTTTGACCTTGAATTGACCATTTTGAAGGTCAAGGTCAGGTGGGGTCAAACACCAACACCCCAAAAATGGTGGAAATCGGCCCAGCGGATACCGAGAAATCGGCCCAGCGGATACCGAGATACCCTATGCATCAAATTTCGTCCGTAAAAATCCGCCCGTTTAACCCGATTTGATTTCCACCCAAGTATATAAACGCGCCTCATATACACACGCTCATTAATTATCAAGTTTCAACGTACAGATAAATTACCATCGGTGCCCGAGATATTGCCAAGACGTCTGAAACAGTCATATGCATCGGCCGGTTAAGCGTTAACGTGATCTAACGTTATGACCTCTAACGACGTCATAGAAGTTACGCATTGTTTTTATCCTGATGGAAGATAGTACCACTTCTTCTTGATAATTGAGGCAGATAACTAAAACGGATACATACGCATTATATATCGTTGGGAAGAGGAAACACGAAAGATTCTCACAGTGTCATTATTATGACTGGCATTTTATTATTCGCGCTGTTTCGAATCGATTTGTAAGCACCGAACTCAAATGAAAGTCCCGTAACACAGCGTAAAAACAGATTTGACCTCGGCCGTGAAAAGTTGACCTTGGATCTGAAAATCAATAGGCCTATGTCACCCCCCGGCCGAAAATACCCCCACATACCAAGTTTCATCGAAATCGTGGTCGGCCGTTTTTGAGTTCATCGATTACACACACACACACACAAACAAACAGATCTTCCAAAATATATAATAGACTAGAAGGTGACCTGACTTCGTCTGGACTTTGACCTTGAATTGTCCATTTTGAAGGTCAAGGTCAAGTGGGGTCACGATTTGACCAGTCCAAAACACTGCCCGGACAAAAGTACCCGACAAAAGTACCCGTCGAAATCCATTCCGGTTTTACCAGATTTGACCTCGAATGGATCATTTTGAAGGTCAAGGTCAGGTCGGGGTCATGACCCGACCCGCCCAAAACACTCAGTGGACAAAAGTAACCCCACGTATCAAATTTCGTCGAAATCCCAACAAAATTGGCGATTTGACCTTGAATTGACCAGATTTCAAGGTCACGTCGCTCGGGCAAATGAATATGCTTATGAGACTCCCCATACGAAAGTACCCCCATATACCAAGTTTCATCGAAATCCCGTGATATTCAGGCGTTTGACCTTGAAATGACCCGATTTCACGGTCAAGGCCACGTCGCATGGGCAAATTAATAGGTTTATGCCACTCCCGGACCAAAGGTATTCCCACATACCAAGTTTCATCGAAATCCCGTGATATTCGGCCGTTTGACCTTGAAATTACCCGATTTCAAGGTCAAGGTCACGTCGCGCGGGTAAATTAATAGGCCTATGCCACTTCCTGGCCGAAAATACCCCCACATACCAAGTTTCATCGAAATCGGATTGCCCGTTTTCGAGTTCATCGCGAACACACACACAGACACACAGACAGATCTTCCAAAATATATAATAGACTAGAAGGTGACCCGACTTCGTCCGGGCTTTGACCTTGAATTGACTATTTTGAATGTCAAGGTCAGGTGGGGTCAAACGCCAACACCCCAAAAATGGTGGAAATCGGCCCAGCGGATACCGGGAAATCGGCCCAGCGGATACCGAGATAACCTATGCATCAAATTTCGTCCGTAAAAATCCGCCAGTTTAACCCGATTTGATTTCCACTCAAGTATATAAACGCGCCTCATATACACACGCTCATTAATTATCAAGTTTCAACGTAAAGATAAATTACCATCGGTGCCCGAGATATCGCCAAGACGTCTGAAACAGTCAAATGCATCGGCCGGTTAAGCGTTAACGTGATATAACGTTATGACCTCTAACGACGTCATAGAAGTTACGCATTGTTTTTATCCTGATGGAGGATAGTACCACATCTTCTTGATAATTGAGGCAGATAACTAAAACGGATACATACGCATTATATATCGTTGGAAAGAGGAAACACGAAAGATTCTCAGTGTCATTATTATGACTGGCATTTTATTATTCGCGCTGTTTCGAATCGATTTGTAAACACCGAACTCAAATGAAAGTCCTGTAACACAGCGTAAAAACAGATTTGACCTCGGCACGTGAAAAGTTGACCTCGGATCTGAAAATCAATAGGCCTATGTCACCCCCCGGCCGAAAATACCCCCACATACCAAGTTTCATCGAAATCGGGTCGGCCGTTTTCGAGTTCATCGATTACACACAAACAAACAAACAGATCTTCCAAAATATATAATAGACTAGCAGGTTAGCCCGCCACTGGCGGCATTTGTCCCATGGCTTTGTTTCAGAAACATGACATTTTTGTAATTATGTGTTTTAAATTTAATATATTTTGTTTCTGAATTGTTTTTTTTTATTTTAAATTGTTTTAATTAAATTTTAAATTGTTTTAATTAATTTTTTTGTTTCTGGCGGAAAAATTTACCCGTAGAACAATTGTTTTTCAATGAGTTAATTATTTTGTTCTTCAATGAGTTAATTGTGCTTTTTTTATTTTTTTATTTTTACCCGATTTTTATTGTGCCTTTTTAATTTTGTTTTTCAATTTTACCCGATTTTTTTTTTTTTTTCAATGAACCTGCATGTCCATGACACTTCCCGTATTTAGCAAGTTTGAGCTCAATCGGTTCGAGTCTATAAAGGACACACACATATATATGACACTTCCCGTAGGTAGCAAGTTTGAGCTCAATCGGCATTCCCTGGAATTTCCCAGTAAATATTTAGCAAGTTTGAGCTCAATCGGTTCGAGTCTATAAAGGACACACTCATATATATTTGCCGACATTACCGTGGGGATGCCCGTTCCTACACGCGTTTTCGATTCTATGAAGTACCCACATATATACACACATATTAATAGTAGATTGGCAGATTCCAGTAGCTTTATAACGGTATATCTGGGGAGAAATCTGATGCTATATTCGTGATTATCTGGGATGATTTCGGTATATACCAAAGGTATATACTGTAAAAACAAAGCGCGCCATCCGTGCTCGCAGGGAATAAATTTCGAGCGATAACGTTTGCGTTCCCGTATAACTCTGCAGATGCTAATAACGTTGAATGGGAAACAGACGCTCTTTATAGAGATGCGTCAAAAACAAACGCTCATTAAATAATCACTTGATTAACCCACGCCGTGCCTTTGCGGTGATTTGAGATTGGAGAACGGGTGCTCTCAGCTTCTCTAAACCGCGACCACGGTCATGTTGGTGGGATTTGACACTTACATAGGAAGTTTGAGCTCAATATGTACACGCGTTTTGGATTCTATGAAGTACCCACACACATATATACATATATACATATATATATACGAAGTCTCAAAATATATAGTATAGATAACTGAATGGGGGAGTCCATTTATTTAGAAAATAAAATGTTAAACTCTTTGTTTCTAGATTTGTTCAATGTTATTTCATGATCTGAGCTTGTTTCAAATAATAGTACTGGATTTGAATTTTGTAATGTACATCTGAAAAACTGTTCTCTGTAAGTGACTGACAGAGAATTATGAAGACACAATTACCACCTTGTTCAAAAAAAAAATTCATTTAAGCATGTTTATTTTATTTTTTTTCCCAATCGACCCTACCAAAACAAGGTTTAAAAAATCTGTAAAGCAGAAAAATAAAAAAGTTTGGCCTAACTCACCTTTGCTGAAAAAGACACTTATATTTGTTTCTGGCCACTTTAATCAATTATGCTATAGTAACGTTAATTTTCATTGGTAATTGATAAGTAACGTTAATTTTGATTGTTCAACGACATACATATTCAGAAAACCGAGAACATAACAAATCTAGTGTACACATATATGCTTATCGCTTGTAAACGAGGGGTTTCATTTCGGGCTCGCTATGATGTCAATATAATTATGTTCTTCTCTCCATAGAACCACTAGACAATATCACAGATATTAATGCCAGAGATATCACAAGAGAAATAGATCAGGTAGATGAAGTAACAGAGAAGTTAACACAGGTTAGTTTCTCCACAAATCCACTGAAATAATTCAGGAGAATCATCACAAAATCTGTGGAAACATTCAGGGAGTGTTGGAGGAGGTGTCAACTTGAAGGGGTCGGAATGTCAGCCCCAGTCCTATTTTCAGTGACTGGGAAAATTTGGATACTATCTGTCTAAGCCAGACTAAGTTACACAATTTTATCATAATAACCAGCACAAAATACCAACTGATGGAAAATATACTTGTTTCATGCAGTATCTAATAGAACTATATATCAATTAATCAATCTTTATTGGAAAAAGCCCATGTTAAATCATGTTTGCATTATCCAAATATAGACAAATAAATAAATTTTGAACATATATGTGGAGCATATAACAATTATAATATACATGTAGTTGTATGTCGACATACAGAATTACTATCCGACAAGAATGAGCTCATATTAGTTTATAGTGTCCTTATCTACTTTCTTCTTTCATAATTCAAAGGCGTGTTTAATAAAACCATGGATATGTTTTGTATCCCAATACGTTGTTAGCTCAACTTAACTTAGTAAAGTTTGAGCTATTGTCATGGCTTTGTCGTCCGTGCGTGCGTGTGTGCGTAAGGCATCAACAATGCAGGCTACAGGTCGTACCTTTGGTCGGATCATTATGAAATTTGTCATAGCTGTTGACATCAACATTTAGACCAGAATGATTAATTTTGGGGTCATTCGGTAAAAAAAATGGCCGCCAGCGGCCATCTTGGATTTCAAAATTCAACAAAATACAGGCCGTACTGTTTGCCTGATCATCATGAAATTTGTCTTGGATTTTACTGTTTGTATGACTAAATTCTTTAGCACGGGCTATAGGTCGTACTTTTAGTCTGATCATCATAAAGTTTGTCAATAATGTTAATTAATGACATGTAGATGGGAACGAGTCTTTTTGGGGTCATTTGGCCAAAAAACATGGCCGCCAGCAGCCATCTTGGATTTTACTCTTTGTATGACTAAATCCTTTAGCACGGGCTACAGGTCGTACCTTTAGTCTGATCATCATAAAATTTGTCATGGCTGTTGAAATTGGAATGTAGATGGGAACGAGTCATTTTGGGGTCATTCGGAAAAAAACATGGCCGCCAGCGGCCATCTTTGATTTCAAAATTCAATCCATTAGCACAGGCTACAGGTCTTACTGTTCATCTGATCATCATGACATTTGTTGTGGGTGTTAATATTGACTTGTAGATGGGAACGAGTAATTTTGGGGTCATTCGGCCAAAAAACATGGCCGCGGCAGCCATCTTGGATTTTACTCTTTGTATGACTAAATCCTTTAGCACGGGCTACAGGTTGTACCTTTTGTCTGATCATCATAAAATTTGTCATGGCTGTTGAAATTGGAATATAGATGGGAACGAGTCATTTTGGGGTCATTCGGACAAAAAACATGGCCGCCAGTGGCCATCTTGGATTTCAAAATTCAATCCATTAACACGGGCTACAGGTCGTACTGTTCATCTGATCATCATGAAATTTGTCATGGATGTTAATATTTTCATGTAGATGGGAACAAGTAATTTTGGTGTCATTCGGCCAAAAAACATGGCCGCCAGCAGCCATTATGGATTTTACTCTTTGTATGACTAAATCCTTTGTGCATGGGCTACAGGTCGTACCTTTGGTCAGATCATTATGAAATTTGTCTTGACTTTTGACATTGACATGTAGATGGGAACGAGTCATTTTGGGGTTATAGGCATTAAAAGATGGTTGCCAGCCGCCATCTTGGATTCTACTCTTTGCATGACTAAAGCTATCAAATGTTTTTGAATTGTTGGAAAACATAGCCGCCAGCAACCATCTTAGATTTTACTTTTATATACATTTATATATATATCTCTTCATGTTGATAAACTAGTATTAGACATTCAACTTTCCACATTCCTTACATCGACAGTAACACATTAAATTATTCCCTTTCCAAGTTGAGCTACAGTGTCATTGACACTTTCATTTCCTCTGCTAATCACAAACATCGAATGCGGTCTTCAGACTATCCTCACAAGCCCTGTGACCCCTCTCCAGAACCAGGACATCATCTAGCACATGCACCATTCGCCCTACGCCAACGCTTTGGAAAATCCAGGACAAAGCTGTAATAAAACGCTCAAAAATGAAGCAGCTTGACCGACCCCCCATTGGGAGGCATCTGTCAAAGTAATAATTTTTTCCAAAATGGATCCCGAGCTGGGGGTAGTTCATTGGGTGTACTGCAAGTTGTCTGAATGAATTTCTTATATCAAATTTTGCCAAAAAGCATGAAGGGCCAATATCTGTAAATAATTAAGATTGCAGCTTGTATAGTTTCATGGGAAACTGATGAAATTTCCTCGGGTATCCCATCATTTACTGAGAATCCATGTAGAAATGAAAGGTGATGAATTAGGCGATAAGTGCCCGGGGTTGATTTTTCAACAAGACCAATAGGTGAGATAATTAAATTGTCAAAAGGAGGCTGGTAAAATGGCCCGGCAATTCTGCCTGCTAATACCTCTTTATTCAACTTCTCTGCTACTATGTCTGGATTTTCCAAAGCAGATTTAAGGTTTCAAAACCAATTTCAAAATCTTTTATCACAAATTCCCCTAAAGTTTTGTCATAGCCATCAAGCATTTCACGCAGTCTATTTACTCTGATTGGCGTTGGGAGCTGACAGACTTCTGCGTTGTTTTGCAGCTGCGGACGACACAAATCCAGCTCCCTTGCCTGGAAAGGTTGAATTTGGCTGAGAAGTCCCTTTAGAACAATTTATAGCTTTATGCAGAGATCCACATTTGAAACATTTGTGGTTATAACTGCATTGGCTAAAGGGACAAAACACCCCCCCCCCATGGTATCGCTTACAAAATCCAACAGGTACATGGATATCAGAGCCAAACTGGTTATTCTGTTTCCTTTGATCATTATAGATCCTGTTACCGACAGGTGCTGAGAGTGCCCTTGGCTCTTTCGCCCGCATATATACAGCTCCCAATGCCAAATGTTCAACTGATATTTTATCATTGGAATAGCAGACTGGGGGAACTTTTCCAAATAAACAGACATGTAGATATCGTAGGCATCCAGCCACCTCTCAATGGTAGAAATGACTTTAGGTTCAGCTGGTGCTGATGACAAAACCTTCCCAACAGGGGTGTCAATCCACCGGGCCTGTGCAGGGGATCAGGTGGGAGCTGCTGGCAGTAATGTTGAAAATTCAATATATTCATCACCCCATATTTTACCCTTAACTTTACTAGAAATTGAAGCACTCAATGGTATAGAAATTTATTGAAATTGTCTGGTTGAAGGGGATACTCCTGCATCCCGCTCAAGCAAGAAAGCAGAAGCACCCAGAACAGGTTTGACTGGAGACATAAATGAATATATAGGGTCTTCGGAAACATCGGAATATGTCATGGAGTGACTTGAAGAATGACTAGGTGAACTACCTGGCAAAGACTGCTGTCTGGAACGCTTACGGCCCCGCTTTGGGGGATGATACACATGGCCTCGATCTGCGTGCTCGAGAATGTGAACTTGACTGTTCACGTCTTTGATTAGTCTGAAAGACGGTACGCACATGGGGAGTCTGCCTTGTTGTATCCAAACTGACACTAGTAGATGTTTGAGCATGTCCACGATTTGATTGACGGGTACGACCCCGTTGCTGCGGCCCCGAAGCCTGATTACAGGGGCTCTGATCGCGACTGCCTTCTATTAGCAAGAGCAGTGGCACGGCGTGTAGCTACCACTCTCTCCGGTGGACGACCACGACCTGGCATCTCTAATTACACTGGTAAGTCACAACAACAGCAGTGGATCTGGTAGAAATTATACCTGGTGTGAATATTAAAGAATATTCATTATTCAAGATGAAAAGTATACATGTATAGTGTGACAATTGATGAGTAACTTGTCAGGAAAATGTCTTTGCTGTTGTAACTCAACATGGTAAGATTAATTATCCCACAGCTTGAATAATAACTCCGATGCTTGCCCAAATCGTAGACTAAACCCCAATAATATGTACTGATACGCCTTGCTTTGAATTTGTTACAAGACTTGACCTAGGCGTATAAGAACAAGCATACCAGTATTACATGGCACTGCTGAAAGTTTACGCGTCCTGCTGTAGATGTGCAATTTTTTTGCGTAACTTGTCTGAAGCGTCGGAGGAGCAAGTCAAACCTACCAAAAGTTTACGCGCACTATAGGTGTACTGATTTTTACATGACTTGTCCGAAGCGTCGGAGAAGCAAGTCAGGCTTGACCTATTCGTAGGAGAACAAGCCATACCGAAAGTTTACGCGTCCTGTACATGTGCCGTTTGTTTGCGTAACTTGTCCGAAGCGTCGGAGGAGCAAGTCAAACCTACTGAAAGCTTACACACACAACATATGTACAAATTTATATATGACTTGTCCGAAGCGTCGGAGAAGCTAGACAGGCTTGACCTAGGATAACAAGCCATATTTAATGTGCGATTTGATATATGACTTGTCCGATGCGTTGCAGAAACAAGTCAATATTATAGTCGTGAATAGCTGTACATTACAACAATTGCTGTATGATTTCTCAAATGACATGTCCAAAGCGTTGGAGAAGCAAGCCATATATATAAAAACATGTTATGGTATACAAAGTTTAACAACTTGTACATTTCAACGATGTAAATTGACTTGCCAAAAGAGTTGGATAAGCAAGTAGAGGTCACAAGCCGTGTTCAGGAAGGTTCAAGACGTCGGCCTTCAGGTGTGTAAACCAGATTGTTTTTGAAATTATATTACATTTAAATGAATTAAATTGACAATAATTCTCCAAAGAATAAAACAGAGTCGACACAGCGACAGATTTATCCCTCAGAGTCATGCTACACTGATCCGTAATTGAACATGTGCACCCCAGTGTTTATATAACTAAAAATAGAACCGATGCAAGATCATACGTCATTAACACGGGCAAGCGCTTTCGCTAAACTAAAGTGCGCACAGTGATACATGAATGTTAATTTCTGTAATCACAAATACAAATTCACAACAGTACTGGGTTTGACTTTCTTCTCAATTCTTGTTTAGGTTATACTAATCAATCATTAAATGAAGGCCCTTGGGCCAGTGATAACAGACCGATATTTCGGAAGCGGCTTGATATGGAAAGTACAAGCTCACGGCCTTTTTGTTAGCTCCGAATATATAAACGTCTGTTTACTTTGCTTTTAGTATATATTTTTTGCTGCCAGTCACGCGATGGTTCGACTTCTCGTTTTAGGGCATTTGTTCGTAACACGTTTTGGGGCGCATCTATATGGGGGTACAAGGTGCCGGAAATTTCCTCTATGGCATAATTTTGCCAGAGATTTTAATCTTAAAAGCCACAGACGGCGTGCAGCAGGGAAAATCAGAATGAGGCAGGTGTGCGTTCGATTGGTGGGTCGTTCTGGGGCCACGGTAAATAAACTCCGGCCAGATTCCGCGGTTCAAAAAACTCTGCAGCGGTTTCGATCAGACTTGGTGGTGCTTCAAGTTTAGGAAGATGATTTATGCTCTAAAAGCCCAGAGGTAGTTTCAAGCGATATCGAGTCTTATGTGTAAGAGCTGCAGGAGAATTTTGGGGTGTCCGCAGTATTTGTGAACCGATTATTCAAACGAACAGAGCTTTCTACAATATTTAAATCTCCTGGCGTAACTTTGGAGGCTCTGAATGATAGAATAGATCTCACAAACCGTATGCTCGGGGTCTACTTGGAGGATCGGGCTGGGTGTCTGTTATGGAACCAGACTAGGTTAGAGCGGGCGGTGAGACATTTCCTCAGTGATGGTGTCCACTTTAACCGAAAGGAAACACAGAAATATTACTGGGGAATCCGGGAGCCTTGCTCTATTATCTTAATCATTATTAGTCTGCTGATCCCTGGTTCCAGTTTGTTTATAACTTCATATGTGAGTGGTAATAACGCATACATTCACCTATTCGGTTTGAAATGTTGAAAGTTTTTCAACTTTAAAATGATTATATTGTGATATTTATGTTCCATATTGCTTTTCATTTTCTTGAAGCCTCACACTCTCGTAGTCGTGACGTCTAGATTACGGCCTCCCAGGCTTTTCATTGCTTATTGCCAGTAGCTTTAGAGGTTACTTGTATAAGACTAATATATAATTTATATATGTATGGCGTGTAGTGGAAACCACAACCACGAATCGGGTACCCCGGAAAACGTTTGCAAATGGCTTGCCACATTCCAGCCTCGAAGTCTAAGACAAATGGTTGGGAGTCTGATGCCGTAACGTCCAAGTACCTGGGCCGAAACATCCAAGTGCCGACGGGCCGAAACGTCTTGAAAGCCAGGTGCTGAAACGTCCAGGTGCCGAAACGTCCTGCATCCCGGTAAACACTTGAAATACCTTTCTATAAGCAGAATAATAATGTCACCGAAAGACACATTTGAGTCATGAAAAATACAACTTTGAACCCGATGTTTGCACGACATGGAACAGAAAAGAGCGTTCCGTGTTAGTCTATTCTTGATATGGTAAAGAGTCTTTGTTTCACTGCTGTACGAAAAAAATCCAATTGGAATAGGGCTCTGACCACAGTATGTATTTCTCAGAGCATAGATAGATCTTTAGATAGATCTTTATTGCACGACCACAAACAAATACATTCGGGTATGGAAATATAAATATACATGTACACGTACACATACAAAAAATAAAGAAAAAACAGACATATAACATGGTATGGAAATCAATGGGTAATATACAAGCATAAATTGTGAAATATAAAGTTCGTGTCCAGCATTGGCCCGTTATTGTCACATTATTCGCGTCTTAAATAAGAAGCTGTCTGTCATATACGGTCCGGCCTGAGGGTAATAGGCTTAGTTTATCGGCCGCGTTCAATTTCTAGATTATGACAGCTTGTCACTAATTTATAAATCACTTTACGGCCACTTCGCGGTAAATTTCTGAGGTAATTTGATAGCTCGTATGTATCGGTCGGTTTTATTTTGGATATGAATTTTACCTTACTATTCTCAGTGGGTTTTCCATAAATATCACTGACTTTCCATGAACTGGCATAGTTTTCTTTCATGGTTTGGAGAAAATTGTTGGAAAATGTTTGTCGGGTTTTCATATACGTTTTGAAAGCCATATGTAACCATGATTTTCCAGACAGAGTTAAGCCATGCGCAATTAGTCCATGTTTTAATTTCTGCCAGACATTTGGCCGGCAGTCTATTTTCTAGACGGAGCTAAAATTTTACCATATCTCTCAGAATATCTAGTCTTATTGGGAATCTCCCCAACTCCGCAAGTGCGGCTACATGTGTTGCAGTTTTACTGATACCGAGCAGATTTTTTGCACAGTTTAGGTGAAATTTCTCTATTTCATTTGACTGTCTATTAACTGCCTCGTCACCCCATGTCTCGGATGCGTAGGTGAGGATCGGTTTAACACATGTGTCAAATAGTTTTGTTGATACTTCGACAGGCAAATCGTGAACAAGGCTTGAGCGCAATTTGAAAAGTGCTCTTGATGCTGTTTTTTAGATCCAATATAGCATGTGTTTTTTTTTGCTGGAAGCACCGAATTTAATACCAAGATATGTATATGACTGTGTCGATTCAAGACTTTGGTTGCCGAAGATAAATGTTGGTTTTGAGATATATTGACCCCCAGCATGAAAAACAAGAGTTTTTGTTTTAGAACTGTTTAATTTGCCATTCCCGACAGTATTTATGTAATGAATTTAGCATTGTCTGAAGGCCACTGGGGCTTTCTGAAATCAAAACAAGATCGTTGGCATACATCAAGCAAGGGACTTCTTCGCCAAAAACATTTGGGGCGTCTGATTTGCTTTCGAGTAGGATCAAAGCAATTTCATCTATGAATATTTTGAAAAATATAGGAATTAAATTATTTGAAACGCAGTGGTTTCGCGCGCAAAGGAAAGGTCTCATGCTGTTCAGAGTCAGTAATTGAAGCGCCAATGTTTAAGGTGAACCAGCATTGACAATGGTCAGATAAAATAGTCAATGGGTTCACATGAAAGAACGGTATTCGATCAAAGAGAGCTTAGCTACTTATTACATAATCTACTACACTACACCCTGCGGGTTGATAAGAGGTGAAGTTACCAAGAAAGAGGATCGGTTTAACACATGTGTCAAATAGTTTTGTTGATACTTCGACAGGCAAATCGTGAACAAGGCTTGAGCGCAATTTGAAAAGTGCTCTTGATGCTGTTTTTTAGATCCAATATAGCATGTGTTTTTTTTTGCTGGAAGCACCGAATTTAATACCAAGATATGTATATGACTGTGTCGATTCAAGACTTTGGTTGCCGAAGATAAATGTTGGTTTTGAGATATATTGACCCCCAGCATGAAAAACAAGAGTTTTTGTTTTAGAACTGTTTAATTTGCCATTCCCGACAGTATTTATGTAATGAATTTAGCATTGTCTGAAGGCCACTGGGGCTTTCTGAAATCAAAACAAGATCGTTGGCATACATCAAGCAAGGGACTTCTTCGCCAAAAACATTTGGGGCGTCTGGTTTGCTTTCGAGTAGGATCAAAGCAATTTCATCTATGAATATTTTGAAAAATATAGGAATTAAATTATTTGAAACGCAGTGGTTTCGCGCGCAAAGGAAAGGTCTCATGCTGTTCAGAGTCAGTAATTGAAGCGCCAATGTTTAAGGTGAACCAGCATTGACAATGGTCAGATAAAATAGTCAATGGGTTCACATGAAAGAACGGTATTCGATCAAAGAGAGCTTAGCTACTTATTACATAATCTACTACACTACACCCTGCGGGTTGATAAGAGGTGAAGTTACCAAGAAAGTCTCCCGCAGTGCGGCCATTCACCAACCTCATGCTGGAGTCCATGCAAAGTTTCATGAGGTCTCTGCCTCGTGTGTTAATCTTATTATCTCTACTGTGCCTAGATGGTAATTGACTATCTGGGGTATAATCGAGGGGGAGGGGCATTTGTATGGTTGTATTGTCGTGCGATATCGAGTCCCTGATTGAACCTGTTCTCGCGTTTAAATCGCCCTGTATAATAATGGTCCCCCTAGCGGAATATTTGGAAATGTCTCCCGTTATAAGTTTAAGAGTATCTTCCTCACCAGCCTTTTGGGCTGAAGAATTGTCTGGTGCACAATAAGCTGTACATAAATAAATTTCATTCGGTATTCTGAACCACTGTTTGGAAAGCTTAAGGCATATAAGATTTGGGCTTTTTGTATCAATCACGTGTATTCCTTGCATAAGACTAGAGCGGATATATATAACTAACCCGCCCCTCTTTTTATTTTCTCCATGTTTCGTGACCATTTGATATCCCGGTATGGAAACATGCGATTCGTCATTATAAACCCAGGTTTTCATAAAAGCTATGATGTCATAGTTTCTAACAAAATTGTCTACAAAGATTTCATCGCGTACATTGTTTTGACCAAGCGAGTAGCAAATTCCGTGAATATTCCAGAAAGAAAACTTAAGATGACGTCTTGTGAAATTGCAATTGATTTTTTGTTCCAATGTGTTAGATGTCATGTTAGAGATTTGCGTTACGGAATGGAGAAGCTGGGGTGATGGAAATGTTTGCTATAATTTTGAGATTATCATTAGAATTGAAAGGTTTCAAGCAAAATAGGATGGTGAGAACTGCTTGAGATACGCCACACAGAAATCACTGATTGTCCTTGATTCCTCTGTGGTGGCACAGAACGTGGTGATGCATATTGTTTATGTATATTCGCAGTATTCTGATACTGGCTGGCTGACTGTCCATGATACCTATGTGGTGGCACAGAACGTGGTTTTGAATATTGTTTATGCATATAGTCTCTTTGCTGATAATTTCTTTGTTGGTTGTTCCAATCTTCTCTTCTTTGTTTGTGGTGGAGATTTGCTTGCTTCATATAAGAATAATCCACGTAGCCACGGGGAATGTTAGGCTTATATTGTCTTCCCTCCCGCGTGCTGTGTTCTCTCTGTGCAATGTTCAACAAATGCCTTAATTGTATGCACATGACACCCACACCCTTGTACTTATATGTGGATACTATCGCGATATAACATGCGGTTAGTAGTACCATCACAATACCGGTGATAGAACAACTTCCGATGTAACAGTTCCTACACAGTGATTGTAAGATAAGAAATTTTTAACTTTTTAACCAAAGTTGGGGATAGACACCATTTAAGCTCCCCTCCCAAGTCCCCCACCACCCCAATCACATCATAACCTATCAATGATTTAGTTGAACGTGATTTCATAAGTTATATTCATGTCTGGGCGACAAATGAGGCCGGTATATATACTTATCAACATTTCCTGTATTTGCAACCAATCTTATACATCCTTAGAATTTAACTTAGACAAAATTTGGAAGCTAGAATGAGCCATCTCCATTTAAATTAATTAATATCATGACAGTAGATGTCTAATTTCATTAGGTCAATTATGCGGGCGTGCACGATTATATATGATCCTATACCCAACATGACTTTCAATATGTTATATCTGCCACCAAAGTGAAGATAATGCCACTTAATCTTCTGTTATAATAGATAGCTAAACTCTTATTTCTTAATACACTTGTTGGATTAATATAGGTAACATCCGCTGCAAACATTATCGGCTTTAAAACGTTAGTTACACACAACTAAATGATCTCAAAGTGCAGATATCGTTCGAATAAATATCACGTCAAGAACCGTCAAAGCTGTGGTTACCTTGGAATAGAACCGTAACACTCATAAAAGTTGTGATTAGGCGGCTAATGCTCCAAATTACCGACACACATCGGGATATTTCCTCAGCTATTTTACAGAAGAATAACGCAGGTACAATTTATACTCAGTGTTCGTCTTCAGAATGCGTTTCACAGTCAGTATGCTACCGAAAACAAATATCTAATAAGGGAGATTAAGTGACATTAATTGGCAGAAATAAAATATTGAAAGTCCCGATGAGTATAGTATCATGATCATGCCCGCCTATATAAATGACCAATGGTAATATAAATCTACTCTCATGAGAATATGAGATGTTATATTCATTTACTTAATCTGGGCATTATTGAAAGATCCAGGTGTGACAATATTTCAATGCCAGTGCCATTATGTTTCCTCCTCTGAAGTCCGCCTGAGGGACATTTACACATGTTTGTCGCCCAGACATGAATATAACTTATGAAATCACGTTCAACTAAATCATTGACAGGTTATGACGTGATTGGGGTGGTGGGGGACTAGGGAGGGGGTGCTTAAATGGTGTCTATCCAGTTTAACAGTTAAAAAATTCTTATCTTACAATCACTGTTACATCGGAAGTTGTTCTATCACCGGTATTGTGATGGTTCTTGACTGATTTGGTACGGTTCCTTATGATTAAAAATTATCATTTTCGGGACAAAATCACGCATAATTATATATATATATATATCTTAAATACATCAAACTTCCTTGAACGAACATAGGCTGCATAAGTGCTGTTTTAACGAAACCTGAACTTTAGATCACAATTAACTTGGATATATAGCGAGTTAACGTGTAATTATGAACATGTAATCACTGAAAATCAAGCCACGTGGACGCAATTTCTTTGTTTTTCGTGGCGTATAAAATATGAAACACAGTCTGAAGACAAGTACTGACTATAAAGTATACCCGTGTTATTCTTCTGTAAAATAGCTGAGAAAGTATCCCGATAGGGGTTGATAATTGGGAGCTGTAGCCTCGTAATCAACAAGGGTGCGTGTATCGTGACAAAAACAGCCCAAAACACCCAATAGCACCCTTGGCAAAAGTTAATAGGAACAATTTCTCTTCATATTGAAACCCGATGATGTATTAAGTCAATCCTGCGCGAGTCCAAATGCGCCCAAAACATTACGCGTTCGTCTTTCCAAACCCAATGACGTATCGATGGTGTTATGAGCTTGGTGTTATGAGCCGTTCCGCTTCACCGAGAAATAACTGCAACTAGCCACGTGGGCACCGACCAATCAGAATGCTGGATTTAGTGATGACACACTTAGTATGTATATAAACTCATGTAATCTGATATAATAGTTTATACCAGTATATGATAAAAGTTATACCATATGACACAGGGATTACCTATACTGTTATAATGCCCCTGACTATTCACAATTGTTATTGTTTTCTATGAATTATATAATTGACACCTCTCCATTATAACATGTGATCTTTAATTTCCTCCAGTGCCTTTCAATTGATCTGGAGTTACAATAAGTACAGCAGACTATGAGGATCAGCTAATTATTTTCTTCAATGTAGTCACCACACCTGTTAAGTTTTGAAAATGTCAATCCGGGAGATTTTTGTAGGAGGTATGCCCAAATATGTTCATGTTCCAAAAATCATTTTTAGCTCAACTTTACTTTGTAAAGTTTGAGCTATTGCCATGGCTTGGTATCCGTCGTCTGTGTGTGTGTGTGAGTTCGTAATGACCTAACGATCGGGCTCACACACCGTACCTTTAGTCTGATCGTCATAAAATTTATCCTTAATGTTAATAATGACATGTAGATGGGAACGAGACATTTTTGGGTCATTCGGCCTAAAAACATGGCGCCGGCAGCCATCTTAGATTTTACTCTTTGCATGACTAAATCCTTTGACACGGGCTACAGGTCGTACCTTTGGTCGGATCATCATAAAATTAGTCATGGATGTTAATATTAACATGTAGATGGGAACGAGAAATTTTGGGGTTATTCGGCCAAAAAACATGGCGCCAGCAGCCATCTTGGATTTTACTCTTTTTATGACTAAATTCTTTAGCACGGGCTACAGGTCGTACCTTTAGTCTGATCATCATAAAAATTTTCATGGATGTTAATAATGACATGTAGATGGGAACTAGTAATGATGGGGTCATTCGGCCCAAAAACATGGCCGCCAGCAGCCATCTTGGATTTTACTCTTTGTATGACTAAATCCTTTAGCACAGGCTACAGGTCGTACCTTTAGTCTGATATGGCCGCCAGCAGCCATCTTGAATTTTACTCTTTGTATGACTAAATCCTTTAGCACGGGCTACAGGTCGTACCTTTAGTCTGATCGTCATAAAATTTATCCTTAATGTTAATAATGACATGTAGATGGGAACGAGACATTTTTGGGTCATTCGGCCTAAAAACATGGCGCCAGCAGCCATCTTGGATTTTACTCTTTGTATGACTAAATTCTTTAGCACGGGCTACAGGTCGTAACTTTAGTCTGATCATCTTATAAATTTTCATGGATGTTAACAATGACATGCAGATGGGAACGAGTAATGTTGGGGTCATTCGGCCCAAAAACATGGCCGCCAGCAGCCATCTTGGATTTTACTCTTTGTATAACTAAATCCTTTAGCACAGGCTACAGGTCGTACCTTTAGTCTGATCATCATAAATTTTGTCATGGATGTTAACAATGACATGTAGATGGGAACGAGTCATTTTGGGGTCATTTGGCCGAAAAACATATGGCCGCCAGCAGCCATCTTGAATTTTACTCTTTGTATGACTAAATCCTTTAGCACGGGCTACAGGTCGTACCTTCAGTCTGATCATCATAAAATTTATCCTTAATGTTAATAATGACATGTTGATGGGAACGAGTCATTTTGGGGTCATTCGGCCAAAAAACATGGCCGCCAGCAGCCATCTTGGATTTTACTCTTTGTATGACTAAATCATTTAGCACGGGCTACAGGTCGTTTAGTTTGATCATCATAAAATTTGTCATGGATGTTAAGAATGGCATGTAGATGGGAATCAGTCATTTTGGGGTCATTCGGATGAAAAACATGGCCGCCAGTTGCCATCTTTGATTTCAAAATTCAATCCATTGGCGCGGGCTACAGGTCGTACTGTTCGTCTGATCATCATGAAATTTGTCATGGATGTTAATATTGACAAGTAGATGGGAAGAATTAATTTTGGGGTCATTCAGCCAAAAAAACATTGCCGCAGCAGCCATCTTGGATTTTACTCTTTGTAAGACTAAATCCTTTAGCACGGGCTACAGGTCGTACCTTTTGTCTGATCATCATAAAATTTGTCATGGATGTTAACAATGACATGTAGATGGGAACGAGTAATGTTGGGGTCATTCGGCCGAAAAACATGGCCACCAGTGGCCATCTTTGATTTCAAAATTAAATCCATTAGCACGGGCTACAGGTCGTACTGTTGTCTGATCATCATGAAATTTGTCTTGGATGTTAATATTGACATGTAGATGGGAACGAGTCATTTTGAGGTCATTTGGCCAAAAAACAATGCCGCCAGCAGCAATCTTGGATTTTACTGTTTGTATGACTAAATCACTTAGCACGGATTACAGGTCGTACTTTTAGTCTGATCATTATACAATGAATGATAACAGTATGTAGGTTTAGGGTCATTCGGCCAAAAAACATGGCAGCCATCTTGGATTTACTCTTTGTACGACTAAATTCTTTAGCACGGGCTATAGGTCGTACCTTTAGTGTGATCATCATAAAATTTGTCAGGGATGTTAATATTGACATGTTGATGGGGAAAGAGTCATTTTGGGGTAATTCGGACAAGAAACATGGCCCGCCAACAGCCATCTTGGATTTTACTCTTTGTATGACTAAATCCTTTAATCTACAGGTCGTATCTTTAGTTTGATAATCATAAAATTTGTCATGGATGTTAATAATGACATGTAGATGGGAACAATTCATAATGGGGTCATTCGGCCATAAAACATGGCCACCAGCAGCCATCTTGGATTTTACTCTTTGTATGACTAAATCCTTTAGCACGGGCTACAGGTCGTACCTTTAGTCTGATCATCATGAAATTTTTCATGGCTGTTAAAATTGGAATGTAGATGGGAAAGAGTCATTTTGGGGTCATTCGGACAAAAACATGGCCGCCAGCAGCCATCTTGGATTTTACTTTTCTCTTCATGTCTATAAACTAGTATTAGACATTCAACTTTCCACATTCCTAATCGCTCCATTGACTGTAATACATTAAATTATTCCCTTTCCAAGTTGAGCTACAGTGTCATTGACACTTTCATTATTATGAAGATAATACACTGTACATAGTTTTTAGCTCACCTGAGACGAAGTCTCCGGTGGAGCTATAGTCATCACTCCTCGTCCGTTCGTCCGTCTGTCAAGAATCATCTTCTCCAAAACTGTAAGATGGAACAGGTTCATATTTGGTGTGGATGTTTCCTAGTTGAATCGCATTATGATTTGTTCAAATGAGGTCATCAGGTCAATTAGTTGAGAAAGCAGGGCCACAACTCTATTCCTTCATAGTAATTCTTAGAACGACTTTTCAAGAACTATAAGGCCGAATGGGTTCATATTTTGTGTGGATGTTCCCTAGGTGACTCACATTCAGATTTGTTCTAATGAGGTCACCAGGTTGATTAGTTGAGAAACCAGGGCCATAACTCTATTCCTTCATAGTAATTATTAGAATGACTTCTCAAGAAACATTGGGCCGATTTAGCTTATATTTGGTACGGAGGGACCTTGGGTGACTGGGGTTCAAATATTTTCAAATAGGGTCACTGGGTCAAATAGGGGCAGAGCCAGGGACATAACTCTAAAAAAAAATATATACTTTTCGCATTTTTTAGACACATCACAGCTACAACCCTACCCCCACCAACCCCACCCTACACCACCTCACCTCCTGTCCCTGCCACACCACGCTGTACCATGCCTCTGCCTATTCACCCCCATTAAGATCCTTGTTTTGATCACAGCTGTAGGAGTAACAATACACTGGCCTTGTTCTGCAGAATCATTATAAACTAATTATCTCAATGTCCAAATCTCTCCCAGACATAGCTGATAGTTGCATGAATGAAATTTAATCCCATGTTACCTCAGATACAAATTAATACCTCTTTGACAGTCTAAAGTTTATTTCTACTATTAATATTAACCAGTTCATGACCAGAGCTGTGCTGGTGCAGCAATGAAGACCCTGTGCTTGTGCATTCTCTTATATATGCGAGTCTCCCATATAAAAGAGAATGCACTGGCTTTCAAGGTCATGGAAATTTTGTTAGGCCAATGTAGACAGGCATTCAAATAAATCATGTATGTCCTATTCTTGCAGGGATGTCCCCACAGTGTTGGGGGTGGTGATTTACAGAATTGTTCAATGAAATGTAATTTTTAGTTCACCTGAGACAAAGCTGTAGTCATCACTTCTCATCATTCACCTGTTCATCTGTCTGTCCATCCATCCATCTGTCAACAATTCTTTGAACATCTTCTCTAGATCATAAGACTGAATGGGTTCATATTTGGTGGATGTTCCCTCGGTGAGTCACATTCAGATTTGTTCAAATGAGGTCACTCTGTCAAATGGTTGTGAAGCCAGGGCCATAACTCTTGCCCTCCATAGTAATTCTTAAAAACGACTTCTCATGTACCATCGGGTTGAATGGGTTCATATTTGGTATGAAGGGTCCTTTGGTGACTGGGGTTCATATTTTTTCAAATGGGGTCACTGGGTCATTGTGGGCTGAGCCAGGAACATAACTAAAAAAAAAAAAATTACATTTAACTCCTTGCTCAATTAACGGAAGAAACAAAATTTAAATTGTTTTTTTTTTTTCATTTTTAATTTAATTTTTAATTTTAAAATTTAATTTTGAATATCTAACTGCATTATAGTACATCGACTCATCCCACAAAATTTAGTTGAAACTGGTCCAGGGGTCTGGGAGAAAAAATCATAAACAGACAGATTGTTACCCTTGCCAACTGAGGGTTCAAAGTAGGTATATGTACCCCTGTTACGAATGTTGTTGTCAAACATTCCTAACGCCTCCATGTTATTTGAGAAGTCACTAATGTCTCCTGTGTATGAAATGAGATCTTATCTTAACTGACAGCCTTTGATAAACAAATCACAGACAATGTTTATTTGTGTCATTCATTTCAATTTAAATTACATTAATTCCCATGTGCTGTGTTGTACATTTGCACAGGCAAGTGTTATATTATGTTTATATAATCTATTGACTTCTTTTCATCTATTATAATGATGTTTCTATTTATGTTGATCTTCCCTTAATTGTGCAACATATTTTAATGAAAATGAACCCACTTCAACTTCTATAATATACCATTTGAGATTACTAGATCAATGGATCTCATAGATTGGGATTAACATTTGGTTCAACTAGGGACAGAAATAGGAGATTTAACACTCCCGCACCCACCCTGTCTATGCTGTGAATTCATGTCTGGTACTGGTATATAGATTCCTATATTACATGCAATAATTTTGATATATACCCATATTTTCAGTAAGGTTTTGATAAATGTCCAACAGTTGGAGATCTTGATGTACCAGTTGTAATTTAGTTTGGTCCAGTTGGGAGGTAATGACCAATGATCTATTGGGGGAAGGGGATGGATTTGGAGTTAGAAACTTCTAGGTAGACACCTCCATATCCCCTTCCACTGTTCAACACCCTCTATTTTAGAACTATTTGTTTATTCTGACAAGTACTGACTATTGTCTTCAGAGTCCCAGTCTTCTCCATCTTTACAGTCTGGTGAGATACCCCACAGTCATTGACTCTTGTTATGAGTTTCTATTTGTGTTTATTTTATAAATATATAGACACAAATAAAATGGTAATTGTAATAGAGCTGCTGTGAGTGGGAGATACCACCATTTATTGAAAAGAAAGAAGCTGACACTTCGTAAAAATACTCAGAATTACACCGGATACAGCCGGATATGCGCGAAAACATAAAGTACAAAATGGACTCGTCTTACAATTGTAAAAGACCGCTCGAACCCGTAGGTTTGAGGTGTCTTTTGAATTCCCTGAGTTAGGATCCCTCAAGACCAAGACTTTTGTAACATCATTTATTTGGCCCTATATGGCGGCCTTAATAGAGCAGGAAATATATATTAATCAATATGTCAACAGGGGAAATAAAACTTCGAAGAGAAAGGAAATCAGGAACGTGACTTCATAATAAAGAGCATTTCATGGCTAACTTGGGAAGTTATGAAGTAAGGGCCTTGCCAAAAGAATGTAGAACATATTCGCATAGCTAAATACTATACCACCTGGATCAACTCATAAAGAGCGTTTAAAAATGTTTCCCAAAGTTGGGTACAACTTTAAAAATGAATCTACAGTAAAAATGTTTCACTTTCTAGATAATTGCAGATGGTCATCAAGACACTGGCAAATATGATCTACCTTTGTGTATGTGATCAGAGTCCGATGGTACAGACATAAGGTCTGGACCTCATACTTCCTATAACGGACCAGAAGTGGTGTCAGAACGGAGAAATCCATCCAAACACCATGTTCCGCGAAGTACGGACGATCCGATGCCACGATAATTATCCCATGAGTAAATGCAATAAATTGGGATAACTATAACCAGATTACCCAAACTCATCGGGACACAAGCATTATTCACCCTTCCTCAAAAATACGTTCCGAAACGCACCGATACACAAACGTCGCCGAACGTGAACCGGCCAGAAAGTGCACGGGAAGTCACGGAACGCATTCCAGCGGAAGCAGGTGGAGACAACTCGCCGCTGATCCGCTACACAGTTTAACCCAAAAAAAGTAATGCACACATTCAACCATTTATTTACAAATTTTAAGAAGCAGAAACTTTGTTTAAAATAAGGAAAATTGAACCCGAGTTACACAGGTTACAACCGGACATGTATGCTTGAAACCGAAAGTAAAAAAATGACCCGTCTCAAAGTTTTACCCGCAAAAGAAATGGACACATTCCGTTTGCAATGCATACCACTAATCATTGAACTTAAATCATAAAGTATCCATTACTTAGAAATGTTCATTAATGGGGCCTTACAATACGGTTGCACACTTGTGATTATACTATAACAACACGTGTGGCTTCACCAGAGTGTGAAAATCAATTAATATCAGTCACAGTTCACCACTGATTAATCTTCAATCAAAAGTTACCGACGGTACAATGTGGGTATTTACCTATTCAAATTTTTTTTTTTAAACATCGTTTTGGGCGTTTTGAATGCGGGGTTTTGCTGAAACTGGGAGAAATTGGGGGTTATCCATATTTGCGGAATTGCTGTAGCAATCCGGGAGTCTCATGGTCAATCCATGAAACTTAACAGCTCTGGTAGTCACCTAATTCATGTTCCATGTCACTATGCGTATACATGATAGTCACTCTTCACACGCTACACAGAGATAATGTTAAGAGTTCATGTATTTGTCGATTAATGCTCAATACGTTTGGACATGTTGGTAATAAAAAATACCAACAAAAATTCCAAATTTTTTCCTTGCTTTTTTGGTCATAATGTTCTAAAATTGGAATGCGGACCATATATTTCAATGCATTGGTGCCTGAGAATCAAACATTTTGTTGGCCTTACCTGTACATATAAAAAAGCATGACTGAATGATATATATACCTTATATATATATACCTTACTCAGGCCTGGCATTCTCAGAAATCTAGGAGAGCTAAAAATCGCCCTCCTGAAAAGGTCTAGGAGGGCTATTATTTGTGCCGAGCACAGGAGGGCGAAAATGTTTGCCAAAATCAGACATAGTAAATATTCCACTCCACATGTACAGTATTGATAAAAATAAAGTACATGTCAGTATTAAACTATTACAATAATTGCTGAGTTTGTTGTTTTCATTACACAAAATAACAAGTTCTAACAATGCCTCAATGATGCCTGACATTATATAGCACTGTCCAGTTGCGTGGGAGGCATGACGCAATACTTCAAAGTGACATAACACTGAACGGTGTGTCTATTTCACAGAGGCACGTGCTTCCGGTGGAAATGTTGCTACAACGTAATCAATATCGCTTGTACATTTCGCCAGGGACAGTCGGAATGCGGCTTATAGATCAAAGGTCCCATACCGACATCGTTTAACACTTCGTTGCCGACTCTGTTAGTACATAGATCATTACTTACACCCGGGTCCTGGAGAGCGATGTTTTGCCGTTTGGGAGGGCGTTATTTCGTCCGCCTGGATTATTTTCAGGCGGGCGGTAGGCGAGCGATTTTATCGCTCGCCTCAGAATGCCAGGCCTGCCTTACTTACCGGTATGTTGGTGATTTATATAACCATGACACTCCATTATTCATGTTGTCTAACATATCTTACACCTTATGTTCTATAATTTATTCACAATTTGTCATATGGAATATATAAAAAGCAAGGATCTACATATATACCTTAATTTGAAGAAAAAAAAATTCTTTAAATATTTTTTCCCTTATTTTTTTTTTTTTTATAATATAACTTACTTACCAGTATGTTGGTGAACCAAACTCTCTAACCATGACACTCCATTATTCATGCTGTCTAACATATCATGCACCATTATGTTTTATAATTTATTAATTTGAAAAAAATATTTTAAATTTAAAAAAAATATTTGCGGTTTTTTTTCCTTATTTTTTTGTTTTTGTAGAGTATAACAAATTGAAATAAAAACGTCCAGTGTGGGCCATTTATTACAATGCGTCGGTGACTGAGAATCAAATGTTATATTTTATGACTGCATATATATACCTTACTTACCGGTATGTTGGTGAACTAAACATGTGTGTACATATGTATACATTACTTTATCCCCTCTGTAGAATTGTAAGCCTTCTTAGGCACCATTGTTCTTCTAGGGCCATACCACGCCGTATCCCGGTGTTCTTGTTCGATATATGTTAACTAAACAGGAAACACTTATTTCGTATTACCCCGCAAAAATTGTCGTCGCTATATAGAGAATACAGATTTTACACGGGTCATAACAATCTCGTATGCCCCTTGTAAAAATTATATTACCCGGCAAAAATTGTCGTCGCTATATAGAGAAGACAGATTTTACACGGGTCATAACAATCTCGTATTCCCCTTGTAAAACTGATATTACCCAGCAAAAATTGTCGTCGCTATATAGAGAAGACATATTTTACACGGGTCATAACAATCTCGTATGCCCCTTGTAAAACTGATATTACCCTGCAAAAATTGTCGCTATATAGAGAAGACAGATTTTACACTGGTCATAACAATCTCGTATGTCCCTTGTAAAAATGATATTACCCGGCAAAAATTGTCGTCGCTATATAGAGAAGACAGATTTTACACGGGTCATAACAATCTTGTATTCCCCTTGTAAAACTGATATTACCCGCCAAAAGTTTTCGTCGCTATATAGAGAAGACAGATTTTACAAGGGTTGTAACAATCTCGTATGCCCCTTGTAAAACTGATATTACCCGCCAAAAGTTTTCGTCGCTATATAGAGAAGACAGATTTTACAAGGGTTGTAACAATCTCGTATGCCCCTTGTAAAACTGATATTACCCGCCAAAAATTGTCGTCGCTATATAGAGAAGACATATTTTACACGGGTCATAACAATCTCGTATGCCCCTTGTAAAACTGATATTACCCGGCAAAAATTGTCGTCGATATATAGAGAAGACAGATTTTACAAGGGTCATAACAATCTCGTATGCCCCTTGTAAAACTGATATTACCCGGCAAAATTTGTCGTCGCTATATAGAGAAGACAGATATTACACGGGTCATAACAATCTCGTATGCCTCTTGTAAAACTGATATTACCGGCAAAAATTGTCGTCGCTATATAGAGAAGACAGATTTTACACGGGTCATAACAATCTCGTATGCCCCGTGTAAAACTGATATTACACCGCAAAAATTGTCGTCGCTATTTAGAGAAGACAGATTTTACAAGGTCATAACAATCTCGTATGCCCCTAGTAGAATTTATATGACCTGGCAAAAGTTTGAAAGTCGAATGTATATCTTTCAAAGCCACGTTGATTCCTGGTGTGATGTTATCTTGCTACTCTTGCTTGATTTATTTAGGTTGTCTGACTCATTTACTATTTTTGAAGTGTATTGCTATCTTTTATATCCTCTAACATATAGATTCCAAAAGTAAGCGAGGCCAGCAAGTATTTATGTACAAATTGTGGAAACAGCTATATAAATATATTCATCGTATGAGCAGTCTAATAAAATAGAGTTACTGTTCGTGGCTCGTTTCCGCGCTTTATGTGGGTATATCTTGTTAATAGAGACCGGGGATAAATACATTACACGGCTTGTTGAGGGGGGATACGGTGTGGTATGCCCCGGTCGACTATCGTATCCCCCTCGGCTATCGCCTCGGGATACGAGCCTCTACCGGGGCATACCACACCGTATCCCTCCTCAACAAGCCGTGTAACTTATAGTATAGATATTGGCACTACACACAATGTGTCCAGGTCTACCTCTACAGTAGTTTGCAGAGAATATATGTACCTTACTTACCAGTATGTTGGTGAACTAAACTCACTCTAACCATGAAACTCCATTATTCATGCTGACCTTGTTATGTTCTATAATGTATTCACCATTCCGTTATATGGAGTGTACCTTAATGTATTGAACAAAGCATTCCTCCTGTAGAACTGAAAACATAACTCTATTGTAACCTAACCACCGTTACACTCTACCTGTATTATACTTACAATTATGCTCATAACTTTTCTTTAACCTAAACGCTGTTACACTCTACCTGTGTTATACTGACCATTACGCTCATAACTCATTTAATTACTTTCTCATCATTCCTTACAGCGTGAATCATGTCATGATGGCCGATCGGCGGAACGCTCTGTACTGGCTGTGCTGTCCAGGTTCAAGAATCTGCGTGAGAGACTGGAATCTAGACAGAAAGCTGTGGTCAGGACGAAGGAGGTGCTAGAGACACAAGTCAGTGATGAGGGAGAAACACTGGATGTTCACTCTCTAACAGACATACATGGAGCACTGACTGGAGCAAATCGAGAACAAGGAGGGATACCAGATAATGTTGAGATCACTCAGGATGGAGTAGGTGAGGACGGTGCACTCTGGACACTCACTGATAGCTTCGATCATGATGGTGATGAATACATACAGGTGAGATATATCGACCCGGCGGTGGATTCCAACCTCATCATCGTGGTGGGTAAAGGCAAGTTACTACAGAGGAAGGAGGAGCGAAAGTGGAGGACGGTGGCTGAGTCACCGAGGTTAGGGGACGAAGCACTGAACATACTCGTGAAGAGGGACTCTGTATACATCTGTCTGAATTTCACACCCGAGATCACCGTGTATGACATCATGAGCCTCCATCACCTGAGGACGTTCCCGACACCCGGGGCATGTACTAGATTGGTGAGTATAGCAGACGACTTCCTTGTGATGTTTGTTAAAGACCCTCGCATCAAGAGGATGACAGATCATGGCATCGTACTAAGTGAATCCTCAGCTGCTTTCAAAGTTGATGGTTTGTATTCTGATTACATATGTCTCGCTGCATCGGAGTCTGGTGACTTCGTCGTGGTATGTGACAATAAGGGACATTCTGTGAGCATCATCACGGGGGACCTACAGAGTGTCCTGCACGTCGTGTTGGGGCGGGATGAGGATGGGAGGGATGGTAAGCTTCCTCGTGGGGTGATGGCTGACAGTGTACTCACCTCCAGCTCACATTACCCTGACCTGTGTGAACCTCGAGGGTTGTGTATCCACGGGGACCGGGCATTCGTGTGTAGTAATAAGGGATACGCTATAATAGAGATGAGGATATTGTCTCCGTACACGATGCGCACGCTGTTGACTAAGAAGGATGAAATCCAATATCCAATGTCAGTTACATACAACGATCACCTCCATCGACTCGTCGTGTGTTGTTATAATTCTGGGGATAAGAGTGATAATAGAATCCTGATTTACCAGCGCGGTCCACAGGGAGGAGACTAACATGTTGTGAGTGAGGATTTTGAGGGTTGCTGCATGCTGTGTTGGTTATGTTGCTGACTCATCATTGGTTGTTATTACATATATACTCATTGAGGGCAGAATCCACAGGGAGGAGTGTAACATGCCGTCAGTTGTTATGTGCTGCTGATGGTTATTACTTACTCATGCTGCTGATTAGGAAGGACGGGATCCATCTGTGTTCATTCACTCCGACTCGTCATGGTAGTGTATACCGCGATGATGATAGAATCCATATTTACCAGCACAGTCCACAGGGAGGAGTGAGGATGTCATGGGCCATTATGTATATGTAGTGTATACTATGGTGAGAATCCAGATTTACGAGAGTCTCAGGATCGTGATGTTTGAAGCAGGCGGTTTTTGGAGATCATTCCTTCAGTTCACCAGGTCAGTTATTTGAGTCATATGAGGCTAACAAAATTAAATAGGTTGATTCTCAGGCAATGCTCAATATATATGGACCTGTTGATAAAAACATACCAAAATTTTGTTTTAAATTGTTAAATTTATTTTCTTAATTTTTTTTGTCATAATATAAAAAATCGAAAAAACATACAATGTGGGCCATTTATTTCAATGTTGCAGTGCCTCAGAATCAAATACCATTTTTTATTCCTAAAATATTTCTCGCATTCATCACTCACCTGCCTCTCATTCATTACTCACCTTCCGTCACCTGACATGTGTAGCTACATACTATCCTAGTGCACACCAAGGTACCTGTCATCAGTCTGACTTTTCAATCTGTAGAGATTCTGACCTGCATATCTCTCAACACCAGGGATATATCTTCTCTTATTCTATGTATAATATAGTGGGACATTTTTCCTTCTGAAGCAACAAGGGCAGGCATATTTCATTTTTATGTTTTATTTCCAGCTCCAGTGATGTGATTAATAATTAAGTTATATTTCAACCCCGTGTCACCCGAGTACCCATGTTAACATTATTTTGAGTTCTCAAACCATTTTATTAAATATTCCAACTAAACCAAGGCAAAATTGGTAGCTAGTTTACTCAACAAAATAGAAACAAAGAATATGTAATGTTGTGGTTCTTGTTAACAACTTGGACTGAAAACATGCTACCGACGCATGTATATATTTTTAGCTCAACTTTACTTTGTAAAGTTTGAGCTATTGCCATGGCTTGGTATCCGTCGTCCGTTTGTGCATGATTCGTCAACAATTTCCTTTAGCACGGGCTACAGGTCGTACCTTTGGTCGGATCATTATGAAATTTGTCATGGGCGTTGATATTGACATGTAGATCGGAAACGAGTCATTTTGTGGTCATTCGGCAATAAACATGGCCACCAGCGGCCATCTTGGATTTCAAAATTCAATCTATTAGCACAGGTTACAGGCCATACTGTTTTGTCTGATCATCATGAAATTTGTCAGTTATGTTAATATTGACATGTAGATGGGAACGAGTCATTTTGGGGTAATTCTGCCGTAAAACATGGCCGCCGGCAGCCATCTTGAATTTTACTCCTTGCATGACTAAATCCTTTGGCACAGGCTACAGGTCGTACCTTTGGTCGGATCATTATGAGATTTGTCATGGCTGTTGACATCTAGATGGGGTTATTCGGCAAAAAAATATGGCCGCCAGTGGCCATCTTGAATTTCAAAATTGAATCCATTAGCACGGGCTACAAGTCGTACTGTTAGTCTGATCATCATGAAATTTGTCATTGATGTTAATATTGACATTTAGATGGGAACGAGTCATTTTGGGGTCGTTCGGCCAAAAAACATGACCGCCAGCAGCCATCTTGGATTTTACTCTTTGTATAACTAAATTCTTTGGCACTGGCTACAGGTCATACCTTTGGTCGGATCATTATGAAATTTGTCACGGCTGTTGACATTAAAAAGTAGATGGGAACGAGTTATTTTGGGGCCATTCGGCAATAAAACATGGCCGCCAGTGGCCATCTTGGATTTCAAAATTTAATCCATTAGCACGGGCTACAGGACGTACTGTTCGTCTGATCATCATGAAATTTGACATGGATGTTAATATTGACATGTAGATGGGAACAGGTAATTTTGGGGTCGTTTGGCCAAAAAAAATGGCCGCCAGTAGCCATCTTGGATTTTACTCTTTGCATGACTAAATTCTTTGACACAGGCTACAGGTCGTATCTTTTATCGGATCATCATGAAATTTGTGATGGATGTTAACAATGACATGTTAATGGGAAGAAGTTTTTTTGGGGTCATTCGGCAAAAAAACATGGCTGCCAGCGGCCAGTTTGGATTTTACTCTTTGCATAACTAGGCCTTTCAACTTTCCACATTCCTAATCACTCCATTGACTGTAACACATGAAATTATTCCCTTTCCAAGTTGAGCTACTGTGTCATTGACACTTTCATTACAGGCATCTCGACCATCTTAAGGTCGAGGCTCTCGAGCATAATGCTCAGAACTTTGACTCTGCTTTGAAATTATCACCTAATGCTATTTATGAAACCAAATGGTGGATAACCAATATCATGAACATGAATGGCCATTGCATTCGGCCTGACAAAGTCTCTGGTTTTCTGATATGAGATTCTTCCTTATTTGGCTATGGCTGTATTTTTGATGTTACATCTTGTTCTGGAATGTGGTCTGAGTTGGAATCTTTGGAACATATTAATTACTTATTTATATCGATTAGTTTCTAAGTGTATGGAAATCTTATATTGGGCTGAATTAATGTGCTGTGTAGGCTAGTCTCAAATTCTTGGCATATTTGGTGATAATAAATAAATTAGAATAAATTCGTATTTGTTATGGGAATAAATCAGCAAAAAGAAATGAATGTAGTGGGTGTTATTAGATACAGCGCTGTAGCATAGGCAGACAAATTTAGTGAAAACTGCTTCAAAAAATGTGTCCCAGCGACCACAATAAAAAGGATTGTAAAAATTGGACTGGAACCCTGAATACATCTTTAATTAATTAATTAATGTTAACCTTCTGATTACAGTTTACCAGAATCCAGCCAATGGTTCCTGATGTCTCACTAATAATGAACGACACAAACCCAAGTCCTTAAAGGAGTCCGAAATAATCTGGTTCGTCAGCTCAGAACACTGCTCATGAATTGCAGTGGATTCGTGCGACCAAGTGTTCCAAGTACAAACCGACCTGCTACAATCTCTGCACAGCATTAGAATATGAGGCCGCCACAACCTGGAATGACTGGTTCTCAGTCCCAATATGGAACTACTGGTACTCAGGGGTATCCACAGTATCCGTATAATAATGTGAATCCAGTGTCTTCTCAAGGATATCTGGTTAATAGCCAGACACCATCTTCAACTAATGTTCACAGACATATTGTTCCGTTAATGCAGCAAAAATGTGTGCCAAAAGACTATAATCAAACTAATAATCCTCGGACTATGTTCAATCAATCTCAACATCATCTAATCAACATATGGGTGTGGCTTCACAGCAGAATCGCCCTATGAGGGTGACTGGCCAACATATGGGCATGGCCCCACAACAGATGGATATGGCTGCTCAACAAAATCAGATGATTAGCGGAGCTTCATAAATGATTGACGGTTCTGTGCCCGGGTTGACACTCTTCCTCATACCTCTGTGATAAATCAGCCAATCGGTTCACAAAGATTGACTGGACCTCAGCTGAACTATGTTACTCAGAACACTTATTCAGATTCAGTTCCTTCTCAGCTCAACCTAGAATGCATCCTCCATCGACGCCACAAGCGTCTTATCCCATGAATCGGCAGCAAACTCAAGGATATCGACGAGGTGTTCCTTCTCAAAATGCACCTGTACCTCAAGCAATCTCGCACCAAATACCTCAATTCATACAACTCAACCATCAACATCACAGCAAAACCTGATTCAGCATGGATATCCGCAGCAAATGATGACTCAACCAAAGATTCAACTCATGAGTCAAGCTGTTGCAACTCGTCAATACCAAATCCAGCAACAACTGTTGCCGCACCCTTCAACTAAAACTGCCACTCATCCAGGACATCAATCAGCTCTTAACTCAACCTAATATGGGACAGATGTTTCCAGTTCTGACGTTTGTGACACAGAAACTTGGGCTTTCCTATATATCTGAGGAGCCCTCTGAGAGGTTTGACGGCATTGACATACAGGGAAATAGGTCAATGTTGAGTGAGGATAGTTGGCTGAAACCTGAGCGACCGACTCCCAGTCCTAATATATTGAATGCTAACATCTCTGAATCGCCTTGCCGAATCTGACTGCCAATTCAGCAGGTTAGTAAATAATATCTCTTAATCATCTGTGCCAAGTTTGGCCGCTAGTTCAGCAGGGCACTATATAACATGTCTTAATCAGGATGATATATTTAAACAGACATAGCCTATTTGAACCTTCAAGTGATCCTTGATTCCCTGTGGTGGTGCTCGATTTAATTATGTTAATGTTGTTATGGCAACGAAACAAGAATTTCAGAAGTTTGTGATATTAAAATCATTGCAAAACAACGAATGTTGATTGGAAAAGCTGATAATAATATCACTTTTGTTTGTGTATGGGTATAATTCTGCAACAAATATAGAGACTGTATACTCCCTCTAGTCCAGAGAAAAACATACCAGTTTGTTCAATGTATTCAATTAAATTTCAATGTATCAGAATGCATTGATTGAAATAGTGTCTGACATTTGCAGAATGAGGTCCCCAGAGGGGTTATTTAGTCATGCTATCCCGCAAGGTGGGCTCGCATCACCAAATTCACCCTCTGCAGACCTCATTCTGCTTAGGCGTCAACTGATATGGGAGACCTAGGATCACATTGAAGTTCCCCAGTTTGAGGTTGCTGATTTTCACCCATTAGTCACCTCGATTAAGCAATTTATCTTCCGCAATTTATGGGATATAGAAACTGAATAGAAGGGAAAAAGTAACTAAAAACAATATTAATTTGAGACTAGAGATACTTTCCTGCAGGCCTCAGCCTAGGGGTCCAGAACAGGGAGACTTGGAAGTCTCCCTCCAGGAAATTTAGGGAGACTTCAGGAAATTTAGGGAGACTTCAGGGTGGGGAGACTACCAAAAATTGACAATTTTCAAATATCGCTTTATTTTATAACATCTGACAATAAAAAATTTAAAAAGATAAAATAACAAATAAAACTAAAAAAAATTTGACTTTATCTGAAATTAGTTTAATTAATTGTTATTATACATTTAAAAATTTTGGAAATGTTTTGTGTAGCTATCATTTAAGCAAGACAATTATCAAGTTACAGTAATAGTTACTTTTTTAACTAAATGAAAGTAGTATTATTTCCTAGACTGCAGCTTGGAAGATACGTTTGTACAGTCTGACTCTGAATCATGATGCATGTAACTTTTTAAGTTTAATTTGGTCACGGCTGTAATGTGGGTGTCCGCTAAAATAAACAATAAGGACTAACTAACAAAGGAGTTGCAAAAGCTTTTATTAATTAATGGCCTCCCTTAATTAATGCCAACATCACTGGTATAATCCGATTAAAGCAATAAACTTGACATTATTTTATTTACGGAAGTCGGTCTCTTCAAAAAGTCCGACGCGGTCTCTTCAAAAAGTCCGACGCGTTACCGAAACGAACTTCCGAAGCGCCTGGTACATACTCTGATAATGTCGTAATTGTTTTATATCTAAAAAGCGGGACGGCGGTCTTTTAAGTTAATTAAAACATTTATTTGTGACACTCACGATGGGAACATCTCATCGTGTTTTCAGCGTGTCAAAACATTCGTGATTAACATTCATTACCGCAAAGGGAACAAAGGCGACGGAATAACATAACAAAACAATAGGTCATATTTTTATTTTTTTATTTTAAACACTTGGTTCTTTGGCTCTGCATCGTTTGTTTCTTTTTGGGATGGCCGCCACAATTCATATATATACGGACATGTCCAGACATGTCCGGAAAAAAAACTAGAAAAAAAATAAAGAAAAAAATAAAAAAATAGATCCCCCTAAAATTGAAGGCGACTTCGATTTCGCCTTAGAGCGACGGTAGGGTGAAGTCAGCGACAGTAAGGCGACAATCTCGCCCGAGTCGCCTTGTGAGCTGAGGCCTGCTTTCCTGTAGATGAGCCTGAAGCAGAATGAGGTCCCTATAGGGTAATTTAGTGATGCTAGCCCGCTGTGTGGGGTAGCATCACTAAATTCACCCTCTGGGTACCTCATTCTGCAAATGTCAGGCACTATTTGCCCAGATCACAATGAGGTTACTCACACATCCATTACACTTTCAGATGAATATAAAGGAGCTATTAATAGCACTGATGGTGACATCAGGATTCATCACAACCACAAACTCCACCCACAGAACAGCTGAGTTCATGTGTTAGTAACCCACAGTGAGCCTCACACAAATGGAAGCATGCACTACAGAGTGTTGTCTGCTCCAATCCATATGGGGCTCTCTATGTGTAGATATTTATCAAGTGAGTTCGTTTGTAATAATTCCTACTTACATACAATATTTTCTAAACAATCATTCAATTTCTACTAAATAAAATATCTACTAATATAATATTTAGAAGATCATTCTATAATATTTAGCCCAAGTTTTGAATGAATTAATAAATCGATAAAGTCAAGGAATCATAATATAACAATAACATGATTTTTTAGGGCGTTATGGTTTATTAACGGCCCGGCTGGAATGATTAACAGCCCAAGGGCATATTAGCGGCCCGAGACGAAGTCGAGGGACGCTAATAGGCCCGAGGGCTGTTAATCATTTCAGAGGGCCGTTAATAAACCATAATGCCCGATGAAATCATGTTATTACTATTATTACCACAGTTTTGGACATTTGACCCATTTGAGGATTCAGTGGAATAATGAAGTAGATTAAGAGAGAAATATTTTCAAGAACATTTAAATTTAATATCATTTGACTTGTCAGCCGACACGGAGTCCCGAAAATAGGAGAGGGGAAAACCAGCATTGAAGATGAGTAACAAACAATGAGAGGTTGACAGCTAAAATTATTAATGCATACGTACGCTCGGTACAATAATTCAATCATATGGTTACGTAGCGTTTTTCCGAAGACCCATAACTCCGAAGATCCGATTCTCCGAAGGTCAGATTCTCCGACGCCCCGATTCTCCGAAAGCCCATAACTCCGAAGTCCCGATTCTCCGAAATCCCATAACTCCGAAGACCCATAACTCCGAAAGCCCATAACTCCGAAGCCATATAACTCCGAACGCCCATAACTCCGAAGGTCTATAACTCCGAAGGGCCGATTCTCCGAAGGTCCGATTCTCCGAAGGTCCGATTCTCCGAAGATCATGTTTTATCGCTTATTAAATAGTGTACAGTCCAGTAGCGGGGTCAATGGGGCCCTAGGGAAGACCGCCCCCAAAAAACATGTCAAATGTCATGTAAATGTCAGGAAATCCCTCCTATAGGCATTCAAATATTCACAGTGTTCCTGCCCAGGGGAGCCCCCGGACCAACGATTGGGGGCGACCCCTCCCATGTATGCGCTCCCCAAATCAGGCCTTCGTGATATGCTTTCGGCATATCATATGCATGATATATCCCCCACATATCCCCCACATATGCTAATTAATGTGCACCCCTAAATGGGAACCCTGGCTCCGCCACTGGTGTGCACCGGGTATATTATAACGAAACGCTGCAAGAATGTCCCAGTAGCCTAACATGCACAGGGGCGACAAGTTCTTCCCCGTTCACCCCTGTACATTTTACTCTGGCATCTCATGGGCCAGCGTAACGTTATAGTATCTGGTGTATAGTCAGCGGCGGGCCAGGATTCCCATTTAGGTGGGGGCAGTAGGAAAAGTTTGAATATTTTGATGCCCCATGAACGATTTCCGGGCGTTTACATGACATTGGACATGTTTTGGTAGAGGCCCATATTGTCTGAAATAGCAAGTAGAGGGAATTTTGGGACCCCTTGGCTTCGCCACTGGACTGTACACTATTTAGTAAACGATAATACCCCGATAAAACAAAATCTTCGGAGAATCGGACCTTCGGAGTTATGGGCCGTCGGAGAATCGGGCCTTCGGAGTTATAGGTCTTCGGAGAATCGGGCCTTCGGAGTTATAGGTCTTTGGAGTTATAGGTCTTCGGAGAATCGGCCCTTCGGAGTTATGGGCTTTCGGAGAATCGGATCTTCGGAGTTATGGGCCGTCGGAGAATCGGGTCTTCGGAGTTATGGGCCGTCGGAGAATCGGGTCTTCGGAGTTGTGGGCCGTCGGAGAATCGGGTCTTCGGAGTTGTGGGCCTTCGTAGTAATAGGTCTTCGGAAAACCGGTCTGACACCAATCATATAGCGTGAATTCCAATCATAAAACCACCATAGTGTCGGGAAAATCTGATACATCATCCCATTATTTTCTTGAAATAAACACGCCAGAACGGAAGTTGAAGGGACGTAACTCGCGCGATAATAAACGCGATCTAGTTTGCGGGCGGCGGGCCGATAATGAACTAGGCTTCTCATTATCGGCCCGCGGCCCGCTGTTTTGGTAACAATACGCTATTTGGAACGCCCCGAAAAACATTATCAATGGCCTAGAGAACGCCCTATAAAGTGGTAATAATAGCTTTTAATTTTAACAAATTTGATGAGTTGAGTAATGCAAGTTTTTTATCATTTGGCACTGCATAAATTTGATATAGGAAGGTACCTGTAAATTTTGCATTGAAAACATCTGGTTAAATCCTCATTTACATAAATATATTAGACACCAATCTTATTCTGGCCAATCGGCTTCATAATCCCGGTCGAGCCATATGTAAATGAGGTCACAAATGAGAGCGCAAAAAAAAAGAAATATTTCAGAATTACTCTATAATTTATTTAGATAAATTATCAGCCGACAAGTCAGCATTGAGCATAAGATGTTTTAGTTGATTGTTTATCGATTTTTAATAAGTTGGATAGATTTTCGAAAAAAATAGGATGGCAACATTGTTTGAGAAGAATCAACCTGGATATTTGACGTCTTGGGAGAAAATATTCAGTGGTCAAAACTTTATTAAATGCTATGGATATAAATGGAATTATGGGGCATTTATGGTATTAATTGAAAGTGGACACACCCGTGGCAACATCCATGCCATTGTTCGGATAAATGGGCTAAATTTGTCAGATTTCCAAATGATTGTAAATCGGGGGAATTCTATTGTTCCCCTTGTCTCCAGTATACTATCACTGACGTAAATGGTCTAACCGAGAACTCGAGGTGGTTCCTCATTCGTCCACGGTATATATGACCGCAGTTGATTGCATGAATGCAGTTGAGTATTTAGGTAACACCGGTGGTCAACCTTGTTAAGGAGGGTTGATTAATTAGAGCATAGCTGTTTGTACACTGGAATGGATTGTCTGAGAATGTACTGTGGACGCTTTTCTCAAGATTTTAAGGGTACTTCAAATCTTATTTCAACATGAATCATGTGTCTCTTAAATCTCAGAGTATGCCTTCACAGTCAGTCAGGGGGACCCTGCTGAGATGCAAATGCTGTTGATGTGCGGAAATATACTATCTTTGTTTATTTACCTTTTTATATCATTACCCATTACCCTATAATGGAGCCATGTTTATCATGTTAGATCATGACCTATATATGACCCATGTTTAACATTTCTGTCCTAATTTTATAGGTATGACAATCCATTGATGAATTCCACCGTAATTCCGAACAACAATTACAACTCTGTTATGTTCGACTCGGACACAGACTCGTCCATGGAGATAACATGCCATGGCAATGAAATATCTAAAGGACGAAGACCTGACTCGAGTGATGAAGTTACAGAGCTCATCCATATACAAAAAAGCAAAACAGGAACAGAAGAGCACTCTAATAATGCAGCTACTAGGTAATTAGTTAGTAACCCACATGGATCCTACAGAGTTATGTAGTGATAAAGAGTGAAAATGTTTAATTTTGAATTAATATTCTTGAAATAAAATGATGAAATTATCACACATTTGCATTTTAGTCCAAATTTTGCAACTCAACCACTTTAAAAATTTGTTAAATGTTGAAATGAATAAAATTAAAAGTGATAATGTTGCATTAATTTTACTTGAATTTTCAAGTTGCAATCGGTTATGTTACATGTTGTCAGGGTTAACCATTTCTATACAAAATACGCATTGATGAGTAGTTATCCCTTAGGAAGTGTTCAGATAATAAGTTAACTCTTTCTATACTAAAGCATCATTGATGAGTAGTTATCCCTCAGGAAATGTTCAGATAATAAGTTTAACCCTTTCTATACTAAATACTCATTGATGAGTAGTTATCCCATAGGAAATGTTCAGATAATAAGTTTAACCCTTTCTATACTAAATACTCATTGATGAGTAGTTATCCCTTAGGAAATGTTCAGATTATAAGTTAACCCTTTCTATACTAAATACTCATTGATGAGTAGTTATCCCTTAGGAAATGTTCAGATAATAAGTTAACCCTTTCTATACTAAATACTCATTGATGAGTAGTTATCCCATAGGAAATGTTCAGATAATAAGTTTAACCCTTTCTATACTAAATACTCATTGATGAGTAGTTATCCCTTAGGAAATGTTCAGATAATAAGTTCATTAAAACCATAATTATGTTGTTTGTTGAACTTATTATCTGAACATTTCCCTCCAACGAATAGGATTCCTTCTGCACTTTTATTATAAGTTGTCTGCTTATATTTCCTCCAGATGAAGAACAGACCATTCCATTGTAGACTTTTATAAATGATGGAAGAATCCCTTTTGTAAAGAAAGGGTTAAAGTCTCGGGTGGAAATAATAGTTTTCATGACTTAAAGATGGTGAATATTTTCAGCACTACAGGTAACATGGTCTGGGTCCCATCTGTCTGACATCTTGTTGACGTCATATCCGCACGGGCAAACTGGTTTCTCAGGAACTAATGGTCGGATCTCACTGAAATTGTGTATGGGTGTGTATTTCAGCCCTCCGGGTAACATGGGATGTATTGTGACATCATATCAGCATGGGCAAAACAGTTTCTTGGGAACTACTGGCCCGATCGCACTGAAATTTGATACAGCCATGTATTTTGGCTATTCGGGTAGCATAAGCTTTGTTCTTACTCCACTTGACATCACGTTTTGATGTTATGACAATTTTTGACATTATATCTACACTGAAATTTGGTATGGTCGTGTATTTCAGCCCTCTGGGTAACACGGACTGAGTTCTAACCTTGCGTTTTGACGTTAATGTGCGCACAGTCATCACAGTTCTCAGAATCTACTGGGTGGATCTCACTGAAATTTGGTGAGGTCATGTATTTCGGCCCTCCGGGTAACATGGGCTGGGACACGCCATCGCCATTATTTTCTACCTTGTCAGAACAAAGTACTTTAACAATAAATGATCTTTAATATCCCGTGCAAAGGCGGGTACATCCACTAGTATATATATATATATTTCCAGGCCCAATCGGGGGTATAATATCAGTCGAAGACTCCTGTCCAGAAACTCTTCTATCGATTGATATTTATTTTATATCAATATTTTATTATATAATGCTATAGTTAAGTGGGTTACCATTTTTAGAATTTTAGAAAGAGTTATCAGTCCTTCCAACAAGGAAAACAGGGCGAAAACACTTGTTTGCGCTAGCAGTTCAGAAGACAGGTGTGATTGCACCCATAATATAATCCTAAGTTGGGCTTTTCTCAAACAAAATGTCATTGTGTGATAGACCAATATCCAGTTACACTTTCACATGCCCATAATTTTACTGAGATGGGAAAGGTTCTAAATATACCTTCAAATAGTTCAATATTGAATCAATGATTACACTTTCACATGCCTATAATTTAACTAAGATGGGAAAGCTTCTAAATATACCTTCAAATAGTTCAATATTGAAACAATGATTACAGTGAACATGAACATTTTGACAAAAGGGACGAGTGCTAATTTTAGCCCCCATGAATTAAAAATTACCGGTGCGAAAGCAATCGTTCCTGTCTCCTGGTATCCCGCATGGTACACTCATAACGAATGCAAGCCATTTGTCCCAAATTGTTTATATGTATATTTTAAACCACAAAATTCGAAATAAAATCAATATTAATTGATGGAATCATTTCCTGACAAGGGTCTTCGATTCATATGTATTATTTTATACCCAGGGAACTACATAAAACTTGTTATATGAAGAGATAGACCACCTTTAAAGTTTCCTTGGAGTAATAAACTATGAATTAACTCGCATGCTCATCTTATTTCTAGGTAGCGATAAGGAGAGTAATAAACTATGAATTAACTCGCATGCTCATCTTATTTCTAGGTAGCGATAAGGAGAGTACGCCAAACATGACGACAATCGCGATGTCACCGAATAACCTCACGATGGGAATGAAACAGTATATGAAGCGTCATGGACTTCTAAGTGGACGTCTCCTGTGAAAAATTGTGTTTTTTTAGACTCACCATGGTTAAATAATTCCCAGCCACGTGTTCCTCCTCAGCTGTTTGTTGATAAACAACCAATGCTTGTCGCCACCGATGAACCGCGCTGGTGACAAATTGAATAACAGTGACGGCAGGTGGCAGATACCTGCGCAGCATGAAGACGATTCTCAATTTCAAGATGGTCACTATGGCAATCAACCACACCAAGGAAACAATTCGCCATACCGACCTCATCGCTATGGTTATCAGACTAACAATTGGAGAACTGCTCCAGTGAGAAACCATAATATTTATCCTGCCACCGATTCAAGTCTAGTCAGTGGTTGCTATGGCAACCAGGCTTATACAGCCACCAGTTCAAAGAAGCATATTGGAAACGTTAACCTGGTTCAGGAGGAGTATACGTTCAATGCGACTCAAGAAAAGGACAATATCTTAGAAATACCAAAACTCATACAGTTACCAAAATTATTATAACTAACGTAGTAAATAGATTAAATATAACAATTATTTCAAGATGTATTCAGGGTTCCAGGCTAATTTTTAAATGCCCGTTTTTAAAAAAGAGACATATTATGTTATTGGTCTTGCCATTCGCTTTGTTTTCCGTCCGTTCACTTTGTATCTCCGCTAAAGATATCTTGGACACTGTATGAACTAATGGTTATATATTTCTTGCTTGCAAGATTCTAGAAGAAAAATCGAAAATCGGTACAAAGTACCTAAAGTACCAGCACGGTCAAACCCAGTCAGATTTGACTTCCGCTAAACCATGTGATTCCTTTCGTTATAAAAAGCCCTGTCAGGTAGGTCTGCGGTCTTTTAATTTGTTCTAGACGCAAGATAAGTCGCTATGTTCATATGTTCAAACTTTAATGAACGTTATCTTGACTATATTGTTCATGATAATGCGACGTTTCCTAATTTCGTGCAATTACACGTTTTTGCGTTTTCGGAATTCCGTTTCCACAATACTTTCTTCTACAATACTTTCTCGTCATTGTTTGCTAGGGGTTTGGGAATTCCTCTCTTCAATGACAGTGCTCCGTGGAAATCTAATTGCAATAACCACTAAAACAATTTTGTTTTGTTTATGAGAATCACTCAGAATAAATGTCGTTTTTGCTTCGCAAACAATGCCGTTTCCCGTTTGGGCTTCCCGGTCTTAGAATAATTCGGGTTCTCGTCGGCATTTTCAAACATGTACCGGTTGCAATACGGTGTTGACTTATAAACTGCTCCAGTTTGGAGTTGTCACTTTGACTGAAAATTCCTATCGAAACAATTTGGCAAGAATATTGTACAATATTTCTACTCATGGATGCCAGATAAACTAGCCAATTTGGAAGCGTTTGATGCGTGTCTGAGTTATAAATTATTATATAATTTATCAACAACTTCCACAACTGCGCTAGTAAACTGTGCTAGTAGACGCGCGATTGTCCAAAATACCTGTTTTCCCCACAATCGAAGGACTGGATGGGGCCTCCATATCATGACGAAATGATAACGCATGGCGCCTTTTCCTGCAAACTCGGTACAGCCTGTGCTGCAGGCTCGGAGTAGATTGGTGGTCATGCCTCCTCTATTCGTAGCCGCGGTCTCCACAGCCTCTGCAGTGAAGAGCAGCAGTGGATGTTCTGTGGCAGCTACCGCTGGTCCTGCCTTGATCAATCCGGGTTCATTCTATCGTGGTTTTCAACACCTTTTCTCGCCATGGCTACACCTTTGTTACCTGTCGCTGACACTAGCCTGACAGGTCGTGATCATAAAACGGATTGTTTGTACAATATTACCTCCGTTATTTGTACTAGCCTAACAATGAACCGGCTGCAGCGATTGCAGGCCCTGCTCTAGTAGGAGTCATCCTCTGCTTCTCACAGGTATGCCAAACGCTGAAATGCATGACTTGGGGTGTGACACTCCTGTGCAAGCGACCATGCTCAGGGGTGAGATCCTGGCATGCGATTTATACAGTGTACCACCCTCGATTGCATTGGTGTGGAATCTTACAGTACACCACTGAGTACTCACCTCACTGTATTGTCAGTGATGAACAAATTATATAAGCTAACACGTGGGTCCCCATGATACAGTCATGTTGCCCATTTCCATCTTTTCCCCGAAAAGACATCCTGCTTCCTCCATCAACATGCCGCTGGTTACTGGACATGTCTCCTACTTATCGGTCGCGGCCTGCGCAGAGAAGTTCAGTACTGGATGTTCTGCAGCAGCTACCGCTGATCCTGCCTCAGTCCATCCGGGTTCATTCTTTTGTGGAATATACCGGTTTTCAGAACCTTTTCTTGCCATGGCTACCACATTGTTACTTGTCGCATTAATTTTCTTTTGTACACTATTACCTCCTTTATTTGTATTCGCCGACCAGTGACCCGGCTACTGCACTTGCAGGCACTGCTCTAATAGGATCCGTTCCTGTGCTTCTCCCAGGTATGACAAAGCTGCCTTGTGGTTCTGGTATGGTATTCAGTCCCGGAGTTCTGACCAGGAATTCCACTAGTACCATCTCCAAAATCCGGATCATGCCATCCTGACTTATTCTTAGTGTTGGGGGTGGGCATTCTCCACCTTCTCATATCAGGGTCATGTAAGGTTCTGCAGATCTCAGGTCCACTAGACCAACGATCCAATAGACACCACAGTTTTCTTCAACATCTCCGCTGTCGCATGTCGACCAAGTTTACACAGCTGTGTCGCAACGTCGGCAGTGTTCCATCACACTATTCAAGTTAACATTAGTTCTGGCCTGGAGGTTATCTCAACATGACACTGCCACGAATGAAAATACTGGTCGCGCCAGTTTTATGGTGGTCTCGCGATACATGATTATCACCTTGTTTTGCGACATTCAAGATTATTCAGGTATTTCATTGAGTTGTCAGATGCCCATATGTGGTTTATAATGCCAGTTGTTGTGCTTCTAAAAGTTTCTGTAACGCTTCTGTTACCCATGGTATGGGTTCACTAAGCACACACCAGAACAAAATATTATCCGTTCCACATAATTTTATAACACCTGCAGGGCTGTTAGTTACATCACCGGTATCCAGAATGTTCCGTTATTTCCATTAGCTGTATCCGTTAATCCTCTGGGTTGACACTACATTTCAATTTCCAGTTACTTGGCTTGTGGTACCAGAGGTGGACTCTGTCTTGGTCACACCTCTAGGTGTATGCTTTTCCTTTACCGTCCATTATTCCCAGTGTCCGGGTCCCCATAAGCACAACTCCCTGTAAATGTTATCATGGTGTATCCCTGGTGCCCCATTGGTCTGTGACAAACAGGCTTCTCGTCTCTCCCCTGGGTCCCTCTGCAGGGCTCCAGATGCATATAATTTTTCGAACATCAAATGCTGAATCACGTTATGTCATCAAGCCCTGAGAATTTCACCATTTCACTCGGATCGTTAAGGCCTGCTCAGGCTCCTCCCCTTTGACCAATTGCCCCCGGGGGTGGGGGGGGCATAATAACCGTGTTTCTCATAGGTTTGCTACAGTCCCCTCTTTCATCCTCAGAATTGGATGGGGTAGGACTCTATATCCTATTTGGGCCATGCATGAATGAGTTAACTACCTTGACTATGACCAATATTTATCCAAGACACCTTCACTCTGTGAACATTAGGACACCCGAAGTACAGGTACATCTGTTTCCTTTTCAGAGCTCAGTTGCTTTTGGAGTTCTGAGCTACTGCTTATGGGACACAAGGGTCTATATTTACACATGTTTACCAAGAACAATACTTTTCTTTACAGGATGCAAATCTATTCCGCTTCAGTAGTTGGGTTTAATAGGCTTAGTCTGAAGTATCTGCCTCGTGGCCTCCTCCTGTTCAAGAATTCTAATTATAACCATTAGTTCATTCAGTGTCCAAGATATCTTTGCCGGAGATATAATATTTTTTACCCAAAATATGTATCTCCTAATAAGTATCTTGGGCACTGAACTCATAGGGATCCCTGTTGGGATCAACATTCCCGCCCCGTGCACTCGGTCAAAACGCATCGAACACACAACAGGGGGGAATTAAAAGACTGCAGACCTACCTGACACAGGGGGGGGGGTCGGGAAAAAATTATAGGATACAAGGACCGGGTGGGTGGGTGTCTCCGAGCCCGGAATGCAGACTTTTTCTGATATCATGCAATTTTTTTCCGAAATCATTTCTGAGACAAATTACAGCTTCAAAATGAATTGAAACAATCAGATTCATATAGTAGTGCATGATATAGCCCTATACAAGTGAGGGGGGGGTTCTATATTTTAATTTTTTGTCCACAATTTCTCCCTTTAACACTTGAAACCATGAGGTGGGTCCGGTTTTGGTAGAGGAAAAAAATTGCAATGAAAAAAAATTCATTCTCATCTTTTCTCATAGTTTATCATGGCTTTTTAAACTTATTATACAGAGGTTACCTGTGTTTTTTGAGTGAATACCGGAAGTATCTCATGAGTGGTCACAGTGAGATACTGGAATCATCACAAGTGGCCTTTAGGCCATGACCATGATGACCCCGAGTGATGATTCCAGAATCTCACTGTGATCGGTAATTCCGATATTCACTAAAAACACGAATAGAGAATCGGGCGGGCGGACGGGCGGACGAAAAAACCCCTGAAATCCGCACTCTGGCCTGTTTGGGCTAAATTGAAAAATGAATCGATTGGTCAAACTTTGACATTTCGGCCTCTAAAGGCGAAAAGCGTTCGAGAATCGGGCAGGCGGACGAAAAAACAGGAAGTATCTCATGAGTGGTCACAGTGAGATACTGGAATCATCACAAGTGGCCTTTAGGCCATGACCATGATGACCCCGAGTGATGATTCCAGAATCTCACTGTGATCGGTAATTCCGATATTCACTAAAAACACGAATGTTTTCTTTTTATTATATGCGCTATTTACTAAACTAAATCGAGGAATTAATTCAAAATGTATGACCCATTAATTAGATTGATTTACTGTCAAAAAGCCGAAAAACCGTTGGCCTCATTTGTTTATATTAATGATATCAGTCAAGATATTGAATAAACGATAAATACAGTGACCACGTGGTCGAAGTACATGGTCGATGTCGATAAATGACTACAGTGACTTAAGTCACATAATAACGTGTTGTTCACTGATTGGATCATTAAAAGGCTCCAGATTCAATCTCAGAGCATCTAATATTCAAAATTTTCCGGGGAGGCCTCCTGACCCCCTCCCATACTTCCCCCTCAGGCCTTCGGCCTTTTTTATGAGAGCTACCCGCCACTCGCCTAGAATGATTTTAAGGGGAGCTCCTCATTGCTCATCAGTGATTTCCCACATGGAGACAAACGGTGATCCTGGCACCATTTGTATCGGGTGCCCGAAGATTCCGCACTGAATATTGCTAACGCGCATGCAAATACAGCAGTTTACATTACTCAAACGTATAGTTTTTTAGCTCAACTTTACTTTCTAAAGTTTGAGCTATTGCCATGACTTGGTGTCCGTGTGCGTGTGTGCGTGACTTGTAAACAATTTCCTTTAGCACGGGCTACAGGTCGTACCTTTGGTTGGATCATTATGAAATTTGTCATGGCTTTTGACATTGACATGTAGATGGGAACGAGTCATTTTGGGGTCATTCGGCAAAAAAACATGGCTGCCATTGGCCATCTTGGATTTCAAAATTCAATCCATTAGCACGGGCTACAGGTCGTATTTTTCATCTGATCATCATGAAATTTCAGATGGATGTTAATATTGACATGTAGATGGGAACGAGTCATTTTGGGGTCGTTCGGCCAAAAAACATGGCTTCCAGCAGCCATCTTGGATTTTACTCTTTGCATCACTAAATTCTTTGGCATGGGCTACAGGTCGTAGCTTTGGTCGAATCTTCATGAAATTTCTCATGGATGTTAACAATGACATGTAGATGGGAACGAGTCATTTTGGGGTCATTCGGCCAAACATGGCCGCCAGCAGCCATCTTTGTTTCAAAATTCAATCCATTAGCACGGGCTACAGGTCGTACTTTTCATCTGATCATCATGAAATTTGTCATGGATGTTAATATTGACATGTCGATGGGAACGAGTCATTTTGGGGTCGTTCTGCCAAAAAACATGGCCGCCAGCAGCCATCTTGGATTTTACTCTTTATATGACTAAATCCTTTGACACAGGTTACAGGTCGTATCTTTTGTCGGATCATCATGAAATTTGTAATGGATGTTAACAATGACATGTAAATGGGATCGAGTCTTTTTGGGATCATTCGGCAAAAAAATATGGCTGCCAGTGGCCATATTGGATTTTACTCTTTGCATAACAAGGCCTTTCAACATTCCACATTTCTAATCACTCCATTGACTGTAACACATGAAATTATTCCCTTTCCAAGTTGACCTACAGTGTCATTGACACTTTCATTTAAAATGTGGGTTGAAATGACTTCAATTTGGTATTCCACGAACTGACCGTATAGCCAGGGTGAATCCAACATCCCGAGATGAAGGTCCGCGGGCTATTTTTCGCCATGCAGAGCAAACAATTTCTGCGACATTTTATATCGGAGAATATCTAGCCCGGCGCCAAGTTTTGTGCGCCCGAAGTTTCAACACTGAATATTTCTATCAAAAAGAAATATAGCAATTCTGAAAGTGGGGTCAAAATTTAGACAATTCCATCTATATGTAAAGAACGAATGAATGATAAACATGAGTCGTCTACAGTGCACTCTATAGGTTACACAATGTAGTCCGATCAACGCCCGGACTATAAAACGCACTGGCGGCAGTGTCATCGTAAAGAGATTATCTAAAGGCACATACGCCATACTACTATGGTATACATGTACCGTATACATATAGTATATTTTTTAATTATATTATAGAAATACATTGCTGGTTCGTTTCCAATGGTATATATGCATGGAATTTAAAATTGGTTATATCTTCCATCACATGTTGTGGCACCCTAATTGGACCGAATGTGTGATAACAAGACATCTTCAGGTCACGACAAATACGCATCTTCTATTGCTTAATTAAAAAATGTCTGACGCGAGTCCTTCAAAGCATCGGTTTCCATGTGTCCTTATCGTCATTAGTCAGCTGATTGACTGAACATATATTTATTCATAACCCAAACATTTACACAACAGATAATAATTTACATACAATAGTTTAATTAACATTATGGATGCAACCAGAATGTAGATGAATAGGGGATTGGAAAACTAGTTAATCAGTTCCGTGTCAGATATTTTTTGGTGAAAACTGTGTTTGTACTAATAAAACGAGTACGTGATTGGAGTGTGATCGGACCACCCGTTTTGGCTTGTATTGATGACTTATTTTGCTGGTGTATCATGAAGCTGATGGCTATTAGAAGTAAAACTGAAAAAATTAGCATGGTTAATGGAGGGATTAAGAGGTTGGATAGATGCATTGTATTACCAGCGGAAACACCTCTATACTAGTACTGACTATATAGAAGCCATGATTGCGAGTATTCATTCTGAATTAAAACATATTCTCCCATGCACCAGCCCAAAGCATAGGCACCCGGTAATTCCAGGGGCTTATTCCGTGGGCATGTCCGGCGCGCCAAAATCACCATGTCGCCCAGATATTTCACATTTGCACAGACTTTCAGAAGATAAGTTCACTATTCAAAGAAGCTTTGATCTTTCATCACTAACCTTCCATAGTATACCGTAATTGTACTGAAGGTTATTGTTACCCGTTCCATATATAGGCCTAATATAAAGCAATATATTACTGGGTCCAGAACACAGGAAAACACGTCGTTTTGAATGTAGTATACAAAAAATTTCCCCAGACCCCCACGTACGAGAAGGGGGTTAGACCCCCCTCTCCTGCGCTTCCCCACTCGCTGCTTCGCGGCTCGAATGATGCTACGCATCATATATATAATAATACATAGCGCCCCCCCCCCCTTTCAAATTTCCTGGACCCGCCACTGGGAGAGGATTGGAACTGTGTTTATTTAATCAAATTGATGGTGTTTTTACTTTACACATGCACACATTATAATAAGGGACACAACTATCCTGTTAAAGTGGGTATTTTACCTTTATAACCATAAATATTTGGGTTTTTAAAGGTTTTGTTTGCATATTTTTCAGCCATGTGCTTTGTTTATTTTTTGTGGGTGTACTTGATCAACGTTCTCTCAGTTCTGCCAACAACACATTATTTAGTACAATTTACATGATTTTCATCAATTTTGGGGGTGGGTGTCCCAGACCTGGATGGAAAAAACTTACGGTCCCAGGTGGGTGGGTGGATTTGACCGTGCGTGTACTTTAGGTACTTCGTACCGATTTTCGATTTTTCTTCTAGAATCTTGCAAGCAAGAAATATATAACCATTAGTTCATTCAGTGTCCAAGATACTTATTAGGAGATACATATTTTGGATACAAAAATATTATATTCCGGTTGATAACTTTAGATAGTCTCAACTGAATGGAATGAAATTTGGTATGTCGGTTTACTAGCACAAAATACAGATGGACCAGGGTCTTTTGTTTCATGGAGTGTTCGATGCAGGCTATAGTAATATGATGTAAGTGCGATAAATTATTTAATAATTTTGCCGATAAATGCATTAGAAAATGAGTAAAGTAGTATGTTTCGTTCAAGCTGTAGCATTTGTTCTGTGCATAAGATGTAGATGTATCAAATTTCGGGGATGATACGTCACAACATAGCATATGGGGATATAATTTTATAGTCCAAGTCTGCTCGTACTAAAACCAGCTAAGATATTGGGACAGCGAGATGCTAATTTATGTCAGAGAATGCCTTAATACCCATTCTATAACAGGCTTTATGTCAGAGAATGCCTTAATACCCATTCTATAACAGGCTTTATGTCCGAGAATGCCTTAATACCCATTCTATAACAGGCTTTACGCCCAGACCTGGTGACAGGAATTGTAGTCTATTTTACCCGATTTGTTTTAATCTTATGTTCATAATAATGTATAAAATAATCTTAAGTTTCATGTTAAATTATGCATAGAATATTCCAGTTTATTAGAACTAACATAAATTTGTTTACGTTTAAACTGAAAGCAGAAGTGTAATCGACAATATTCAGCTTCTAAGTACCGAGTACATCCAAAGTCACCAAAAACAATCAAATACACCCATAAATACCAGATTAAGGACAACGTGTGCTGTTAATTTATTCCAACATACCATCACTATTAATAGGTGTTTATTTTTATTGTAAGTGTTCCCATACTACTTATTAGTTAAACATTTCTTACACTGAACATCTTGTGAGATCTATGTAATTTTCAATTTACATAATACCGGGTTTCCGTGATAAAATTAATTCAATTTACAACCACATGGTGTTTATGTTTACCTTATGAGTGCTATGACGGAAAAAGCCGTGCTCAATTCGAGAGGTCAAATGCATTCATACTTTTTAGTTGTGGAGTTCAGAACAAATAACATGTTTTTTACGGAACAAACCAGTTTATATTGTCACAATTGTGATATTTTATTACATTTATTGGTGGTTTTATGTGAGCTGGTCACTAACGCGTAAAGCCTGTTATATAATGGGTATTCAGACGTAAACTACCATCTCGTGCCCACAAAAAAGCCTGACCCTGATATCACAAGCTGAAAATTTTCATTGTTTGGAGCGCAGTAGTGTTTATGGTCTACCAATTTTACGGTTAACTCATTCAATGCCAAGTTGCCAACTTTTTAGGGATTTCTGATAACCATTTACCCCCGTGTATGCTTGAATCTTTCGGCACAAGCTACAGGCCACATTCATCATCCGATCGTCACCAAACTTCATATGGATCTTTGAGGTGACCTCTAGATGGAAATTATGGATTTCTTTTATTTGTCGTAACTCATCAAAAAACATGGCTGCCAGCAGCCATTGTGGATTTCAAATTTGAACCCATCGGCCCACTATGCAGTCGGCATTTATTGGAAAATTGTTTAAAAAATTTAAATTCATGTTTAGAATCACCTCCAGATGGTAGCTATCAAATTTGAACAATGTCCCCTGGCAGCCATCTTGGACTTTTACATCTTTTACTCTTTGCATGACTAAATCCTTTGGCACACTCTACAAACCACATCCCTGATCAGATTGTCACCAAACTTTAGATGGATCTCCTGTGCAGATTTGTCCACATTTTGTTGAAAAACATGGATCTTAGATTTTACTCTTTTCTTTACTAAATCCTTTGGCACAGGACACATTCCTCAACCGATGTCACAAAACTTCATATTGATTATTGGGGTGAGCATTTTTCCAAATTTCGTTACAAATCCGGCCACTAGCGGCCATCATGAATTTCAAATTTGAATCCATTGGCACACCATGCATTCAACATGACATTATGTTGAACCACAAACTTATAAATTCCATTTTATAGACGTTTTGTGATTCAGCATGATACTTTGCAATTATATTAAGAAACTGAAGTTGTTACTTATGACATGGAGTGAAAAATATCAACCCGTAAATTTGGAAATATCATTATATATTTCAAACTTTATTGTGCCATTGCCATCCATCTATCCAAGTATCCTGGGGGAATGCTTGTGTCCTGGGGGAATCAGTCTATCCATGTGTCCTGGGGGATCCATATATCTATTTATCCTGGGGGCGATCTGTCTATCCATATATCCATTTATCCTGGGGGGAATCTTGTCTGTCTTGGTGGAATCCGTCGATCGATGTGACTAAGGGGGGCGTCTGTCTCTCCATGTGTCCTGGGGGAATCCATCTATCTATGTGACTAGGGGAGTGCCCGTCTCTCGATGTGTCCTGGGGGAATCCATCTATCTATGCATCCTGGGGGAATCCATCTATCCAAGTATCCTTGGGGGGATCTGTCTATCTATGTGTCATAATTGGGTATCCATATGTACTGGGGGGAAATCTGTCTATCCATGTGTCACATTTGGCAAAACATATTATCATTTGGCAAGTCACTTTTGATTCCTCAAGAAAAAGTTATTAATATTTGTCAATCAATACCATTCATTTCAGGAAACTCTTTCATTATTAATGGTATTAGTGGTGATTTACATATGAATAAGGTTATGAAAAGTTATCATTTCTATCAAGATGCAAATAATCTGATATCATTAGTATCGACGGGCGATGAGATTGCAAGCATGTCTGGTTGTGGTGTTTACATAGCTAATCCTCTGTTTCGATGTGCCTTTCTGATGAAGAAACCCTTCTACAATTGCATTGTTATGTTGTTGGTTTGGTTGGATTGTCGAAATAGTCAAAATAAAAGAAACGATGTTGTAGAAACTGATAGAATTTGGCAACTCATAACAGCATTTGGCAAAAATTATTTTCATTTGGCAAAAGTAAATTTTGGGCCAGCGCAGACCCTAGTCCTGGGGGGTATCTGTCTATCAATGTGTCCTGGGGGAAATCTGTCTATCCATGTGGACTGGTGTCGGTAAACGTGAATTTACATTTGCCTGAGCTTAATAGCCTCAGAACATTAATGCAAAATGCATCTTACCTTCAGCAATATCATATCAGCCTTGTTGTGATTTACTATGAGAATAAATGTATCTAACTTGGATTGCCATCGCATCTGCTTAACCGCGGTGGCCTCTTGTTGTGTGTTGTATGGGAATGAATGCATCTTACCTTTATCAATATCATATCAGCCTTGTTGTGATTTAGAATGAGTAGAGATGTATCTTTCTCCTACCCCCTACAAATTTTAGCACAGGCAGCCCATATGGGATAGCTGGGTGAGATTTCCCTGTCTCATCCAACACGTGACCAGCTGTCTCATCCTACCTACGTGACTACTTTACATATTTAATTAAGAGCCAGAATTATTTCAACAATCAGTCATCATGTTTTGTGTCAACTAAAACAATGGCGACCAACCAGTTATGCTTCATGTTTCAAGTAAATCTTTACGGACGAATTCGTGGACGCTAATACATTATTATGGAGATAAGCCTCCAACATGTTAAATGCGAAGAACCTTCAACATAGCCTCAATTGCAAGCGCAGAGTTGCATAACATACAATCTATAACATGATAATCAGCCCTCGACCAATGGAAGTTATCTAATGGTGACCGACCTTTATTTACTGTAAAGATCTTTAAGTCGTCGCCTGTTCTATCAAACAGTCTGTCATGACTACAACAAGGTTATGCATTGTATTCGCGGCGCATACCTTGATTTGACCAATTATACACTCCCGTTCATTCAAACAAGTTATTGTTCCACCGAGGTGAGCATTACTAATATGGGCTGTGATACCATGTTTAGCCAATACGAGCAGATGCAGGGACGTAGCAATTGGAAGACATGGGCGATACGTCATGCCAAATATATAAACGTTAATAATTAAATAAAAGGTCAGCCGACCACAGTGTCCCCCCGAAAACGTGGCAAGTCGATGCCGCTTTGTTAAAGAAATTTTAAAAAATGTTGAAATTTTCTAAGTCGCAAAGGGTTAATAACTCCTTAAAAAAATATTTCCGTCATCTATATACATGTTGCACATCTTCAATATATGGGCAACAATATTCTGAAGTTTTCAAATCTGTAGGATGAAAACTGTAGGAGGAGTTGATTACACCATGAAGGTACATAAGTTTGACATATATAAACATGTTTTCTTTTATAATGGTACCGATATGGACATTTCCCATGCCAAACACGATTAGTCCAGTTGTATATATTTCATATCAATACGCGTGTTTCTCAGAATCTGTGCAGGTGCAATGATGTGACATATTCATGTCGCTTTCACAGACTCATGTCGATTTCACTCTAACATATTAACCTTGCGCGCACGGGTAAGGCGCTTTTACAGTTTGGTAAATACAGAAATCAACCCAGATAATCACGAATATCGCATCAGATTTCTCCCCAGATGTACCGTTACGAAGCTACTGGAATGTGCCAAAGATTGGTATAAAAAATAAATCGGAATGAGGCTCTTGGGTTGGAAGAAAAATGATGGATAATATTATATTTGTTTGGGCATCCCACACCCCAGGTCATGATGGATAATATTATACTTGTTTGGGCATCCCACACCCCAGGTAATGATGGATAATATTATACTTGTTTGGGCATCCCACACCCCAGGTCATGATGGATAATATTATACTTGTTCGGGCATCCCACACCCCAGGTAATGATGGATAATATTATACTTGTTAGCTCAACTTTACTTTGTAAAGTTTGAGCTATTGCCATGGCTTTGTCGTCCGTCGTCCGTGTGTGCGTGTGCGCGTGTGTACGTAAGGCATCAACAATAGAGGCTACAGGTCGTACCTTTGATCGGATCATTATGAAATTTGTCATAGCTGTTGACATCAACATTTGTACCGGAATGATTCATTTTGGGGTCATTCGGAATAAAACATGGCCGCCAGCGGCCATCTTAGATTTCAAAATTCAATCCATTAGCACGGGCTACAGGCCGTACTGTTCGTCTGATCGTCATGAAATTTGTCATGGATGTTAATATTGACATGTAGATGGGAACGAGTAATTTTGGGGTCATTCGGGCAAAAAACATGGCCGCCAGCAGCCATCTTGGACTTTACTCTTTGTATGACTAAATCCTTTAGCACGGGCTACAGGTCGTACCTTTAGTCTGATAATCATGAAATTTGTCGTGGCTGTTGAAATTGGAATGTAGATGGGAACGAGTCATTTTGGGGTCATTCGGACAAAAAACATGGCCGCCAGTGGCCATCTTTGTTTTCAAAATTCAATCCATTAGCACGGGCCACAGGTCGCACTGTTTGTCTGATCATCATGAAATTTGTCATGGATGTTAATATTGACATGTAGATGGGAACGAGTTATTTTGGGATCATTCGGCCCAAAAACATGGCCGCCAACAGCCATCTTGGATTTTACTCTTTGTATGACTAAATTCTTTAGCACGGGCTACAGGTCGTACCTTTAGTCTGATCATCATAAAATTTGTCATGGATGTTAACAATGACATGTAGATTGGAACGAGTCATCTTGGGGTCATTCGGTCAAAAAACATGGCCGCCAGCAGCCGTCTTGGATTTTACTCTTTGCATGACTAAATCCTTTAGCACGGGCTACAGGTCCTACTTTTAGTCTGATCATCATAAAATTTGTCAATAATGTTAATAATCACATGTAGATGGGAACGAGTCATTTTGGGGTCATTCGGACATAAAACATGGCCGCCAGCGGCCATCTTGGATTTCAAAATTTAATCCATTAGCACGGGCCACAGGTCGTACTGTTTGTCTGATCATCATGAAATTTGTCATGGATGATAATATTGACATGTAGATGGGAACGAGTAATTTTGGGGTCATTCGGCCAAAAAACATGGTCGCCAGCAGCCATCTTGGATTTTACTCTTTGTATGACTAAATCCTTTAGCACAGGCTACAGGTCGTACATTTAGTCTGATCATCATAAAATTTGTCATGGCTGTTGAAATTGGAATATAGATGGGAACGAGTCATTTTGGGGTCATTCGGACAAAAAACATGGCCGCCAGCAGCCATCTTGCATTTAAAAATTTAATCCATTAGCACGGGCCACAGTTAGTACTGTTCGTCTGATCATCATGAAATTTGTCATGGATGTTAATATTGACATGTAGATGGGAACGAGTACTTTTGGGGTCATTTGGCCGAAAAACATGGCCGCCAGCAGCCATCTTGGATTTCACTCTTTGTATGACTAAATCCTTTAGCACGGGCTACAGGTTGTATCTTTAGTCTGATCATCATAAAATTTGTCTTGAATGTTAATAATGACATGTAGATGGGAACGAGTCATTTTGGGGTCATTCGGCAAAAAAACATGGCCGCCAGCAGCCATCTTGGATTTTACTCTTTGTATGACTAAATCCTTTAGCACGGGCTACAGGTCGTACCTTTAGTCTGATCATCATAAAAATTTTCATAGCTGTTGAAATTGGAATGTAAATGGGAACGAGTCATTTTGGGGTCATTCGGACAAAAAACATGGCCGCTAGCAGCCATCTTGGATTTCAAAATTTAATCCATTAGCACGGGCCACAGGTCGTACTGTTCGTCTGATCATCATGAAATTTGTCACGGATGTTAATATTGACATGTAGATGGGAACGAGTAATTTTGGGTGTCATTTGGCCAAAAACATGGCCGCCAGCAGCCATCTTGGATTTTACTCTTTGTATGACTAAATTCTTTAGCACGGGCTACAGGTCGTACCTTTAGTCTGATCATCATAAAATTTGTCATGGTTCTTAACAATGACATGTAGATGGGAACGAGTAATTTTGGGGTCAATCGGCCAAAAAACATGGTCGCCAGCAGCCATCTTGGATTTTACTCTTTGTATGACTAAATTCTTTAGCACGGGCTACAGGTCGTACCTTTAGTCTGATCATCATAAAATTTGTCATGGTTCTTAACAATGACATGTAGATGGGAACGAGTCATTTTGGGGTCATTTGGCCAAAAAACATGGCCGCCAGCAGCCAACTTGGATTTTACTCTTTGTATGACTAAATCCTTTACCACGGGCTACAGGTCGTACCTTTAGTCTGAGTTCGGGGTCATTCGGACAAAAAACATGGCCGCCAGTGGCCATCTTGGATTTCAAAATTAATCCATTAACACGGGCCACAGGTCGTACCTTTAGTCTGATCGTCATAAAATTTGTCATTGATGTTAACGATGACATGTAGATGGGAACGACTCATTTTGGGGTCATTCGGCTGAAAACATGGCCGCCAGCAGCCATCTTGGATTTTACTTTTCTCTTCATGTCTATAAACTAGTATTAGACATTCAACTTTCCACATTCCTAATCGCTCCATTGACTGTAATATATTAAATTATTCCCTTTCCAAGTTGAGCTACAGTGTCATTGACACTTTCATTTGGGCATCCCACACCCCAGGTAATGATGGATAATATTATACTTGTTTGGGCATCCCACACCCCAGGTCATGATGGATAATATTATACTTGTTTGGGCATCCCACACCCCAGGTAATGATGGATAATATTATACTTGTTTGGTCATCCCACACCCCAGGTAATGATGGATAATATTATACTTGTTTGGGCATCCCACACCCCAGGTAATGATGGATAATATTATACTTGTTTGGGCATCCTACACCCCAGGTAATGATGGATAATATTATACTTGTTTGGGCATCCTACACCCCAGGTAATGATGGATAATATTATACTTGTTTGGGCATCCCACACCCCAGGTCATGATGAATAATATTATACTTGTTTGGGCATCCCACACCCCAGGTCATGATGGATAATATTATACTTGTTTGGGCATCCCACACCCCAGGTCATGATGGATAACATTATACTTGTTTGTGCATCTCACACCCCAGGTAATGGTGGATAATATTATACTTGTTTGGGCATCCCACACCCCAGGTCATGATGGATAATATTATACTTGTTTGGGCATCCCACACCCCAGGTAATGATGGATAATATACTTGTTTGGGCATCCCACACCCCAGGTCATGATGGATAATATTATACTTGTTTGGGCATCCCACACCCCAGGTAATGATGGATAATATACTTGTTTGGGCATCACACCTGCCGAACCACAGCGGCCTCTTGTTGTGCGTTGTCTGATAATGAACTGATAATGAATGTATCTTAATTACCTTTATGAATATCATATCAGTCTCTTGTTGTGATTTAGTATGAGTATAAATGTATCTAACTGGTATGGGCATGACATCTATGGAACTTCTGTGGCCTCTTTTTATTATTTGGTATCATGATATTTATGAATGTATCTTTCTATGGGCATCAAATATTGAACCACAGTTGCCTCTTGTTATAGTCCAGTACAATTATGATAAAAAAGTGTGAAACCTCAAACTAATTGCAACACAATGTGTCTTAGCAGGATTATGTCTATTAACCAATTATAAACAACATACTAAAAGTCAAAAAGTATCAAGAAAGGTGAAATGTGTGAAATAAATTTGTTAAAATTTGGTAAAAGACTCAATTTATAGCTTTTCAAGGATGTTTATAAAAAACTTCATTTCACATGTCCTTCCATTAATTTTTCCATTTTGTTGAGTACACAATCGTGTTTACAGAACAGAAAACATTTTCCAGATACATTGAGTATTTTTAGAGTTATGTCCCTCCAAATTTTGGAGTTTGTCTAATTTCGGAACCTCAATTTCCAAGAATTAACTAAAATCCATATTTTATGTTCTATTATTTTAAAATCTAGAGAAAAATGAAGGGGATATCTTGCTGTTGTATTAGTTCCCTCACTATATTGTGCACAAAAAATGATTACTTCATGCATCTCTGATCGAGAAGACAAAAATATTCTTAAACAAAATGTGTGTCCCATTGTAGATAGATAGATAGATTTATTTGTACAATAAACATGGCATCATACAGTTAAACTAAAGGTACACAATTAATGATATTGTACAGGGACTACATGGCCTATACCGCGGTAATTCTCAAATAATAAGTATATATATATACAATGTATATAATATAATATCTGCAGACCAGATTCAATTGTACATAGATTCAAATCTGCGGATATCAAAGAAATACAATAAAACTATGATTTGGCAATATGTAAGTACATGTAGTTCCGTTTATGGATGGAATGAGGTGAGAGAATAAGATGAGTTATATGTGTTAACATTTTCGGACTGGTTGATATGTGTAGGAATCGAACCATTTCTGCAATTGTATGGACTTTGCCAAATTTTCCTTGTGACACAGAACTGGTGTGATGAAATACCATATGTGAGGTCATACAACTCAATAAATTGATATCGATATGCCCTGTATTTCTCATAACCTCTTAAGTGTACTCGGTTAAATACACTGTGCTTGAGTTGCTAAACACATGATATGTGCCAAAATCAACTTATGGCCCTGTGAATCCTTAGTATTGACTATATTTCCAAAAAATGTCGTTTTGGGGTGTTTTTTTTTTTTCCATTTTTAGCTCAACTTTACTTTGTAAAGTTTGAGCTATTGCCATGGTTTTGTCGTCCGTCGTGCGTGTGTGCGTCAACAATTTCCTTTAGCACGGGCTACAGGTCGTACCTTTGGTCGGATCATTATGAAATTTGTCATAGCTGTTGACATTGACCTGTAGATGGGAACGAGTCATTTTGGGTTCATTCGGGAAAAAAACATGGCCGCCAGCAGCCATCTTGGATTTTACTCTTTGTATGACTAAATCCTTTAGCACGAACTACAGGTCGTACCTTTGGTCCGATCATCATGAAATTTGTCATGAATGTTAACATTGACATGTAGATGGGAACGAGTAATTTTGGGGTCATTCGGCCCAAAAACATGGCCACCGGCAGCCATCTTAGATTTACCCTTTGCATGACTAAATTCTTTGGCACGGCCTACAGGTCGTACCTTTGGTCGGATCATCATAAAATGTGTCATGGATGTTAACAATGACATGTAGATGGGAACGAGTCATGTTGGGGTCATTCGGCAAAAAAACATGGCCGCCAGCAGTCATTTTGGATTTTACTCTTTGTATGACCAAATCCTTTAGCACGGGCTACAGGTCGTACCTTTAGTCTGATCATCATGAAATTTGTCATGGCTGTTGAAATTGGATTGTAGATGGGAACGAGTCATTTTGGGGTCATTCGGACGAAAAACATGACCACCAGCGGCCATCTTTGATTTCAAAATTCAATCTATTAGCACGGGCTACAGGTCATACTGTTCGTCTCATCATCATGAAATTTGTCATGGATGTTAATAACGAACCAAAGCCGCTTTGGGTCGTATATAGGCTATATCTGATGTTGTGACGTCACCAATTATTAACTAATACGACGCTCTAATTTTTGAATTTGGGGAGCACTTTTGTCGCACAGTAGATCGGTGGGCCTAAAGCATTATTGTCGTAATCGGCTGTCAAGGGGCCAACACAAATCAGTCGATGTGCAACATTCTCCTATTTATATAAAACGTCATACAATCATTTATGTGTTTTGTTATTTATAAAGTCAGAATACCGAGTTAAAAGACAGAATTCCAAGTTGATAAAGTCAAAATTCCGAATTATAAAGATAGAATTCCGAGTTTGGAAAGTCAGAATTCCGAGCTTATAAAGTCAGAATTCCGATTTAAAAAGACAGAATTCCGAGTTATAAAGGAGAGTGGCTAAAATGCAAGCTTGGCGCCAAGCTTGGCAGTTTTTAAGGCAGGTGACTAAAAGACAAGCTTGGCGTTTTCAAATTTTTAAAAAGCCTTTTAAACGCTGTTTTCGGGTGAATTATGCGGGAATAGCACCAGTTAATTACGTATATGGCCCATTTTCGTAAATTAATCAACAATAGTGGCGGTAATGTCCCCGATTGGTTGGTTAATAGGGGGCGTGGTCACAAAATCAAAACATCGTCTTTTTACGCAGATTTCTTGTCGGTTTTTGGTCGATTTCTCTTTTTAAACATCAGTTGGACTAAGTTTTTTATTCGAAACATGTTGAATGGTTATCATTTATCACTCTCATAGTCGAGCTTGGCGGTTTTGAACATTATATACCAAGAATTTTTGACATTTTGATGACCGACCACCGAACCGCCAATCTCGAATAAAAAATCTAAATATTAAGCTGAATTTTCGCCGATTTCTCGTTTCTAAAACACGTTCCATCTAGTTTTTATGTAAAAACGTGTAAAATGATTCAGAATTCCGGGTTAAAAAGACAGTTAAAAAGACAGAATTCCGAGTAAATAAAGTCAAAATTCCGAGTTTATAAAGTCAAAATTCCGAGTTTATAAAGTCAGAATTCCGAGTTAAAAAGACAGAATTCTTTGTTGATAAAGTCAGAATTGCGAGTTATAAAGTCAGAATTGCGAGTTATAAAGTCAGAATTCCGAGTTAATAAAGTCAAAATTCCGAGTTAAAAAGACATAATTCCGAGTTTATAAAGTCATAATTCCGAGTTAATAAAGTCAAAATTCCGAGTTAAAAAGTCAGAATTCCGAGTTAATAAAGTCAAAATTCCGAGTTATAAAGTCAGAATTCCGAGTTAAAAAGACAGAATTCCGAGTTATAAAGTAAGAATTCCGAGTTATAAAGTCAGAATTCCGAGTTAATAAAGTCAAAATTCCGAGTTAAAAAGACAGAATTCCGAGTTTATAAAGTCAGAATTCCGAGTTATTAAGTCAGAATTCCGAGTTAAAAAGACAGAATTTCAAATTGATAAAGTCAGAATTCCGAGTCATAAAGTCAGAATTCCGAGTTATAAAGTCAGAATTCCGAGTCATAAAGTAAGAATTCCGAGTCTATAAAGTCAAAATTCCGAGTTAATAAAGTCAAAATTCCGAGTTAAAAAGACAGAATTCCGAGTTTATAAAGATAGAATTCCGAGTTAAAAAGACAGAATTCCGAGTTAAAAAGACAGAATTCCGAGTTATTAAGTCAGAATTCCGAGTTAAAAAGACAGGATTTCAAATTGATAAAGTAAGAATTCCGAGTTATAAAGTAAGAATTCCGAGTTATAAAGTAAGAATTCCGTGTTTACAAAGTCAAAATTCCGAGTTATAAAGTCAGAATTCCGAGTTAAAAAGAGAGAATTCCGAGTTAAAAAGAGAGAATTCCGAGGTTATAAAGTCAGAATTCCGTCAATCAAGACTACGCGGAAGTACGATTGGCCTAATTTTACTCTAATTACTTTTACTGATAATCAACCCAGGAAATATAAGGCTTATGTAAATTTTATTTGGAGGGAATACCAGGGAATCTATAAACAGATTTTGTGATAAATAAAAAACAAACAAATAAAACAAAAAAAAGCCACAGCTACCCTCATGTGAGTGGGTATGCCTTGGTTCGTTAATTACGCTAGCGTATGGTCATATTATTGACATGTAGATGGGAACGATTATTTTTGGGGTCATTCAACCAAAAAACATGGCCGCAGCAGCCATCTTGGATTTTACTCTTTGTATGACTAAATCCTTTAGCACGGGCTACAGGTCGTACCTTTAGTCTGATCATCATGAAACTTGTCACGGATGTTAATATTGACATGCAGATGGGAACGAGTCATTTTGGGGTCATTCGGCCAAAAAACATGGCCACCAGCAGCCATCTTGGATTTTACTCTTTGTATGACTAAATCCTTTAGCACGGACTACAGGTCGTACCTTGAGTCTGATCATCATGAAATTTTTCATGGCTGTTGAAATTGGAATGCAGATGGGAACGAGTCATTTTGGGGTCATTCGGACAAAAAACATGACCACCAGCGGCCATCTTTTATTTCAAAATTCAATCCATTAGCACGGGCTACAGGTTGTACTGTTCGTCTGATCATCATGAAATTTGTCATGGATGTAATCATTGACATGTAGATGGGAACGATTAATTTTGGGGTCATTCAGCCAAAAAACATGGCCGCAGCAGCCATCTTGGATTTTACTCTTTGTATGACTAAATCCTTTAGCACGGGCTACAGGTCGTACCTTTAGTCTGATCATCATGACATGTGTCATGGATGTTAATATTGACATGTAGATGGGAACGATTAATTTTGGGGTCATTCGGTCAAAAAACATGGCCGCTGACAGCCATCTTAGATTTTACTCTTTGCATGACTAAATCCTTTAGCACGGGCTACAGGTCGTACATTTAGTCAGATCATCATGAAATTTGTCATGGATGTTAACAATGACATCTAAATGGGAACGAGTAATTTTGGGGTTATTCGGCCAAAAAACATGGCCACCAGCAGCTATCTTGGATTTTACTCTTTGTATGACTAAATCCTTTAGCACAGGCTACAGGTCGTACCTTTAGTCTGATCATCATAAAATTTGTCATGGCTGTTGAAATTGGAATATAGATGGGAACGAGTCATTTTGGGGTCATTCGGACAAAAAACATGGCCGCCAGCGGCCATCTTGGATTCAAAATTCAATCCATTAGCACGGGCTACACGTCGTACTGTTCATCTGATCATCATAAAATTTGTCATGGATGTTAATATTGACATGTAGATGGGAACACGTAATTTTGGGGTCATTCGGCCAAAAAACATGGCCGCCAGCAGCCATCTTGGATTTTACTCTTTGCATGACTAAATCATTTGGCATGGGCTACAGGTCGTACCTTTGGTTAGATCATCATGAAATTTGTCATGGATGTTAACAATGACATCTAAATGGGAACAAGTCATTTTGGGGCCATTCGGCCAAAAAACATGGCCACCAGCAGCCATCTTAGATTACGCTTTGTATGACTAAATCCTTTAGCATGGGCTACAGGTCATACCTTTAGTCTGATCATCATAAAATTTGTCATGACTGTTGAAATTGGAATGTAGATGGGAACGAGTCATTTTGGGGTCATTCGGACAAAAAACATGGCCGCCAGCGGCCATCTTGGATTTCAAAATTCAATCCATTAGCACGGGTTACAGGTCGTACTGTTCATCTGATCATCATTACTGTTCATCTGATCATCATGAAATTTGTCATGGATGTTAATATTGACATGTAGATAGGAACGAGTAATTTTGGGGTCATTCGGCCAAAAAACATGGCCGCCAGCAGCCATCTTGGATTTTACTCTTTGCATGACTAAATCCTTTGGCACCTTTGGTCGGATCATTATGAAATTTGTCTTGACTTTTGACATTGACATGTAGATGGGAACGAGTCATTTTGGGGTTATTCGGCATTAAAACATGGCTGCCAGTGGCCATCTTGGATTCTACTCTTTGCATGACTAAAGCTATCAAATGTTTTTGAATTGTTGGAAAACATAGCCACCAGCAACCATCTTAGATTTTACTTTTATATACATGTATATATATATCTTCATGTTGATAAACTAGTATTAGACATTCAACTTTCCACATTCCTATTCACTCCATCGACAGTAACACATTAAATTATTCCCTTTTCAAGTTGAGCTACAGTGTCATTGACACTTTCATTAAATGTTTTTTTGGCACAAACAGTAAACAACAATGAATACAATTAGTGTTTAATGTGTAAAATCATTTGAACGTTCCTCATAAAATACTTAGTGTTGGAAAAATAGAATTACATTGGATTTCACATATTTTTCAAGAAACTGACTCCAAATTTGAACATTTATAATGGGGTGGGTGAAATCACAAAAGGCTATGATCTTGTCACCATATTCTAGTCAAAGGGTTGTTTTATTCCAATTTGTGTAGATTATTCTTGTATTATAAAAAGTTCAGTACTTTAGTGGAGGTTTATTTAGAACTTTATGAGCATGTTATATAGAACAACCTCGAAATAATGACTCACCATTTCACCATCGAGATGCAACAAAAATTATCGTAGCTCTAAATATGAACATCAAAACAGGAAGCAGTATACTCTGTATCAAAGAATAATGATTGTAGGAGCTGGTGATAGTTTAGTTTTATGCATCAAGGTCCATGTTTTATGAGATTTTGTCAATATGGTTCCCTACCCTAATTTTCAGATATTCAAATTTGGTGTCAGTTTCCAGAAAAATGAGTGAAATTCAGACATTCATTGACATATCCAATATAAGGCTATTATTTCAACACTAAAGTGTTTTAGGAGGAAAGTTCAAATGATTTTACACATTAAACACACATTGTTTTTACTATTTATACACAAAAAACATTTAAAAATGGACAAAAACGCCCAAGATGGCATTGTTATAAAAGAGTCAATTCTCATGATTCATAGGGCCATAATTTTATTTTCTACGCAATGATTTTGGAATTTCCTTCACAGCGTGTTTAACCATGTACTTGTACACTTAAGTGATTATGAGAAATACAGGGAAAATGGATATATATTTATTGAGTTGTTTGACCTCAAATATGCTATTTCATCACACTGGTTCCTCGCATGGACCACAGGCAAATTTGGCTGTCCCTACAATGGTGGAACACACATTTTGTTTAAGAATATTTTTGTCCTCTCAATCATAGATGCATAACGAAATCATATTTTGTGTACAACCTAGAGAGGAAATAACTAAAACAACAAGAAATCCCTTAATTTTTCTTACTTTTTAAAATACGAGACCATAAAAATGGACTTTAACTAATTTTGAGACATTTTGGAGGCACATAACTCAAAAAATACTCAACGTATCTGGGAAAGGTTTTCTGTTCTGTAATCAGGGTTGTGTACTCTACAAAATGGATATATAAATGGAAGGCTTTGTGAAATAAAGTTTTTTATAAACATTGAGTATAAATTGAGTATTTTATAAAATTATGACAAATTTATATCTCAATTTCGCCTTTCTTGATTCTTTTTTATTTTGAATATGTTGTTTGTGATGGGGTAACGAACTTATTCCCACTGAGAAACTTTGTGTTGCAATTAGTTTGAGGTGAAACCATAAATGCACTGGACTATTATGACTTTAATAGTATGAATAAGTCAAACGCAAATGGGCATCACATCTACAGAACAATGGCAGCCTCTTGTTATTATTTAGTATGAGTATGAATGTAACAAACATGTATGTAGATAGGATTTATTTATTTATTAAACTATGCAACACATTTTCTATCTAAACAAATATTGTTATTCCCTCGAAGCCCCACACCAAATATGAACCCATTTATTTCTGGAGAAGATTTTTTAAGAATGGAAATAGTTATGTTGCTGGTTACGCCCTATTTGACATGGTGACCCCTTTTGAACAAATCTATATCCCAGTCAATAGGGACCATAATATGACAACTCACTTCAGTTGCTTGAGACCTATTATTAATAATGCAATTGGCAACAGTGTCGGCACCTGGGAATTTTGGGCCAGCGCGAACACTATACAGTTGTCGCCCGCTGTCGAGGGAGACATTAAGATTTTTCACCCACTCAAGAACGGAATGTCTCCCAAGGAGCGCAGCTTCGAGGGAGACATTCCGTTCTCGAGCGGGTGACAAAACAATGCCTATTAACCTCTTTGCTGCTAAATGACGTTATGAAGTCGTGTGCTGGCCCATTGACATTATTGCCATTTTCCAATGGAAAAATATAACAGAATATCACAAGAACCATAAATCTGATTTAGTTGAAAGGCTATAATCGTGGAATTTCGTACATTGTTTGAAACATCGCTAAACAGTTATTCCGATCTATGAATTCCAGTTATGAATAATAGCCTACTTCTAATGTGCTGAAGTGGGTCCATGGACCATATAGCACACAGCGTTACTTTTACGTCCATAATAATTACGGACGTCATAGCAGTGAAGAGGTTAAGAATTGCTATGGAGGGAAAGAGTTACTTCCCTGAATCCGCCCTTATTTGACCGTGAACAAATCCCAGTCACCCCAAGACCCTCCATACAAAATAATAGTTAAATAACCCCGATGGTTCTTGAGAAGATCTTTAGAATTTACTATGGAGGGAAACGGGTATATCACTGGCCACCACCCCTTTTTGATCTGGTGACCTCAAACCCAGTCACCAAATATGACTAGATTCTGGCTTGCGGTTCTGGAGAAGTAGATGTTGACTGACAGACGGTGTATCTGTTATTTTTAGCTGAGCAATGAATAGAATGATAAATAAGAAGGAAGGCAAAAAGGTTACAGTAAAGGTCTTGTATTGTTTGCGGATGGATTCAAAATTGAAATTCAAGCTGGCTGCTGGCAGCCATGTTTTACAACATATTTCGGAAATAATCAATGGCTCAAATATGGAGGACACCCCAAAGATCCATATGAAGATTGGTAATGATTGGATGAGGGATGTGGCCTGTAGGGCGTGCCAAAGGATTTAGTTAGGAAAAGAATAAAATAAAAAATGGCCACTGGCAACCATGTTTTTCTGAGAATTTTGAAAAAAAATAATGGCTGCCATCTAGAAGTCCCCATGAAGATCCATATAAAGTTTGGTGATGATCGGACAAGGGATGTGGTTTGTAGTTTGTGCCAAAGGATTTAGTCATGCAAAGAGTAAAATCCAAGATGGCTGCCTGCGGCAATGTTTTTCATAGAAAAGTTTTCAAATTTGATGGCTACCATCTAGAGGTGATCTTAAACATGCCTGAAAATTTTCAAAACATATCTCCAATAAATGCGGGCTGAGACATTGGATTCAAATTTGAAATCCAAGTTGACTGCTGGCGGCCATGTTTTTTATGGAATTTCGGAAATAATCGATGGCTCCCATCTAGAGGTCACCCCGAAGACCCATATTAGTTTGGTGATGATCGGATGAGGGATGTGGCCTGTAGGGTGTGCCGAAGGATTTAGTCATGCAAAGAGTAATATCCAAGATGGCTGCCGGTGGCCATGTTTTTCATCGATATTCACTATAATTTGATAGCGCCCATCTAGTTGATTCTAAACATGCCTGTAAATTTTCTAAATATTTCTTCTCCAATGAATGCGGGCTACAGAATGTGCCGATGGATTCAAATTTGAAATTCAAAATGGCGGCCGGCAACCATGTTTTTTAAAGAATTTCAGAAAAAATTGATGGCTCCCATCTAGGGGTCACCCCAACATCCATATGAAATTTGGTGATGATCGGATGAGGGATGCGGCCTGTAGGATATTGTTGTCAAAGGATATTGTTGATGGATGCACGCACGATGGATGCGAACCCATGGCAATAGCTCAAAATTTACAAAGTAAAGTTGAGCTAAAAACGATGTTTAGAATAAGGCCAAATTGTATATTAAACAACCAAGTGAATGGTGTCTTGGAAATGTTCTTAATAACATCTCTATTGATAGCTCAGATATATTTCGCATACAAAGGAATGAAAAACTAGTTTCGAGACAAAGATTAAAGTTCACTGAAAGTCAATATTTACAAACAACACAAAGGATTAACATGAGAAGTGCTTAATAATTACCATCCCAATTCATTTAGAATATAACATGCAGATATTTGTCGCGTATAACTAAATGAAAAAGTACACTAAACGATGTTAAATAACACGTTAAACACCGATATAAACCAACAGCTCAAAGGGTTCATGTGTGAATTAAATTTCTTATACCATCCTGAAATCCCCATGCAATAAAAAGAAGATAGCATTCCGATTTATGTCAAATTAAAACAAGAGATGGACTGTCGTCCGGTACATACCCCCTAGTGTGGGCATATCTATAACTTATGACTGCTATACTCGGACAGATGGACCCAAAAATCAGCATTTTCATATAAACAAAGATGAATAACTCTAGCACAAAAAAACAAAACAGTTGAATGTGCCATTAAATGTCCTCATAGTGGTGAACATCCATACAAAATTTCATTGAGATCCGAGCATTACTGTTCAAGTTATGACCTGAACAGACATCGGATGGACCAAACAGCCAACATGTCCAGATAAACAAACTTGAATAACTCTAGAATGGAAAAGCCAAAGAGAACAATGGAACCCTCTATTGAATGTCCTCATGGTAGTGAACATCCATACCAAATTTCATTGAGATCCCAGCACAACTGTTGAAGTTACGACATGAACAAACACCAGACAGACCAAAAAGCCAACATTTCCAGATAAACAAAGATGAATAACTCTAGAACGGAAAATCCGAACAAAATGATGGAACCCTCTATTGAATGCCCTAATAGTAGTTAACATCCATACCAAATTTCATTGAGATCCGAGCACTACTGTTCATGTTATGACATGAACAGCCACCAGACGGACCAAAAATTCAACATTTCCAGATAAACAAAGCTGAATAACTCTAGAATGGAAAATCCAAACAAAACGATGGAACCCTCTATTTAATGTCCTCATAGTAGTGAACATCCATACTTAATTTCATTGAGATCTGAGCACTATTGTTCAAGTTATGACATGAACAGACATCGGATGGACGTACAGATTGATGGACAGACGGACACACGGCTCGACAGGTGAAAAACAGTATACCCCCTTTTTTTAAACGAGAGGCCGATCACGATCGGCAGATGTTAACCCATCCCTTGGCGATAAAAATTTACTATGATCGGAATCATAAATGAGAGTTTTGGTTTTGAATTATAGAGTATACTGTATGTACAATTATAGACAAATGTACATAACACAAATTATTGGAATGTATGGGTCACAGGCATTTATATAAGAGAATGCACTGGTACAGGATATGTAATGCTAAACCACCACACCACAGCCTTGGGTTAAATGTGAAAGGTGTGACCTGAACATGGAATAATATAGCAGAGCGTCAACAAATCTCAGGAATTGTTTATGTTGAATACTGACCTCTCTATTAAACCAATATTAAACAATTATAATGACCTCAGACCATCTGAAGATATAACTCTGCAGCACAGATGTCCAAGTCTACTGCTAATATCATGTGATGTTTATTGTTGAATCTTAGCCCACTGTGTATGAACTGTTACATCGGAAATCGTTCTATCGTCGGTAGTGTGATTGTTCTTGCCTGATTTGTTACGGTTCCTGATGATTGAAAATAATCATTTTTGTGACAAAATAACGCATAATTATAGATATCTTGAATATATTAAACTTTCCTGAATGAACAGAGGCCGCAGAAGTGCCGTGTTATCGAAACCCGAACTCTAGACCACAATTAACTCGGTATTAGCGAGTTAATGCGTAAATATCAACATGTTACCACTGAAAATCAAGCCACGTGGACGCAATTTCTTTGTTTTTCGTGGCGTGTAAAATATGAAACGCATTCTGATTCTGAAGACAAACACTGACTATAAAGTGTACCCGTGTTATTCTTTTGTAAAATAGCTGAGAAAGTATCCCGATATGGGTTGATAATTGGGAGCTGTGACCTCGTAATCAACACGGGTGCGTGTTACGGTTCTATTTCAAACCGATCATGGCTGTGACGGTTCTGTCCATGAGATTTATTCGAACGATTTCTGCACTTGGGTCCGAAAATCGTCTTGTGTATCTGACATTTTAAACCAGATAATGACTGTAGCTTATGTAATTTGCATAATAGAACAGGTATATTAAGAAATAACACAATAAATACCTAATACGGGAGATTAAGTGACATTAATAGGCAGAAATATAATATTGAAAGTCCCGATGAGTATAGTACCATAATCATGCCCGCCTATATAAATGACCAATGGTAATATAAATCTACCCTCAGGAGAATATGATATGTTATATTGATTTACTTAATCTGGGCATTATTGAAAGATCCATGTGTGACAATATTTCAATGCCAGCGCCATCATATTTCCTCCTCTGAAGTCCGCCTGGGGGACATTTACACATGTTTGTCGCGCAGACATGAATATAACTTATGAAATCACATTCAACTGAATCATTGATATGTTATGACGTGATTGAGTGGGGGGGGGTTGCTTGGGGAGGGTGTCTATCCCCAACTTTGGTCAAAATGTTCAACAGTTACAAATTTCTTATCTTACATTCGATTGGTTTGAAATTTAACACCAACAATATGTTGAAATTGTTTTCTTAATTTGATTTGACAACAATTTAATAGTGGGGATTTTGTCGTTTTTAGACTAACATTTGCATACTTTCCTACACTTTAAACATGTAATCAACCATATTTGACATATACAAATGGACACCTCTTCTTTAGAGTTGATCCAAAACTCATGATGGGTGGACATGAAGTACTAGTAGGGAGCAGGTGTGATCTAGTTTTCTATATCACACGTGAAATTGGACCCGCCCATATTGTTCCCCGAATCAAAGTAGGCCTACACACCAAATTTGAGTCAGATCGGTCGAGCAGTTTTTCGAGTCTATAACACAAATATATGGGAGGCCAAATTCACATTTAATAATGAATTGCGCTTAAGCTTAAGCGCAAATACCACATATTGTGCTTAAGCGCCAATAGGGCATTTACGCTTAAGCGTAATTAATTACGCTTAAGCGCAATTAATTGCGCTTAAGCGCAATCAATTGCGCTTAAGCATAATTGTGACTACTATCTAACCTACCCATAAACTATTAGCATGACCTGGTGTATCACCTAGCAACACAAGATGAGCATTGGGCTAATTTTGACCTGTACTCAACAGTCAACTGTGAGTATGTGTTCAACAAGGAGAATCCCTAATTACATATTATTAGCATCCCTCTATCCAAAGAATTGATGTCGCCTTCCCGGAACTCTTAGTAATTTTTTGTATGATGTTTTTAATGTATTTTTGCACAGATTTTAGCCTATACATGCATGCGGTGTCACTGCATGAGGGCTTTCTTACCTCATACAGTAATGCTCTAATTAATCGACTTCTTAACCACAGCAGAATTATGGGTAACGTTTCAGGATTTAGTCGGAAATATGGCTTGTTGCCATTCATCGAAAAACCCTATTTTCATATTATCAGCATCCCTGTCCAAAAAATGGTGTGTAATCACTGGAGCTTTGGTGTCTCAGTCCTGGAGCTCTAGTTTTTCTTATTAAATCAGCATCTCTTGCACAAATCTATAGTATTTCCATGATCATATAGTGTAAATGTGGTGTCACCGAGGGCTTGCTTCCCTCATATGGTGTGCCTGTATACTTGAAAATTTAAGAAAATCAATGTCGCCCTGACTAATACAGAAAGTAATGCTATTGCAAGTAGCCCCAACTAATATATACCGAAGATAATATAATGCTATCACGAGTCGCTCCAACTAAAAGAGAAGGTGATACTATTGCGAGACAGCCATTTTGATAAAGAAGTTGGGCTAGCTCCCTACCCAATCAAACCAATGAAACCAAGAGGTGACATGTCAATAGGAGTTAATGCTAAGTTATGGAGAAACCTATTTATTCACAAGGCGTGTTTTGTTACATATAACCATGAATTGCGCTTAAACGCAATGATTGCGCTTAAGCGCAATTAATTATTAAATGTGAATTTGGCCTCCCATACAAAAACATACAGACAGACAGAAGTTCAAAATATATAATAGATAAAATACAAGACAGATAACTCTATATATCCCGTCTACGCTCACGCTTTACGAAGTCCAGCGCAATGAAATTTCACTATTGTTAACCGGCTGTTGACTCATGGAAATGTCGGGCCTGCAAAACGCGTTATTTTTCAAACTAGCTGGCGACTTTGTGAATTTTGATAGGCGTAACACAGCTTATTGGATAAGCATAGAAGGGCAGTGTAATTCGTCGAAATTAATGACAAGTGGTGCAAATTTCAACTTAATGCATAGTTTGTTGTGTTTATCTTTGTATACTTTCACAAAATTGGCAGTTTGAACCATGTACCATGGCAAATATTAGCAATAGTTTTATCCGTATAGAACGATTAATGGGGATAGAACCGACTCAATCAGGAGAGAACCCAAACAATAATCAAAATTCGCGGTTCTTGTCGTTGTTATGACTCGCACAATGAATTTTTCGTTATTAACACGCTCATTGGTGCCACAGATTGTTATGGGATCGAAAATAACTAATCGAATTATCACCTAGATGCCTCAAAATTGCGTTTTAACTGTCAAAAAGTCGTGAAAATGTATAATTTCGATCAGCAAGAACCGTCACAAATCAGGCAAGAACCACCACAAACCGGCGATAGAACGATTTCCGATGTAACAGTTCCTACACAGTGCCATAGCTTCTTTATCAGATTATTTGCACATTGGCATAAGAGACATCAGAAAATGATATAGTCTTATCAATAGCTCCAAAGGAATGGCATGGAATTGGTGAATTTGATTTAATGTTGCTCCAAACAGATTTACCAGTACATAACACAAGATTTTGGACCGAATTAAACAAATTTGGTGTGGTGATTCGGGGTACCTTTGGCATAGTTATAATGGTGTTAGTTTTTCAAATTTTCAAACTTAAAAAAATAATTGTTTTTAATTATTAAAAAATTGGGAATCTTTTTAATCAACTTGTATCATAATCATCAATATCTAAATGAAAACAAGTGGTCAATCCAGACATCACAATATGTGTACAATACTATGGTATAGGTACACATAAAAATCAAAATAAATTAATCAATCAATAGGGGCAAAGAGTGTGTCAAAATAAACCAATATAAAATGAGACATGGTATCAGATGAAAGTATCACGAATGTTGAGATGTGTTAATCTTTAACTACATAAATCCATGCAAGTGAATGAGGAGAAACCTGGAGATATAACAGAAGAATGATTAATTGAAATTTCAAATGAAAACATCCCTACAAATGAATAATAGACTATTCCAATTAAAACATTAGAACTGAATGGGACAGTCCATTGAATCATGATTGGGTTACAGCTTCACCACTATCATAGAGCTATGTTGTATATTCAGTGGCTAAAATAACTAATATTTCAATAAGAGATCTCTTCTGCAGTCTCTCATATTGCAGTTAAGCTGCATTATTGGTAGTTAATTGTAATCTACCTGGGTTATCAAAAACTCAAATCTGTTCAATTCTTAGTTGAAAAAGGGCCATAACTCTGGTATAACAAATCAGATCTAACCCATATTCGAACTTGATCTGTATTTTGAGTTGAGAAACTCACATACAAAATTTGGTTCCTATCAGTTGAAAAATTGTAGATTTATCGAAACATGCATGAATTATATGTCAAAGGGCCATTACAAAATATCGGATCAAACCCATATTCGAACTCGATATGTATTTTGGGCTGAGCAACTCGCATACCAAATTTGGTTACGGTCAGATTAAATTTTTTTTAGTTATGGCGGCATGCATGAATTCTAAGTTGAAAAAGGGCCATAACTCTGTAACAACATCTCGGATCAAACCCAAATTCGAACTCGATCTGTATTTTGCGCTGAGAAACCCATATACAAAATTTGGTTTCAATCGGATAGAAAATGTTTGAGTTATCGCATTACTTGTAAAGTGTCTACAGACAGACAGACAGAGAGACAGACAGACAGACGGACGAACGACGAGTGGTCAATCCGGGCAACACCACTATGTTTACCATACTATGGTATGGGTAAACATAAAAAAGGGGGTATAATAAATGAAATATGTTCAAATAACAATGCAACAAAGCAGGTTAAACAACAATAGAAACACACATCATGCATTGCGCTATGGGAATTCAATAGCTCGGCATGCACTAGTGTTATTATTGGGGCTCACATGCCATGGTTCAATAAATCATGCACACCGCCAAGATAACCGCAAAGCGATATGTGAATATATACGAAAATATACATTTCTAATCAAACGGTTCGATTACGAAAATACCCAAGTACCTTTCTAATCATATTTTGCCCATAGCTTTTAATAATAAAAATAATGATAAATACAGTTGGCGACAGACAATGAAAGAAAGCTGCTGAGTACTGTTGATTGCTGTGAACGAAGCCATTAGCACATTATTCTCACTTCAGATTTAGACGTATATAAGAACATCAAGCTATTCGATTTCATACATTCCTCAATTTGGCACAATGTGTTTACTGCAAATCTCTTGTCAGCTAGAGAACGACAAGATCCATAGAATGCGACAGATATTCTTGATGCCCATCCAGCGACGCCGTTTGAATTTATTATCATTTGCTCTAGTCATTATTATTATCAGTGTCATAGTTCATATCATACAAAAATGATAGTGTCAATCACACTGCAGCTCAACTTAGAAAGGGAATAATTTCATGTGTTACAGACTTAGTCAATGGAGTGATTAGGAATGTGGAAAGTTGAAGGTTAGTTATGCAAAGAGTAATGTCCAAGATGGCCACTGGTAGCCATATTTTTTTGCTGAATTATCCCAAAATGACTCGTTCCCATTTACATGTCAATGTTAACTTCCACGACAAATTTCATGATAATAAGACCAACACTCCGGTCTGTAGTCTGTGGTAATGGGATGAATTTTGAAATCCAAGATGGCTGCTGGTTGCCATGTTTTTTTTCCGAATGACCCCAAAATGACTCGTTCCCATCTACATGTCAATGTCATCAGCTGTGACAAATTTCATAATGATCCGACCAAAGGTATAGCCTGTAGACCGCGCCAAAGGATTTAGTCATGCAAAGAGTAAAATCTAAGATGGCTGCTGACAGTCATGTCTTTTGGCTGAATGACCCCAAAATTGCCCGTTCCCATCTACATGTCAATATTAACATCCATGACAAATTTCATGATGATCAGACAAACAGTATAACCTGTAGCCCGTGCTAATGGATTGAATTTTGAAATCCAAGATGCCCCCTGGCAGCCATGTTTTTTTGCCGAATGACCCCAAAATGACTTGTTCCCATCTACATGTCAATGTCAACAGCCGTGACAAATTTCATAATGATCCGTCCAAAGTTACGACCTGTAGCCCGTGCCAAAGGATTTAGTCATGCAAAGAGTAAGATCCAAGATGGCTGCTGGCAGCCATGTTTTTTGGCCGAACGACCCCATCTCGTTCCCATCTACATGTCAATATTAACATCCGTGACAAATTTCATGATGATCAGTATGACCTGTAGCCCATGCTAATGGATTAAATTTAGAAATCCAAGATGGCCACTGGTGGCCATGGTTTTTTTCCGAAAGACCCCCCCCCCCCCAAACCCCAAATGGCGTCATTTCCATCTACAATGTCAACAGCTACCGGGTATGCCAAATTTTATAATGATCCGACCAAAGGTACATCCTGTAGCCCATGCTAAAGATCAACTAAACATCTAGCGCTCAGAAATCAATTTCTATTGAGGAGAAATCTGTCAATAATTCCAACTTTTTTTTCATTTTTTGTTAACGAATCACGCAGCGCCTCATTTTAATATTCATTATGACCTGACCTTTCCATGACTGCAATAGTAGAAACAGCCAATCACCGCTCAGTATTAGAATCGAGGTCAGGTCATAATGAATATTAAAATGAGGTGCTGCGTGATTCGTAAACAAAAAATGAAAAAAAAGTTGGAATTATCGACAGATTTCTCCTCTATAGAAATTGATTACTGACGATGTGTTGATTTGTATGAGTAAATAAATTATTAGCCGACAAGAAATCCCTGAGCGCTAGATGTTTAGTTGATCGTTTGACCGATTTTTAATGATAGTAAGCTGTATGGGTGGTGAATTTAGAGAAACATCGGATACTGAGTCGGATCAAACTGGAAATTTACGCTCTTCGGAGACAATATTCGGTGGTTAAAAATTTATCAAATGCTATGTATATGAATGGTTCTGATTGGAGTTTGTGGTATTAATTAAAAGATGAATTCTTCGCTGATACATCCGGCTATATCGTTAGCATTACTGGTGTAAATGGCCCAAATTTGTCCAATTGCCGAGGGATGGTAAAATTTCCACAGTTCCCCTTGTCCTATTATCCTACCATTAACGTGAAGCAGGCGCGTATATGGGCAGCTCAAAAGGGAGCGGAGCGCGTTACAGCAAATGCCGCCCGCCACGTCTTCACTTATAGGCGCGCTACCAACACAAGGAGTTAAAATTGCTACATGTAATATTCTTTATTAACATCGCAAAAAACATTACACTGCGGACTATGATTTAGCACCGAGATAACAACAGCAATAGCTGGTTCACACCCGACCCACCAATAATGCCTAGCATAGACTTGAACCTAAACATGGCTGTAAATTTTCAAAACCGTTCTCCAATAAATGCGGGTTGGATTTAAATTTTAAAGATGGCTGCTGGCGGTCATGTTTTAAAAACAAATTTTGGATAAAATCAATGGCTCCCATCCAGAAGTCACCCCAAAGATCCATATGAAGTTTGGTGGAGAGATTTGACCTGTAGGGTGTGCTAACAGAACTTGTTGATGGACACACATGCCACCATGCGTATATGGGCAGCGCAAAAGGAGGTGGACAGCGGAGCGCGTTACAGGCCCCTGTGGCCAGACAGAACAGCAAATACCGCCTGCCACATATTCACTTATAAGCGCGCTACCAACACAAGGAGTTATTGATCTAAAATTGCTACATGTAATATTCTTTATTAACATCGCAAAAAAACATTTCTCATAACAGACAATAACAGCAATAGCTGGTTCATAGTCATAAGGAATTTGATCCGTAAATATGATCTACCCGACCCACCAATAATGCCTAGCATAGACTTGAACCTAAACATGGCTGTAAATTTTCAAAAACGTTCTCCAATAAATGCGGGTTGGATTTAAGTTTGAAATCCAAGATGGCTGCTGGCGGTCATGTTTAAAATTTTTTTTTAGATAAAATCAATGGCTCCCATCTAGAAGTCACCCCAAAGATCCATATGAAGTTTGGTGGAGAGATGTGACCTGTAGGGTGTGCTAACAGAACTTGTTGATGGACACACATGCCCCCATGCAGGGAAAAAGTAAAGTTAAGCTAAAGATGGGCAATTGAATCATGGAATAAACTGCCACATGAAATCAGGAAAACCTAATTTGTCAAATGATTTAATAAATCAATCAGATCACACCTGTTTAAATTGTGTTTCAATGTAAAGCTGATTTTAGCCATTATCATAATTCTAATCATTGTTTTAACATGTTGTCTTTTATGTGTACATCTTTTTTACTGTTATCTGCTTGTGTGTTACTGTTATCTGCTTGCGTTTTACTGTTATCTGCTTGCGTTTTACTGTTATCTGCTAGTGTTTTACTGTTTTCTGCTTGCGATTCACTGTTTTCTGCTTGCGATTCACTGTTTTCTGCTAGTGTTTTACTGTTTTCTGCTTGCGATTCACTGTTTTCTGCTTGCGATTCAATGTTATCTGCTAGCGTTTTACTGTTATCTGCTAGCGTTTAACTGTTTTATGCTAGTGTTTAACTGTTACTGTTATCTGCTAGTGTTTAACTGTTATCTGCTAGTGTTTTACTGTTATCTGCTTGTGATTTACTGTTATCTGCTAGTGTTTTACTGTTTTATGCTTGTGTTTTACTGTTATCTGCTTGCGTTTAACTGTTATCAGCTTGCGTTTTACTGTTTTCATTATGTTTGTTTTAGAACTATGTAAAGCTCATTGAAACTAATTTATTCTATAATGGTTATTATTTTTATATAATCATTCAAAAAACCCAATTAGATGGTGACCATTTGTTCTTAGGCATTGCTTGGAACCTTCACAATATAGATAATAACTTGATCAATGAGTTATTCTAGACCCGGGAAGGCTGGTTATCATTTCTAGATCAACAAGAGGTACGCTGTCGCGTGGCATTTGCCCCCGACCGTAGCAATTCGGATTAAGCATGGATGGTATCACCATACCAAATATCAGCTAAATCTGCCCAGCGGTTGCTGAACAATAATGCAAAATGTTTGTACGGACGGACAAAATTTAATTTTCTAAGTAAAAAAAGGGACATAACTCTGGTGAAAATGGGTGGACGAAACCCACTATATGCATGTAGCTGTTCCCCCATGCTGCTCTATCACCATACCAAATAACAGCTAAATCTGCCAAGCGGTTGATGAACAATAATACAATATGTTTGTATGGACGGACATACGGATTTCTAAGTTGAAACGAGAGGCCGATCACGATCGGCAGATGTTTAACCCATACCTTGGCGATAGCGACTAGCCATAACTGATAATTTGTCAAAGATATGATGATCACAGGAATTAATCCATATATCAGTACCCAACTTGAAATCAAAAGCTCAAATAATTTGTCTTAAGAAAGGGTTAAAGTATTTGGGTTGGGGAGGAGTAGTTTTAAATCTCATAACTCTGTCCCTATTCACACAAGGACCTCTCACTGTGAGATCCAATGGTTTAGTGATTTCGGAAGACATGTTTAGGAGTTTAAGTTAACTCATTAGAAGCAAAAGTGATAAATCCCTATCTTTGCCACTTTTGACATGCCAGATATTCAAAATTTATTATTCACTTCTAAAGAGAAATTATAATTGCTTAGAACGACATATATGTAGGGGATTCCATCTCGTATTTAAATGGTACTTTAATTACCCCCCCCTTCCCCCATTCTCCCCAGTTATTTGTTTATCAAATATGGACAGATATAAGATCAGATCTGACCTGTGTATTAAATAAGATTAAGTGTTTCATAACAGGGGTGTATGGTTTTCAAAAATATATGTAGTTTATACAATTCAAAAGTATTATCTATATAATGTTATACAGACATAATATGATGGGGATGCTGGCCCCTATGACCACTAAATCGTTCATATAAAAGAAAGTAAGTTAGCCCTCATTTGAATGGTTTCACACATTACAATGTTTTACAAGTAGCTTGGGCACTAAAAGCCACAACCTTCAATGTTAATCTTCTAAGTGCTCTGTGGCACCTAAAATTCAATCAACCATGAAAATGTGAACAAATGGGAAAATAAAGTTCATGGAAATACTAACATCTACCATATTGATTTTCAAAACAAGTCATCACTTACAATAGTCATGTATATTTATCTGCCTGTTTCCCATTGCATAGATAAATCATATTGGCTATCAGCTGTTGTTTTAATTCCAAATTGAAAGCACGTGTCTGAAGGGTTAATATATTTTTCAAAAATCAATTAATCAGTCAATACCAAAATTGATAGAAGTGAATAGTGTGCAAAGATACCCAATAGATATTAAGAGGTATGAGGAAGAGTCCATGTACATTATAGCATGTTGTCTATGGAAACCTTGGAAAGGGTTAATTATTTTTGAAGCAAATTAATGGAATTTAGAAGACACTTATATAGGTGAGGGGGGCCTTATATCACCCTGTAATGAAATTTCAAGAATAGGAAAAACACCATTCTTGTGCTGCCATTAATCAATTTGACAGTTAGAATAAACAAACAGCCAGCCACCAGTGTTGTTTATCTTGCTTGACCCACCAGAGCTCTGTATCATATGTCATCACTCATTTCATAACAGATTTCACTTGGAATGACAACATCTATAAAAATCCTCTCATATACTCTGGATGTTGGATGATCACATGGTAATTTATTGATATCATTATATTACATGAAACTATTGCAATAAAATCTTCATATATTCAAAACAGGATATCACACCTAATTAATCGTATAAAACTAAAATAAATGAAAGTGTCAATTTTTTTTTATTATTTAATTTTTTTTTTATCGTTATTTAAAGTTCAAACAAAATTTAATATTTGTATATGCTAAATTTAGCAAGGAGCTAAATCTAAAAAACATTTAATTTAAAAAAAAAAAAAAAAAAATTCTCGAACCCATATTCGGACTCGATCTGTATTTTGGGCTGTGAAACTCACATCCCAAATTTGGTTCCAATCAGATAAAAAATGATTGAGTTATGGCAGAATGCGTGAATTATAAGTTGAAAAAGGGCCATAACTCTGTAACAAAAACTCGGATCAAACCCAAATTCGAACTCGATCTGTATTTTTGGCTGAGAAACCCATATACAAAATTTGGTTTCGATCGGATAGAAAATATTTGAGTTATCGCATTACTCGTAAAGTGTCTACGGACAGACAGACAGACGGACAGACAGACAGACAGACGGACGAACGACGAGTGGTCAATCCGGGCAACGACACTATGTTTACCATACTATGGTATGGGTAAACATAAAAAGGGCCATAACTCTGGCAAAAATCATCAGATCATACCCAAATTCGCACTTGACATGTATTTTCATGTCACTGATCCACAAAAATACAGGATTTGCAATCGTACCACCAAAGCTCACGCTATCTGGAAACCAAAAAAACAAGAGAAAAATTGAATTTTCTAAGTAAAAAAAGGGCCATAACTCAGGTGAAAATGGGTGGACGAAACCCGCGCTATGCATGTAGCTGTTCCCCCATGCTGCTCTATCACCATACCAAATATCAGCTAAATCTGCCCAGCTGTTGCTGAACAATAATGGAAAATGTTTGTACGGACGGACAAAATTGAATTTTCTAAGTCAAAAAAGGGCCATAACTCTGGTGAAAATGGAAATGTTTGGACGGACGGACGGACGTCCACTATATACCCGCCGACTTCAAGTCGGGGGCATAATAAAATAATCTACAATGTATGAAAGAGAACAAATACAAAATGCACCAAAATTGAGGTTGACTATAACGAATGGTATCATTCACACTTCTTTCATGGAGATTGAACAACGTCAAAGCTGTTAGCTATGTGACAAGTTTATTTCTAATTGAACAAAAGGAAAGCAATAATCAGATCACTGGTCCCATAAATGTAGAAATTCACAAACAAAAAACACTAAAAATGTTTATATACAAATAAGACATTGTTCACCGGCGAGGACTGACACAAACAGGTAAATCTAAATTTTGAGTTTCCCAGAAAGATGTGATTGTTGCCTGTATCCTTGAATAAATGATTTAGAATTGAGATAACAGTGCCTTGATGAGTTAAAACATTTCAGGATAGAAACACACTCTGTTAACTCAGACGTTCTGTGTTTTGGGAAGTTAGACAATCTGGGATGTATTCAAGTCTTGAAATAGGGTGTCTGTCATTTGCAGAATGAGGTCCCCAGAGGGTGAATTTAGTGATGCTACCCCGCTATGTGGGCTAGCGTCACCCTCTGGGAACCTCATTCTGCTGAGGTGTAACAGAATGAGGTCCCCAGAGGGTGGATTTGGTGATGCTAGCCCGCTATGCAGGGTAGCATCACTAAATTCACCCTCTGGGGACCTCATTCTGCAAATGACAGACACCCTATTTCAAGGCTTGGACGTATTCTCACCTCATTAAGTCAACATTCTATGCTGTAAATATTTCAATGGGTCTCATTAGCAATGAATTTCCTTTCTTTTGATGTATAATTCGATAGTATTAAATGAAGTCGACATATCGTCCCCGAAAACTTGCAAAATCTACAGAAATTTGGGAGTAAAACACATCGTCAGTTCAATTCCGCCTAATATACTTAGTAATTCTAAAGAACTGTGAACTCATTAAAGCGAAGTCAATAATCAGATGGGGAACGTGCAAGTTCGCAAATTGTGATCACAATAATTGAATTGGTATCCATGTATAATCACTACTTACCGGACAGGGAAACTGATAACCGCTTTTTGTTGGTAGGTTTCGCTAGTTTTTTATATGATATCTTGACTTTGCTTCGTTTGATATTATCAATTTACACACAGAAAGACATTTTAAAATATATTGTGACTTGGATGAACAATTTGAGGAATATATAATAGATGGTATGTTTTTCCAAAAAATCGGACTTGTGAACCTTGTTACTGGTATATCTGGTATTTTTCCCCAGGGGCCTGTGACAAATACTAGATGAGTTTGTCTTCCTGTCGTTAACAATGTGATACCATCCTATAAATAGAGAAAGGTTCAACCACCATCTCAATGTATACTAATTCATAATTCAGAGGGTTAAACATCCAACACATGTAAATGTCAGCCTGGTATACACACACATGTCTCAATAAACGTAAACTAAACAGCTTCTATTTATAGCACTTATGTTATAAAAATAATAGATGGATATTGAATACAAAATATGTTTCAAGAAATACACTATACTATAAATGTGTTACTACGTATACCTGTACTATCACTGTATACTATAAATGTGTTACTACGTATACCTGTAATATCACAACATAGTCCAATAACCAAGGAGAATTTCATTCATTAAGCTGGGCTGGAGAGCTAGTGCCAAAATGAATGGGATTATTTATACAATAGTGTGTTTGTGACCATGAAATTAGGCAAAACTCAATCCGAGTGAGTTGATGAAGAAACAGCCTTGATCAATGTTTGAAAAACGCGATGATGTACCATTATGACGGGCATGTTCAGTTACATCAAATTGGGAGTAGCTACAGTGGGTGAGAGTAGCCCAGCGTATGCCCGATCATTGCACTCATTGCCCAGGTGAAAATTGGTACCAATTCCTGCCCAGCAGACTGAATGGAATTGTCACAAAGTCTTGTTAAAGAGCACCAGTGAATTTGAATACAACTCAACACCAAATCATTGATCTGCAAACTGATCATGATCAGATGTATCAAACAATAATTGGAATCAAAATGAAAATCAATCATCACAATGTTTAAATGGTATCTGGAGAAGTCAGTCCCGAGCGAGGTCGGCCCCATACGCAGACAGCCCCATGCGAACAGAGCCCCAGAGAAGTCGGCCCCATTAATTAGAAGGGATTAAAATCTGCTTCATTTTATTGAGATAGTGTTTATGTTGGCTAATTAGGAGTCCACAACTTAATTTGATTGGTATAGTGTAGTGTTTATGTAGGCTAATTGTTAAGTCTGCAATGTTTTCATAGTTACAATACCACACTTATGGGCATGTATATACAGAGATATATGTTCACCCGCACTGATTACACAATATCGTCTTGCTGATCCTCTCCACACAGTCCACCCCCAGCAACAACTAGTGAGGGAGAAGAAGCTAAGTAGAATCCAATGGAGCCAAACCACACATATGTAGGGATAATTAATTAACATCAGGAGGTTGTACAGAGACAGAGAATTGACGATTTCCATATAATAAAATAGATAAAGAATAATTTTAAACAATGGTTCTGTTATATGGGGCCCGACTTCTCCTGAATTCATTTAGATAGATCTCGCTTCCACACTTGTTGTTTGCTTTAACCCGAGGTCTATAAATGAATGTGTCCACTTGTTAACATTTATCAACATTTATCAATAGAGATTCTAAATATAGAAACATTTCTAAGGGTGTACAATCTACAATATCAAAAATCTATAACACAGATTCTAATTATAAAACTCAGGCTGATTGATGATCTATAATAATGCATTCAGGATTACAAACCTTCTGTTACATGTAACGTAGAAAATATAATTTAATAATGCATTCAGGATTACAAACCTTCTGTTACATGTAACATAGAAAATATAATTTGATAATGCATTCAGGATTACAAACCTTCTGTTACATGTAACATAGAAAATATAATTTGATAATGCATTCAGGGTTACAAACCTTCAGTTACATGTAACATAGAAAATATAATTTAATAATGCATTCAGGATTACAAACCTTCTGTTACATGTAACATAGAAAATATAATTTAATAATGCATTCAGGATTACAAACCTTCTGTTACATGTAACATAGAAAATATAATTTGATAATGCATTCAGGGTTACAAACCTTCTGTTACATGTAACATAGAAAATATAATTTGATAATGCATTCAGGGTTACAAACCTTCAGTTACATGTAACATAGAAAATATAATTTAATAATGCATTCAGGATTACAAACCTTCTGTTACATGTAACATAGAAAATATAATTTAATAATGCATTCAGGATTACAAACCTTCTGTTACATGTAACATAGAAAATATAATTTGATAATGCATTCAGGGTTACAAACCTTCAGTTACATGTAACATAGAAAATATAATTTAATAATGCATTCAGGATTACAAACCTTCTGTTACATGTAACATAGAAAATATAATTTGATAATGCGTTCAGGGTTACAAACCTTCAGTTACATGTAACATAGAAAATATAATTTAATAATGCATTCAGGATTAAAAACCTTCTGTTACATGTAACATAGAAAATATAATTTGATAATGCATTCAGCGTTACAAACCTTCAGTTACATGTAACATAGAAAATATAATTTAATAATGCATTCAGGATTACAAACCTTCTGTTACATGTAACATAGAAAATATAATTTGATAATGCGTTCAGGGTTACAAACCTTCAGTTACATGTAACATAGAAAATATAATTTAACATGGTTTTCTGCTTTGTTCTCTTGAAGATATGATGAAGAGCAAATACGACATATACACTAGAATTAATCTAATAGTTTTGTTTATCACTTTAAGACATCGACAGGACATCAAATAAAATATGCGTATACAACGAACATTCAACAGTTTGTTGCTCAGATATATGGGAGGCCAAATTCACATTTAATAATTATTTGCGCTTATTTGAATCCTTATGAATAACAGAAACTGAAATCTGATATAGTTATCATGTACACACACTTATAGTTTCTTCATCAGTATAAAATTAGTCTGATTTATCAGTATAAAATTAGTCTGATTTATCAGTATAAAATTAGTCCGATTTACCAGTATAAAATTAGTCCGATTTACCAGTATAAAATTAGTCTGATTTACCAGTATAAAATTAGTCTGATTTACCAGTTTATCAGTAGGAATATTTTTTTTCGTGAACAATTATTGATCCTACATCATGACGTCCAATATGTGATAATTGTGCCTATTTCGGCTTCCATAAATCTCAAAACATAATTATACAAGCAGACAGTGTCCCTTTAAGACATAAAACAAGAACAGAATACAAAACATATTTAAAATATGTCACAGTATAAAAACATGTCACAAGCAACTGCAAGCATTATGCAGTAATTACCGGGTATGAATCTTAATTAATGCCACCAAATCAATTGATCCTCTCTCATCATGCTGTTTGTCTGATTTTTGTAATTTTTACAGCGTTTACTTTACCAGGAATGCTGATGACGTCCAACTATTAAGCCATTTCACACATAAGACGTCAGAGCCACACAACATAAATGATGTATAACTTCACAATACAACTTAAAATTCAACAATCTGCATCTTTCGAATGATACCTGTGGCCCTCGCACTAATCACAGTAAGAAGTCACCAATTAGGCGACTAACACTGTGTGGTGTCCGAAGGCAGAAATTTGGATTCCAAACCATTACGTTCCAGTTCTAAGAAGATTCCACATGAAAAACAAATAATATCAATTTTTTTTTTTATCAAAATGGTGGCATTAACTGCTATTTATATTTATATACAAAGTTTAGTTGTAAAATGCCACATACAACACCTGTAATAGAAGCTTCAGTGTTAAGAGACTCGTAAATCTAATATCTAAAATTAGTTTTAATACAAATCAAGTTTTCTGAATGATATTCCTGAAATGGATTTCAATCCAAGTGTAAATCAGGTTTCTATAATGAGTTTCAATAAAAATGTAAATCAGGTTTCTATAATGAGTTTCAATACAAATGTAAATCAGGTTTCTATAATGAGATTCGATATGTAATTTAAAAAAATCAATGTCATCTTCAACATTGATATGAAGCTAAATACTTAGAGCTTATTTCAGTGTTTTGAACTTTGAATTCAGCACTTGGACAGAATTTACACCTGAATAATTTACTATTTAATGATTACTGTTGAAAACTACACATCATTAGACCCCTTGGAACTGTCAAACCCTCAAACCAATGGAGCCTTGGACTATGAAACCCTTGGACTAATGAGACGAACCCATGTCTGAGATGAATTAATAGTTCAGAATAACATGCCAAGTGTTAATGATACTATTTTCAATAAACTGCAGGGACATGACTAGAGGGTCTCTGTTGGAGGGGAGATGTCCAACTATATGCCCCCTCCATGAGCCAGAACTAATGTCAAACTCTTGGGAATTCCATTTGCATATCACACCCTTGTGTTGGAATAAGCTTTCCAACTATCAGAAATGTCTAGCCTGTTACCCCCACAACAGCTGAATTATTATTTTCTAGCTGATAGCCATTTCAAGTACGAAAATATATGACCTTAGCTCCAAAACAACAAACTTTACAGAAAATTGAATATTGGTTAGGAAATTGAGCAATGAGAACAATTTCAACCTACTTTTGGTTTGAAATTTCCATCTGTAAATGTTATGCCAGGCATGAAATTGAGATGTTTGAGGGGGAAGGGGGCCCATCACCCACCCCTGTCGCCACATGACTGATTGTATCTATTTTTAGTTTTATGTTTAAATTTAATGTGACAAAATAGATCCGATTAATATATTAACCCGGTTGAGAGCTTTGCGATGAATGGCAACAAGCCATATTTCCGACTAAATCCTGAAAAGTTAACCATAATTCTGCTGTGGTTAAGAAGTCGATTACTTAGGGAATTACTGGAGTGTGGCTGAACCTGACTACTAAGTTATTTAGCTCCATATCAACAGCGAACATAGACTGAAAATAATTTCTTATTAAGTTTTGACTCATTCAAAAAGTTGTTCTTGCTTTGGAAGAATAAAAAGATATTCAATGTTGCCGAAATACTCTGACATGCCATTTCTACATTATAAATGAGGAAGTCACCCCGCAGCCCTGCTCCCATGAACACTAGATAACAGAGAGGGTTGAGTGCTGCATACAGTTAAGAAAAATACTGCAGAAAAGACAGATTTCACATGAATACATGCTACTTTTAACACATTTGCTAAAATTATACCCATAACTGGAACACAGTAAGAGGTATGAGATTAAATGTTATCAAAACTTACACTTTGGTAAGAAATATTAACAATCTGAACAATTTTGAAGCTAAAAAGTTGCATAACAGTGAGCCTTTTTTGAAAAATCCTGAATACTCATTAAATTGGGTAAATGTATCTCGAGTATGAATTAACAGGGTGGTATAAAACCTGCGTACCTCTTACAAATTACCTGAATCTTAAATCCCAGAAAAGATGTGGGGGTAACACCCTCATAAATTTATTTCTAATTGTCAAAATGTCAGTATGCACACATGTAAGCAGTCATGGGAATTCTGTGGCGACTTTATCAGACACGACCTGGGTATTTTGGTGGTGCACCATACTGAGCATTCTGTACGAGCGATGCAGTGTCAGATGTTGTGGGGACGCTGTTGTATGCCGGAGCTGGATGGGGTGGGTATGGAGCCATGGTGACGCCGGTGTGAATGACTGTGGTGGCTGGAGCCTGTAGAATAACAGCACCGGGGTTGACCATTTCCTGTAAAATAAAAGAGACAAATCGTGACAATGTTGCTCTTGAATGCATTCACCCAACCAGTTATAAAAGTACAAATGAATCGTTCCCATCTACATGTCAATGTTAACATCCATGACAAATTTCATAATGATCCGACCAAATGTATGACCTGCAGCCCGTGCCATTATTTAGTCATGCAAAGAGTAAAATTCAAGATGGCTGCCGGTGGCCATGTTTTATGGCAGAATAATTAATATTAACCATGACAAATTTCATGATGATCAGACGAACATTCCGGCTGTAGCCCGTGCTAATGATCAGACCAACATTCCGGCTGTAGCCCGTGCTAATGATCAGACCAACATTCCGGCTGTAGCTCGTGCTAATGGATTGAATTTTGAAACCCAAGATGGCTTGTGACTCCTTCCCATCTACATGTTAATAATAATATAGTTTAACCCTTTACCCAACAATACGGCCAAAAACGCCCAAATAAAGCTTAAACAGCCTAAAATATCTTCGGTCTGTCTCAATAACACCATACAAATATGGACATCATTGGAACCGGTTCATTGACCACATTGTGATGGTTACAGTTATGCCCTGTGCCAATGCATTCTCTTATATATGCGAGTCGACCATAGGTCGCCTCGCATATATAAGAGAATGCATTGGCCAAAAACAATTCTTTTTTTTTAACACTTTTTACCATTTTTTCTTACATTCTTTAACAATTTTATAATTTTTTCTTACATTTTTTTAACAATTTTTATAATATTTTTCTACATTCTTTGACAATATTATCATTTTTAATATGTGTTAAGCCAATGCATTCTCTTATATATGCGAGGCAACCTATGGTCGACTCGCATATATAAGAGAATGCATTGGCACAGGGCCGTTCTGTTGGGTAAAGGGTTAAAGCCACATTTCGACATTTTGCTCACGGCTTTACAATACACACGCAAATTTGAGCTGCTATGTGCAAATTATGTGTAGTGACCAGGGGGGGGGGTACAAAATTTGGTTCCGATCGAATTAAATTATTTTGAGTTGTCGCATCATGCGTAAAGTATCTATGGAAAGGCAGACGGATGAATGGTCAATTCGACACTATGTGTACCATGCTATAGTATGGGTATGATTAAAATATCAGATGAATGGTATTTCTGTTATGTATCAGGAATGTTGAGAAGGGTTAATTTTTAACTACAAAAATCCATACAAGTGAAGGAGGAGAAACCTGGATATATAATAGGAGAATGATTAAATGAAAAATATTTTAAAAAAAGCATAAAATTGATGACCAGGGTTAACAATTTTAACTCTATAATAAGGTATGTCACTTGAATATTGCATTGACAGACTATCATTGGAGAGATACAAGAGAGGTATGTGGGAGTTGATAAACCATGGTCCACCACTGTCCACAATGGAAATGTAATAAACAACAGGTGGCTATTAAAGTCATTTCATTTGTTCAGTACAGCTGTTAGCATCAAATTATCTGATTGTGAAACTTTATAAAAATAGGGTTCTACGTTCAATATGAACCTATATGCAAACAAGATGTACGCTTTTTATATTATAGTTTTCTCACTGTGGCCCATGCAACCCAACATAATAACGGGTATAAGTTCACTATTGGCTTATACCAGAATCAAGTCCAATATGAACCAATGTCAATGATTATGTCCAATATGAACCAATGTCAATGATTATGTCCAATATGAACCAATGGCAATGATTATGTCCAATATGAACCAATGTCAATGATTATGTCCAATATGAACCAATGTCAATGATTATGTCCAATAGGAACCAATGTCAATGATTATGTCCAATATGAACCAATGTCAATGATTATGTCCAATAGGAACCAATGTCAATGATTATGTCCAATATGAACCAATGTCAATGATTATGTCCAATATGAACCAATGTCAATGATTATGTCCAATAGGAACCAGTCAATGATTATGTCCAATATGAACCAATGGCAATGATTATGTCCAATATGAACCAATGTCAATGATTATGTCCAATATGAACCAATGTCAATGATTATGTCCAAAATGAACCAATGTCAATGATTATGTCCAATATGAACCAATGTCAATGATTATGTCCAATATGAACCAATGTCAATGATTATGTCCAATATGAACCTATACAGTAATGCCATAATTAATTGACTCTTTTAACCACAGCAGAATTATGGGTAACATTTCAGGATTTAGTCGGAAATATGGCTTGTTGCCATTCATCGGAAAGCCCGAGAGCTTTCCGATGAATGGCAACAAGCCATATTTCCGACTAAATCCTGAAATGTTACCCATAATTCTGCTGTGGTTAAAAGAGTCGATTAATTAGGGCATTACTGTATATTGAAGAAGAATAATAAATAGTATTTATATATACAAGAAGTCAATGAATGTGGAGATGCTCCCCATACTGTAAAGACTGAGAAGACTGGGACTCGGAAGAACATAAGAGTTAGTACTTGTCAAAATCACTTAAAAAACAAGTAGTCCAAAAGAGGGACGTAGCCTAGAGGGTGTCCATTGAGCAGAGGGGTGTCCCAACTTTCCATAGGCCATATACACCAAACTTGACTGGTGGAACCCATTTTAACAAATCTGCAACCCAGTCCAAGTAACACAATCCATACTAAATATATAAGCTAAATAGGACTCTTGAGGAGCAATTTTAAGAATTACTATGGGGGAAAAGTTGTCCCTGGTCGCACCCCTATTTGACCTGGTCACCCCATTTGAACAAATCTGAATCCCAGTCACCCAAAGTGTCTCCATACAAAATATATGCCAAATGGTTCTTGAGAAGACGTTTTAAGAATTAAGAACTATTGAGGAAAAGAATGAAGTCCCTGGTCCAGTGATCCAAGTCTGAATCAAATCTGAATCCCAGTCACCCATACCAAATGTAAGCTGAATAGGTCTGACACCCATACCAAATCTAAGCTGAATAGGTCTGATGGTTCTTGACACCCATACCAAATGTAAGCTGAATAGGTCTGATGGTTCTTGACACCCATACCAAATGTAAGCTGAATAGGTCTGACCCATACCAAATGTAAGCTGAATGGGTCTGACACCCGTACCAAATATAAGCTGAATAGGTCTGATGGTTCTTGATAAGACGATGTTTTAAGAATTACAATGGATGGACAAGTTAATGTCCCTGGCTCTGACCTTATTTGACCCAGTGACCCCCATTTGAAAATATCTCTATCCCTGTCGCCCAAAGACCCTCTATACAAAATATAAGCTAAATAGCAGCGATGGTTCTTAAGAAAATATTTTAAGAATTACTATGGATGGAAAGAGTTACTTCCCTACTCTCAGGTGCCAAATAAATGTGCCGGCACGTTTATTAATTTATTTATCACGCTTATTGTGACCCATCACATTTATTATTTTTTGGGGGTAAATCCATCACATACCGTGACATTTATTCTTTTTTTGGGTGATAAACAAACGAATATAAGAATGGAACGAATCCCGAGTGTTCTAATGTTAATACTAGAAGTCACAAACCACTAAATAAAGTTGTTTTAGTAGACTGAGATGCGACATCGCTTCGATATAAAACCTATTTTGAGAGTCACGGTTCGCCCAATCTTTTACTTCGTCTACTTTCGGTTTGTAATAAAGCGCAAAACGTGAACTGGGCCGAGTTCACGGGACCCGAAACGATAGAAAAGATGGCCCATGGATCACAGGACTTATTCTACAATTAAAATGTTTTTGTTAACTCCAAAATCAGTTCCATAATCACAATTTATAATGAAAAACGATGTGCCTCGAAAATAGGCAACGCGAAACCCAGAAAAAGCGCTAAAAGTTACCAGTTTGACTGAGTGTTTTCTGTATACAAATAATTTCATGAGAAGCATTAAAGTATATTCCTTTAATATTAAGATATTTAAACAACACAGTTTCATACTTTTTCTGTTTTAATGCATTATTTGGTGAGAGAAATGTAAAATTGATCGTAAATTCTTCGAAAAAAAATCAAACTAGAGGTGTGACTGTCCCAATGGGACTACGGTTACCCCCCTGTTTTTAAAATACTAAGATGTTTCACATGTCAGTAAACATTTAGTTAAAATAATAAAATAACAGTTCCCATTGCAGGTGTACAACCATAACCGCAATCTTAAACCTATTGACCGAAAAATGTAGGAATAAAAGCTTGGACAAAATTATGTATGTTGCGAAAAAATTTCTAAGTTGTAAAAGGGGAATAACTCCACCAAAAAATGTCGGAGAGACGTCATAATCGCAGGTGCACAGGTTCCCATGGTACTAAATATCAGTGCCAAGATTAAAAAACATTGACCGAAAAATGTAGGAATAAAAGCTCGGACAAAATTATGAATGTTGCAAAAAAAGTTTCTAAATAAAATAAGGGGGATAACTCCACCAAAAAATGTCGGACAGACGTCATAATCGCAAGTGCACAAGTTCCCATGGTACTAAATATCTGTGCCACGTTTTAAAAAAATTGACTGAAAAATGTAGGAATAAAAGCTCGGACAAAAGTATACATGTTGTGAACATTTTCTAAGTCGAAAAAGGGGGGATAACTCCACTAAAAAAGTCCAACAGACGTCATAATCGCAGGTGCACAGGTTCCCATGGTGGTTGATGTCTGTGCCAAGTTTCACGGAAATTGATAAAAAAACGACTGAGAAAAACTCCGGACAAATTTGTGTCCACGGACGGACGACGCCGACGGACGACGGACGGACGGACAAGCTGACTCCAGTATACCCCCCTAACTTCGTTGCGGGGGGTATAATTAGGCTTAATGTAAAATTGTAAACTGAGTATGATTTTGGACAAGAACTTCAATCTACTAGTACATAAGTTTCAACCTAAATATATTAATCAATATAATTATACAGTGAGTGAGTTACTTGAGTTAACTATCACTCTTTGATTGATTGTATTGGCAATGATAATAACACATATATAAATACAATAGATTGTTGATATACATAACTTAGGAGCAAACACATAGCATTGTACATAGTTTGTTCAGCATTAGATATCCTTTTATTTGTGATGTTGAAAAGGGGTTGTTTTGTGCAACACAACTGAAAATCATATTTAATAAACAGCCTTAAGTTTTCCCACCCCTTGTATTCTGTATGGCTATTCCCTATATAGTATACAGACGATCCCACTTATTAACATAACGGATAAAAACATATCCCGTTTACAACCATATTATGTTCCTGCACCAAACCATTTACACTGTATTATATGTTAATTTCTACCCTCTAATAACATAAGATTTTGATAGACCACCGGTTATAAACATAGAAATATGCAATAACAAGTTAACCACGCCGGTGAAACTATGTACACATGCCAGTTAATCAAGAGGCCATTACAGTTAATTATGTAATTCAATCAATGCAAAGATGGCAAACAAAGAGAAACAAGCTGTGAACGACCACATGGGCGCTTAAGATACTGATAGGCCTGTCAGCTAATTGGTTTTTATCACTTATAATCCGGCATTGTGCTCTTTTTAATCCATTTACAACGGGACTTGAATGTACTTTGACAGGGCTTCGAATTCCGTGTCCGAAACGTTCCAATGTGGCATCATTGCATCACCGCGATCACGCTCAAAATAAGAACCTAATTTGTATGAATAGGAAACGGATGAGTATGTTTACTTAAACCCGGTACCATAGTCCCACGCTGTCTGATTCATATCATATAAAACTCAAGCCATACTTTCTCTCATCATAACCATCCAAAATGTCTAAACGTAAATGTAACGATTTGTCACTCGAAGTTAAATACGAAAAATGAAAGTAAAGCTTGTTTTACTTTGTGGAATTCCCAGCGGGAAATCCCCTATTCACTCCAATGTCTACAGATAGAGTTACTCCTCCTGACTGTAACCGGATGTCGAATTTAGTGAAAATGGAAGCCGACTTGCGGCGCTTAAATTCACTTGTTCCTGGTTCTTTTTCATGCATAATACTTGCATCAAGATTGATTCTCCAATCATTCATCAAAATTATGTTGTGTCAAGTTTATTTTGGTGGCAAAAAAAGAAGAATAGTAGAAAAATAAATAAAACAAATTAACCGCCATATTCAATGATTGATGATGGCGACGGAAAACGTGGTCAAATGTCCATACAAAGTACACACAAAATAGGCCATATATCGGAATCCAGCTCATAAACATACATGCTTATTAACATAAATTCCTCTTGCACCGAGGCTATGTGATAAAGCGGGATTAACTGTACAAAGTGGTGAATGGTGTGTAATTTAGGTTTTTTCTGTTTTGTTTGATTCATTATTCCGATCCCAAATTATCTAGTATTCTAAGCCATATAGAAGGTATCGGAATATTGAAATAGTCGGAATTATGAACCCTCATGGAAAAGCGGAATAATGAACCCTCAGAATAATGAACCATCGGAATAATGAACCATCTATACCCGAAGACCCCCAACCTACAAGAGAGAAAAAAATAGTCATGTGCAGTGTGTACTGTATAATACAACAATCAACATGTAAGACAATCTATGCCAACTATATATCATATGAGTAATATGTAATTTCACGCATGGTCTTACATAATGTATGAATGGGGTAAACAAGATAGTGAAGATACATGATGCATAATACCTAAATGTCACATCCTCCCCACAGGTATGATTTCCTGTACTATATAAATGTATGCATAAGCCTTCATGGCTCGAGTTTTAAGCATACTACCATGAAAATTTAAATCCGTAACCCAGCACATTTATTGTGCACTAGCGCTATTATTCTTTTTTTGGTAAAAATGTCACCCAGCACTTGTATTTGGCCAGCACTTTTATTTGGCACCTGAGAGTAGCTATGCCACTTTTTGACCCGATTTGAACAAAACAGTATCCAAGTCACCTAGTGACCATCCACACCAAATATGACTTAATTCTTCGTCTCAGGTAAGCTAAAAATGCCCCCATCTCTCTCATCCAGTTTCCCATATGCACAGGGTTCGCGCTGCCACTTGCCAAATTTGCCAATAGCAAAAAGTATTCATATTTGGCAAAAAATAATTTCATTTGGCAAAAGTTTGGCAAGTCACTTTTTAATTACTCAAGAAAGTTGCAAAATATTGGTCAATCAGTACCATTCATTTCAGGAAACTCTTAAAACATAATTATATTAGTGGTTAACACCTCTATTAAGATGCAGTTAATCTGATAGCCTTAGTATCGATGGTTGGAGGGATTACTAGTATTTAGTGTGGTGTTTACATAGTGATGAGCTCTTCTGATGAAGCAACCCTTCTACCATTGTATTGTTAGGTGATTGGCTTATTGTTGTATTATAAACCACAATAGAGATGCGAGTTTAATTATTAACTAACTGCTTTGCTATCGATATCAAAAGTCGTTCAAATCGCGAGTGTCGAAACATAAGACTTAAGGTTGGAGAAAATGATACTATCATGGATAGCATTTGGCAAATGCTAAATTAATTTGGCAAAAAATATTTTTATTTGGCAAATTATTTGGCAAAATTGAATTTCGGTCCAGCGCGGACCCTGCATATGCAATTGCCTGAGAAAACAGGTATATATTTGTAATGGCCTAACTGTCAGATTCACACTTATTTAGTTATCAGCCATTTATAAACACACTCTCTACCAGGCAAGCTCTAGAATATCAATCAACACAGCTGTCACTCCAAGCAGATATTGTTAACACTGCCATAAAATTAATTAAATTATAATTACCTTTGCCAGCACAATGTGACTTCTATATGCTGTCAAGTAAACATTCTGTGTTCTCAGGCACCCAAATGTGGGCCTACAACGTCTTTGTGATTTTTGCACGCTGTACAGCCGATTGTGGCGGTTTACATACAACGCACAGAAATGTAAAACCATTGTATTCAATGAAAAAGTGAAGAAACTACCTGTGCATCCAAGGAGATGGAAACTTGGTGACGGGTATGTTGACGAAACTGATCACATAACCCATCTTGGCATAACGTTGCATAGAAACGACTTCGCTCGTGAGTTTATCGACTGTATTGTCAACAAAATAAGATCCACCTACTTCATGCTGAGCAACGCTGGCATGTATGCAGGTGGAATCACTCCTCAAAGTTGCGAAACTCTTTACAGATCCATAATTATTCCAAAGGGTTTATACGGATCTGAACTCTTGTGTGGTCTATCAGAAACCCATTGGTCAACTCTTGAGAAAATTCATCGCTTCTGCCTCAAGCATATCCAGGGACTTCCTGTACGTGCTCGCACTGATATCGTTTTGGGGATGCTTGGCATCCATCCTATCAAGTCATTGATTGATGCCAGGAAACTCAATCTGTTTGGAAGCCTATGCCGTATGCCTCCTGGCAAAGCTTGCAAGGAGATTTTTGTCACAAGACTTCACATGTACTTCACGGGACAACTGATAAACCCAAATGCGTTCATCAGCGACATTAACAACACTCTTGTTGAATACAACCTATCCGAGCATATCCATCAGTATGCTCACTTCTGCTCATTTCCTCTGAAATCCGAATGGAAGCGCATTACAAAAACTGCGATTAACGACAAATGCGAACAGAAATGGACAGAAAGAACAAATTGTGACACTTCATTTGCGCGTTTTCGAGAAATTCAACCAAACCCTACTATGTGTCACTTGTGGAGAACATGTCGTAAATACCCTACGCATAAGATTGCATTTAACACAGTCGGTCAGCTCATCGCAGGAAGCGCATTCTCGCAACATAACACATGTACATTATGCTGTCAGTCACACTCTGATATTATCGAGCACGCACTTATCTCATGCAGTAGCCCACTTATGCATTCCCACAGAAACGAAATGTGGTACCAGATGATTGATCGTTTCGGCATACCGTTATTCGTATGGGCCACGAGTCTCCGCAACAGCGACCTCTTATTGCTTCATCTCACACATCTTCCACGTGATATATTCACATTTCTTCAGCAAGTTGAGAACACCTCAGAGTTTACGAGATTCATTGTTCTTCACACAAACTTAATTTGGAGGCGCTATGTCGAACTCTCAGCCACTACGCATGACGGTTTGTGTTAAACAACCTTTGATCTTTGAACGTTACGGGTGTTCACCCTAAGTCGCATTTAAATGTACCACCTTCTGTCCTGTCCATAAAATCCGAAGACGCGACAAAATAAATAAACATGAATAAATTAATATATATATATGCATATGTATGTGTATATGAGGGTGCGTGTGGGTGTGTATGTGTGTGTGTGAGGGTGTATACGTGCGTGTATATGTTTTCTTGTGTTAGCGTTTGCACTGTCACAACATCATTCTACATATAATCTATTCCACTTAATGGGTGCATACGTTTACAGGGGAGCTATTGTCGAGCGAGGGCATTGCGTTTGCTGACTCTTTGGTGAGAGAGATTCTCCTATGCGAATCCAACTCCAACTAGAGTTCCTTTTGTAATTGTATGCACCTGCTTATGGAGTGCTGTTGTGACAGTGCATCCTAACGTATGTATGTACGGTTGTGTGTGTGTGTCTGCGTAATGTGTTAGATTGTATATGCGTACGGGTGTGGTCGAGAGGGTGTGTGTTGTCTGTTGATGTGATATGTAAGCTCGTGTTCATGTACATACAATTAGAATGCTATTCTTTTCCTCGGTAGTTTGTTCTCTTGTCTGTCTTTTCATTACTTCTTGATTGCTAACTGTATTTATGTTTCATTCATGTACCCTATGTATTTTTTCAATCTTCAATACTGGAGGCAATAAAAGATATATATAATACCTAAATGTCACATCCTCCCCACAGGTATGATTTCCTGTACTATATAAATGTATGCATAAGCCTTCATGGCTCGAGTTTTAAGCATACTACCATGAAAAGTTAAATCCGTAACCCAGCACATTTATTGTGCACCAGCGCTATTATTCTTTTTTTGGTAAAAATGTCACCCAGCACTTGTATTTGGCCAGCACTTTTATTTGGCACCTGAGAGTAGCTATGCCACTTTTTGACCCGATTTGAACAAAACAGTATCCAAGTCACCTAGTGACCATCCACACCAAATATGACTTAATTCTTCGTCTCAGGTAAGCTAAAAATGCCCCCATCTCTCTCATCCAGTTTCCCATATGCACAGGGTTCGCGCTGCCACTTGCCAAATTTGCCAATGGCAAAAAGTATTCATATTTGGCAAAAAATAATTTCATTTGGCAAAAGTTTGGCAAGTCACTTTTTAATTACTCAAGAAAGTTGCAAAATATTGGTCAATCAGTACCATTCATTTCAGGAAACTCTTAAAACATAATTATATTAGTGGTTAACACCTCTATTAAGATGCAGTTAATCTGATAGCCTTAGTATCGATGGTTGGAGGGATTACTAGTATTTAGTGTGGTGTTTACATAGTTAATCCTCCTGTGATGAGCTCTTCTGATGAAGCAACCCTTCTACCATTGTATTGTTAGGAGATTGGCTTATTGTTGTATTATAAACCACAATAGAGATGCGAGTTTAATTATTAACTAACTGCTTTGCTATCGATATCAAAAGTCGTTCAAATCGCGAGTGTCGAAACATAAGACTTAAGGTTGGAGAAAATGATACTATCATGGATAGCATTTGGCAAATGCTAAATTAATTTGGCAAAAAATATTTTTATTTGGCAAATTATTTGGCAAAATTGAATTTCGATCCAGCGCGGACCCTGCATATGCAATTGCCTGAGAAAACAGGTATATATTTGTAATGGCCTAACTGTCAGATTCACACTTATTTAGTTATCAGCCATTTATAAACACACTCTCTACCAGGCAAGCTCTAGAATATCAATCAACACAGCTGTCACTCCAAGCAGATATTGTTAACACTGCCATAAAATTAATTAAATTATAATTACCTTTGCCAGCACAATGTGACTTCTATATGCTGTCAAGTAAACATTCTGTGTTCTCAGGCACCCTTCTCTTATCTCATATAGCTCGGAGTTCCTGCTGTCTGCATGTTCTGAATATTAGACTGATTTAAACCAATTTTGCGTGCATGTTACAATTGCATTAATTTTTTGTTTTTTGTTTTTTGTTTAACAAGTTTAATTTTTTTTTTTATAAAGTTATGTCCCTGGCATCGCCCATATTTGCCTGGTGACTCTATTTGAACAAATTTGAATACCACTCACACAAGGAACCTCCATACTAAATATAAGCTGAATCAGTTGATGGTGGTTCTTGGGAAGTTGTTTTAATAATTACTATAACGGGAAAGAGTTATGGTCATGGCTTCACAACTGGTTGACCTGGTGGACTCCTGTGAACAAGTCTGAATGGGAGTCACCTAGGGAACATCCACACCAAATATGAACCGAATTAGTCTTATGCTTCTGGAGAAGAAGTTATTTTAAGAATTACTTTGGAGGGAAAGTGTAATGGCCCTGAATTCACTATTTGATCTGGTGACCTTATTTGAACAATTCTGACTGAGTTACCTAGGGAACATCCACACCATTTATGAACCCATTCGACCTTATGATTCTGGAGAAGAAGTCATTTTAAGAATTACTATAACGGTAAAGAGTTATGGTCCTGGCTTCACAACTATTTTCAAGACCTGGTGATCTCATTTCAACAATTCTGAATGTGAGTCACCTGGGGAACATCCACACCAAATATGAACCCATTCAGTCTTATGGTTCTGGAGAAGAAGATGTTTAAAGAATTGTTGATGGATGGATCGATGGGAAGATGTTTAAAGAAGTGTTGATGGATGGATGGACGGACGGATGGAAAGATGGACGCAGATTGATGACTATAGTTCCACCAGAGACTTCTTCTCAGGTGAGCTAAAAACACTAGTACATGTACTCAAAAGCATTGAAGTAATACCACATTTATTATTTATTAGGAGACGACGCTGCAGATTACTGTGTCACAAAGTATCGAAATCCATCATAACCGATCGAGTGCCCCACACAGAATAATGATTTACTACAGAGTGTTGTCAGCTTAGCTCAACGAGGGGCTCAATGCAGGTGAGAATTATTACTGACCCTTGTGCAACAGGCGACGATGCTCGAGTTGACTGTGTCACAAAGTAACGCAATCCATCCGATGACGAAGAAGGCTAACAGGGCGTAACCACAGGCACGCATGCTTGAGATTTCATCGCAGTTGGTGTCCAAAATTGTACCACTGAAAGTAAAGAATTATATATTCATCAAAATCGTATTCTATTAATTGTTCACCTTCCATTCCAAGCATACATCATGCTTCATGGTCATAGCCTGTCAAGAGGGGGGTGGTATAATTAAATTAACTGGAATGTAAAACGAATGATTGTGATGTCTTCAACAATTACAGGTACAATGAAAGTGTCAATGACACTGTAGCTCAACTTGGAAAGGAAATAATTTCATGTGTTACAGTCAATGGAGTGATTAGGAATGTGGAAAGTTGAAAGGCCAAGTTATACAAAGAGTAAAATCCAAGATGGCCACTGGCAGCCATGTTATTTTGCCGAATGACCCTAAAAAGACTCATTCCCATTTACATGTCATTGTTAACATCCATCACAAATTTCATGATGATCCGACAAAAGATACGACCTGAAGCCTGTGTCAAAGGATTTAGTCATGTAAAGAGTAAAATATGGCTGCTGCTGCTGGCTGCTGCTGCTGGTGGCCATGCTTTTTGGCCCCAAAATTACTCATTTCCCATCTATAATGTCATTGTTAACATCCATGACAAATTTCATGAAGATCTGACCAAAGCTACTACCTGTAGCCCGCGCCAAAGGATTTAGTCATGCAAAGAGTAAAATCCAAGATGGCTGCTGGCGGCCATGTTTTTTGGCCGAACGACCCCAAAATGACTCGTTCCCATCTACATGTTGATATTAAAATCCAGACAAATTTCATGATTATCAGACGAGCAGTATGACCTGTAGCCCGCGCCAATGGGTTGAATTTTGAAATCCAAAATGGCTGCTGGCGGCCATGTTTTTTTGCCGAATGACCCCAAAATGACTCGTTCCCATCTACATGTCAATGTCAACATTCATGCAAATTTCATAAAGATCAGACACACAGACGACGGACGCCAATCCATGGCAATAGCTCAAACTTACTTGACCAAATAATACTCCCGCTGTGATCTTGCATAACTTGTAAAGTGACGCCTACTTCTGTGAAATACTGAAGTGCTTGCCTAGCATCATTGACCGATTCTAGTATCTAGGGTTGCCACTATTTGTCGGTATTGACTAATCGACTGTTAGTCGATGGTTAGTCTATTAACCCTTTCAGTGCCAGGTCCGATGTTTGTATCAACCCATATACCCTGTGCCAATGCATTCTCTTGTATATCCGAGTCGACAATAGGTCACCTCGCATATATAAGAGAATGCAATGGCCTAACAATTTTTCATCATTTATTATTATTTTTTACAATTTTAATAATTTTTTCTTTAACAGACTTATTTTGTAGGTTTAGTGCCAGGGAATCTTACGTTTTTCATGGGTATAAAAATTATTACTATGAATACTTGGTGATGGTTTTGAGTTATAACATGCCCTTAAGGTTTGATCCAGTTGTTTTTAAATTTGCTATAGTATGCTTACCCAAAAAAAATTCAACCCAAAAAAATCTTTTAAAAAAAAAACAAACAAAGAAACAAAAAAAATAATAATTTTTAGGGCCGACCGATTTTACAGACCGTAAATTAGGGCCGATGAGATCGGCCCCTGGCACTGAAAGCGGTAACCGTTCATATATGCACCCTGTATTACACACCAGGTAAACAACAACATTATGATGACTACTTTACATCCATCTTAAATACATTATACACCATCAGTGTTCCATGTTTTATTTCAACAAGAAATACTCATGCTCTCAGCAGCGTCAATATGGTTACTTATTCCTTATTCCTTATTCAAAAAATTTGGGAAAATGTGGCAAATGACCATGGCAACGTTTTAAGTAGGACGAGACAAAATTTTAAAATAAACATACGGACACAAATACACACTATACAGGGCGGCAAATTAAAAAAAAGGCATACAAGTATAAGAGTACAGGGTGGTCATACAAGCATACAAGTGTGTTTATTTAGATCACAAGATTAGTGGGTGAGCGTCCTTATCAGAACAACGCATACCCTGTTACGTGTATTTGATGGAACACCCTTTTATGTGTCGCAAGCATGCATACGAACAAACTTCCGGGAATATCAACATGTCCCAACTCTGAAGTGCATTGTGAAATTAAGAGATAGCCATGAATTAAGGTAGAACGAGCAATTAACGGATTTTTGGACTCTTATCATAGTGCATGTCGTAAGCATACGGGCGCACCTGCCACTATATCAATACCGCACGCTTGGTACGAAAGATATACACAAAACCGCATGCGTGTCTTATACTGTCGTCTATTTATCGGACAAGTGTAATGGCACACGGATAGCACGATCAGGCAAATACCCTAAGTGTTATACTTCTCTGATCGCAGAAGTATCATAAACTATTGACATGTAACATGTAACATATTGTGCTTATGATCAATCTGGACTACCGTAGTTAATATATTGGACCTTGAACTAGCTTACCATTGATATATGCTCGACGACACATGCTTGTCTATGTACACAGATCGCAATATAATCGAACTTATATGATACAAATGGTTCTCATTCTTATACCATGACACATCTTTATATGGTGGCAGCGGAAACACGACTTTTCCTGTGGATATCGGGGAAACATTAACCCTGTTTCGTCAGACGATTAAAATATACTGCGAGGACGAGGGGATCACAGAAGACGGAAAATAGCGCTGAAAATAATACGAGGTCTTGGTGTAGAGGGACTCAAAAGACTCAATGCGTCGGGATTGTCTGCCGCAGACAAACGGAAGCCCATATCAAGATATGGGACTACTTATCGTCTCAGTTCAAGACGGATGTGAACTTTCGCTTGAATCTAATGTCGTTCAGACAGAAGTCCGAAGAGACGATCGCCGATTTTGTAACGCGCGCAAGGACACAAGCCACCAAATGGGACTTTGACAATACCGAACTTGAAGAGCGGTTGATTGAACTTATAATTGCGTCGACCCCAATATAACCATATCAGCGCGACATCCTGGGAAAGATCAAAGGATACCCATTGACGGAATCCGATGCCTTGGCTGAGGGGCGCAAATGTGAAGCCATATTGGCGGGCAGGTCGCAAATTAAGCAGATTTCAACCAATGAAATATCCGTAGACGCGGTCCGACAGAAGATTGAGAAACCCATCACATCGAAGCCGTGTGGAAAATGCGGTCTCCGGCATAGGACGGTCAAATTTGCGCTGCAGCACAGGACAAATGTCACGCGTGTGGCCGTACTGGACACTGGCAACGATTCTGCCGCAGCAGCAGAAGGGTTAAACCACCCGAATACCAGGCAACTGATAATAAACTGTCCAATTATCACAGACGTCCCGGAAATTACCAGCAACAACGTCGCCACATCAACGAGGTATCAACCGACGAGCTGCATACATCGGCACCGCCAGACAGAGCCGCCGATCGACTTTAACCCTCTGTCATTCGATGTCGTTAAAGTATCCTCGCTGTGTGTTGATCAAAGTCGCGCGCGACGAAGCATATGCAACAGTGAATATACAGTTGGACAACCGTCCAGGCGTACACAACCTAAAGTTGAAGGTGGACACAGGTGCACAGGAAAATACCCTTCCACTCCGTACCTTCCGAAATATGTACCCTGAAAAGGTCAACGGCAACACGCTTCCGATAGCAATATACAGTTGTCGCCCGTTGTCGAGGGAGACATTGAGATTTGTCACCCGTTCGAGAACGGAATGTCTCCCGAGGAGCGAAGCTCCGAGGGAGACATTCCGTTCTCGAGCGGGTGACAAATCTCAATGTCTCCCGAGAAGAAGGACAACAACTGTTTTGTTATCCGATTATATCACATAATAAAATCATTGCCATCCACACGCACGATGTTGCACTGAGTCACGAGTGCTTTCTTTCCCGATTATGTATAGTGTCAGTAAAACTTATCGTCCCATAGCATTTCTGTTCCATAAACGATAGTCAAGCTGTTAAGCGTTTGATAATCCGCGTTTATTTACGATCAATTTGGTGGTTAAATCGTCAATATCGGTCCATGCAATGTAAACCAATAAGCCATATCATGGACGTATATATACATCGCTGGCCATATAGGTATGTTCTCGTCTTCTGCAATGTGGCATATTCAATGTCGTCTTGTGCGCGCAATTTACCCACGATGTTCATTTCATAACGGTCTTCCCCGAAAGCTATTGGGAAGTTGTCAATTTCATTAATGTACATTCATATGTGTCAGTGCTCATGGCGACCCTCACATAAAATACTTCTATGATCACATTGCAGACATCGCGGAGGATAAGCGTACAGTACCATTCATTCGCGACAAACGTATGCATTACGTTGTCTACCAGGAACATTTATAACCAACCAACCTCAAGGGATCCTCTCTTTCAATCTTGCATCATAATGTCGACATGAACAAATTGATTCACCAAGATGTTTCGATGTAAAAAGTTAATAATAACGCTTGTCCAATAAAAATATCAACTTAAAAGTTCGAATATTAGTGTTCACTAAAATATATGCAAATTAGCAAACACCACAACTGACGTGTATTGCGAATCCGTGGGGTACATAAGATCTATGATTTTTTAGTACGTATAGTGATGTGAAATAGATGAGTTACTGCAGTGTGTGTTTGGAGATATTCTTGCAATATAGCATCAGGCGGGCGACAAAAACAATGTCTCCCGGCTAAGCGGGCGACAGTGTGATTTGTCGCCCGTCACGTGACAGGACATGGGCCAATCAGAAGGGTGGAAAATAGGGAGGAGGATAACAATCGCCAATACAGCCAACTCCGCTAGACTGACAGCATACAATGGAACTCCAATCCCGTGCAGTGGACAATCCATGCAAATACAATGACTCAGAATGGTATAAAACATCGTTCAACATTGTAGACGTAACAGGCTGTTGTATGATTACAGTCGTGCGAGAAGCTCAAGCTTGTTACTATGCACTGTGCTGTATCATCTACACACCGACAGCTCATCGACACAAGAGGAACAACTCAAAAATAACACGTACAGCACAAACACGTCAACACAAGAGCAGAAACTCCAAACCATCGACGACTTGAAACGACTATACCCTGAGCGTTTTGATCACATCGGATGCTTCCCGGGAGAGGCCAAGCTTGTGGTCAACGATAGTGTAACTTCACATATCGACGCGCCGCGAAAAACGCCGATAGCGTTAAAATACAAGATCATGGACGGAATAGATGCGATGGAGAGAGACAACATAATCAGAAAAGTTACGGAGCCCACCGACTGGGTATCAAGTCTAGCCTATTCGACGAAGCGTGACGGTTCTCTCAGCATATGCCTCGACCCTAGACATCTGAACACTGCACTAAAACGACCACATCACATCGCGGGAGCGACGATCTTCTCAACACTCGATGCTAAATCCGGATACTGGTCCGTCAAGCTAGACCCCAGCAGCCAGTTGCTGACTACGTTTCAATCACCTTTCGGACGATACTGCTTCCTGAGACTTCCGTTTGGACTAAACGTAAGTCAGGATATCTTTCAACTGAAGATGGATCAGATATTGGACCAGGTTGACGGAGCAATCGGAATAGCAGACGACGTAGCCGTTTTTGGTCGAACGGAAGCCGAACATGATAAGAATCTTCGGACGCTGATGATAGTTGCTGCCGAAAATGGACTAGTGTTCAACTCATCGAAGTGTCAAATTAAACAGAAAAGCATATCGTTCTTCGTTGATGACATACACCGACAATGGAGTCCGTCCAGACAGTGCCAAAGTTGATGACCTACAGAAGATGCCACACCCAACTAATAAGAAGGAACTACAAGAATTCCTCGGATTCATGACATATCTTTCGCCGTTTATTAGCAATCTCTCTCAGAAATCGGCACCACTCAGAAACCTACTGAAAAAAGACGTACCATTCATGTGGGAGGCTCATCACCAGCAGTGTTTTGATCAACTTAAGCACACAGTAACTGACAAAACAACGCTACAATATTTTGACACCAGCTTAACGCCGACGATCCAGACCGACGCTAGTCTCAGAGGCCTTGGTTCTGTCCTACTACAAGACGAGAAACCCATTGCATTTGCATCCAAGTCGCTATCCGATGCCGAGAGAAGATATGCATGTATAGAACGCGAATTGCTAGCAGTTGTTTTCGCGGTTCATCGGTTCCATACATATGTTTATGGACGTCACTTCAAGGTTTATACCGACCACAAACCGCTAGTGATGATTATGCAAAAACCACTCACCAGCGCACCACCGTGACTGCAGCGCATGCTGCTGAAACTACAGGGCTACGATTTCGCATTACATCATATCAAGGGGAGTGACATGACTGTGACTGATACATTATCGAGACTACCAACCAACAACGGGAAAACAATCGATCTGGACATCCGTGTTGACCATGTACAGTTCAGCACAGACAGACTAACCAAAATACGCGACGCAACTCAAATAGACATAACTCTATCTGCACTCAAAGAGATTATCGAGAGTGGATGGCCGGATTCGATCAAGGAGGTACCACAACAGCTACGCGAATACTTTACCTTTCGCGATGAACTCTCCTTTGAGAATGGCATTATTCTTAAAGGGGCAAGAATAATCATACCAGGCGAGGTTCAGAAAACCATTCTTGAACAACTACAATACAGTCACATGGGCATCGAGAAAACTAAATTACGTGCGCGTGACTGTGTGTATTGGATGAATATCAACAAAGATATAGAAGAAGCTGTCAAGTCGTGTCCGATTTGTCAAACTCACCAACCATCACAACAAAACGAAACGTTACACCCACATGAAATACCAACGAAACCATGGGACGTTGTGGGGACTGATCTATTCCACTTTGGAAACAACGAGTACCTGATCGTTGCTGACTACTTCAGCAAATTCTTCGTGATCCGAAAGTTACCGCTACATTACACCAGCCACGCAGTAATATCAGCGATGAAACAGATATTCAGTGAACAAGGGATACCCCGACGCGTATTCAGCAACAACGGACCGCAATACTCAGCATCTAGTTTCAACGAATTCGCAAACGAATGGTGCTTTGATCATCTTACGTCATCGCCGAGATATCCGAAATCGAACGGGTTTATAGAACGACAGATCAGAGCAGTTAAATCGGGTTTGAAGAAGTCGAAGGACGCGGGAAGTGATTCAGATCTGGCGATGTTAAGCATTCGCTGTACACTGATCAACCACAACCTACCAAGTCCAGCAGAACTGCTATCCGGCAGAAAAGTTCGATCTAACGTCTTATCGAAAATGAACAATGTGACCAACGACGACACCCGAGAGCAGCTTATCCAGAGACAGACATCACATAAACTGTACCACGATCGGATTGCACGTGATTTACCACCACTGATTCCTGGACAAACTGTTACTGTTCAAAATCACGAAACTCTAGCGTGGGATCCAGCTATTATACAAGAGCACTGTGACGATTCCCGATCCTACATCCTAACCACACCCAATTGATCCGCTATTCGAAGGAACCGAGTCCAGATAAGAGACGTTCCAAAAACAGTATGTGAACAAGATCAGCCACAGCCAATGAGTGATACACCAGAGGCAGTGACCACACTAGAACATGATGATCATGTTCCCAACGCCGCTGATGGGCCTACATACAGAACACGACCTGGAAGGCTCAGTAAACCACCAGTTAAATACACTCAATAAACTCCCAGTGAAATATACATTCTGTAAAAAGGGAGATGTAACATATTGTGCTTATGATCAATCTGGACTACCGTAGTTAATATATTGGACCTTCAACTAGCTTACCATTGCTATATGCTCTACGACACATGCTTGTCTATGTATACACAGATCCGCAATATAATCGAACTTATATGATACAAATGGTTCTCATTCTTATACCATGACACATATGCGGTTCTGTGTTTACCTCACACTCAACTGATATAATTATGCTAAATGACTCCCTCTACATCCCTGAAAGAAAGATGAGTGATTCAATGAAAGCGCAAAATTTCAAGTTGGAAACATTTTTTTTTAACCACACAAACAAATGGAAAATTAAAGCATTTTAGTGACAATATTTGTAATTTTCTTGGGATAATTGCCATATCTCCCTAAATTTAATCGACACCAAATACTCAGTCATACCAGGTAGCATCGATAACACTGTCACGGTACCCGATTACTGGCTATGTCACAACCGTAAGGCTGTATTTAAAAAATAAATTTACAATTCGTTCCAGAACCAATCATTTTACACTGCGCTACTGCATCAATGAAGGACTGTCCGATCTATATGCAAGGATGCGTTGATCAATGTCGTTATACTATATGGACGAATCTTCCGGAATATCTATGTATCCCAATCTATGTTTGGTCTCAAAACAACACATTTCTCCATAAATATTGGTGGAATATCAAACTACCAGGACAATTTCACCATAATGTTGTCTGAAATTTACAAATAATTTGTAGTTCAGGGTTGGTAGTTTGGTGCGGGGGCAGAAGTATTCAGCAATTTAATGCTGGGTTTGAATAGTTCACAAGATGGGCAATATCAGGTACTATAGTAACCCGGCAATTGGTGACTATATACGATTATCTCAACCCACATGGTATGTTAATGTGATGATACAGATATCTCTCAGAGTGGTGTAGTTAAGGTTGTACGTAACGTCCTATAATTATTGTAATATGTAACTTGATGATCACATTGGTGGTTGCTTCATTACGTGTATATACGTACGATCATATTAAAGGTATACATTGACTGCTAAATAGCCCCGGCCCCATTTAATTATAAAGGTATACATTGACTGCTAAATAGCCCCCGCCTCATTTAATTATAAAGGTATACATTGACTACTAAACACTCTCCGCCTCCCATTTGGTTATGAAGGAGTTAGAACTCCAGTGTTGTCAGACGTGGTTGATAGAAATGAGACAGAGTCTGGATATTTATCAGATGGTGTCGTCCAAAGAACTATTCACATCAAACCTTGAAATAGTGTGCATGTCATTTTCAGAATGAGGTCCTCAGAGGGTGAATTTAGTGACGCTATCCCGGACGGTGGGCTACCATCACCAAATTCACCCTCTGAGGACCTCTGATATCCATATTAATAATTAAAAAAGTACCAAAAAAAATTAATAGTCTTAGTACAATAATTCTCTGCAAAATAAAACAATTTTATGCATGTATTCACACTCAGAGGAGAATATAGCTAAAATATTGACATTGATCTATGGAATCATCACAATATTTACTATTTAGCACATGGTCACGTGGATCAAGGCACAACATTATGATTATTATAGTATTCAATTTGTAACACAAAATAATTGAATGCAATATACTACCTCTCCGCTTCCCACCCAACCCTTCACATCACATAGTTACACCTTCCCCTATTTGTTGTAACAGCGCATTACTATACGTATACATGACTGTTGTTGTATATTAACATACGGGCCCTGCACAACATGCTAAGGTGTGATCCTTTTGTTGTATTTATGTTCTTTATTATCAAATCAATTATATTGAATCAGGAATAATCTTGAACAGTTAGTGTCAGGAAATACACACCATATATGTACAGTAAAATGCAAGCCATGATTTAATTTACTATTTTAAACTGTTAATGGTGGTACACATGGTAAAAGTTCAGTCCTATGTTTTAGAATAACTGACACACACTTGATCGGGAAGCGCCTCCACTACCATCAAGCATAACGAAACCTGTTCCGTTGTGTCTTATTCTCAGATAGATAGCCTCGGTCCCATCCGGTTCACCCACATCCCATATGATGTAAGGATAAACTCGACCATCCCATGTGTACATCTGTGTGCCGGACGTACTTCGTTTAGTACCGTCAATATACAGCTGCAGTCCACCTGTAAAACAGAATGATATCATTCTAATTGTTCCTATGCTGTTTTCTGCTCAAAACTATTTTTCAATTTCCCATAAGATATTCAAGGCATGTGTCAATTTTCAAGTACAAACACCATTTTCTCTAGAAATATCACATTCTAAATTTTAAATTGTCTTTTAAGGACCAAAATTGTGACATAAAATGTTATTTGTCGTATTTTTAACGCATTCTGATTCGAGGGGCGTGAACTGAACTTGTGTCCTCCTCATCATGAGTGACAGACTAATCTAACCGGTAGACATATTTCAGGTACCATTTCACGAGAACATTTCACATCTGATTGATGAAAATGGCCTGAGATGAGTTCTAGATCGCACGTCCACAAACATATCCCAGCTCATCACCATATATTCAATACTTTCGCATAATAATTCACCCTAATTTCATTATAATGAAGTTAAGTTTCAAGTGTTGCCATGGGTTGGCGTCAACAACGTCCTTTACCCTACATACCACATTCCTCTTGCGAATGACCCTAAACTTCAATTGCAGCTGGGAGCCATCGATATATTCCGAAATTCATTAAAATACATGGCTGCATGCCACGTTAGTGGATAATAATATATTGTTTTGAAATTTTAAGCACGTTTAGGATCACATCTAATTATATAAATGGGAGATATCAAATTTGAAAGATTTTCGACGGAAATGATGGCCACCTTGGATTTACTCTTTGTATGACTAAATTATTTGGCACACCCAAAAGATCACACCCTCTTCCAATCGATACGAATTGTCATATACTGATATTGGGTGTGACCACTGGATGGGAGCCATAAATGTTTTCTGAGTTTTGTTAAAAAACATGGCCACCAGGTGCCATCTTGGATTTTCCTTTTTCCATGATTGAATTTTTCGGCACACCCTTTATGCCAAATCCCTCATCCCAGATCATCAGCAATCTTCATATGGATCTTTGGGGAGGTTTCTAGATGGGAGCCATCAAATTGTTTCGAAATTTTTTTTAAACATGCCTGCCAGCAGCCATCTTGGATTTCGCATTTGAATCAATCGGCACGCCCCTGTAGACCATATTTATTAGCTTAAATAGGAAGTCTCGCATATATAAGAGAATACATTGGTCTAACAATATTTGCATTGACTGTGTCCTTTAAAGATATACGGACTTGTTCAGGCGCGTGTAATTGACAAGTTGGTACTGTGGCGTTACGCCAACTGGGGAATGTTGTATTTCAAAGAAATCGACCATACCACTCCATAGAAAACACCGTTTGGACTACCCTCAGGTATAAATATTTACATCTCGATTCAGAACGCAACTATCGGATATAAACTAACACAAATGATTTCGCCATCGAGTCTTTGCAGTTAGTTAATATATAATAATGTCGGCGTGTGTTTTCAATTTGGATTAATATTCGCAAAACTAACTACTTTGAGCAAATTTATTCTCAATTTCTAGGTGATCACCCTACCGGAGTGTTTCACGTCACTTTAATGCTACACCAGTGTAGCTCGGCAGTTCCGTCGTGAAAGGGTTAATAGCTGTTCAGATTATACATAGAGGATCTACAACTCGTCCCCAGTTTATAGCGGGTCCAGTAAATTGAGTCTGGACCGAGCCTTTCGTGAGGTCCAAGCCTAATTTACATGACGAGTTTTGTAAATTTCGCTATAAACTGGGGACGAGTTGTAGATTCTATTTATTACATGATCCAAAACCTCGACGAAACTACTTAAATCAACAAATGGAACGCGAAACTAATATCGGCTTCTATAAGGCATACGATGACGTTTCATGTAACTGTGCGTTGTTTGGTCACGAAAAGCAATAGTCCCAGATAAATAAAGACTCTTTGGCGTGTTTATGGCGTATATTTAACGACATATCTGTCTTCATTCATTATTGTTTGTTGGAAAAATATTGGAAACCATAGTATTTTGATACGTAGCGTAAACAGACGACGAACCGGAAGTCAAAGGTCACCTGGTACTATTTCGAACGTTTAATATCACAATTTATAGAATAGGTTTATTGAATGGAATAAGGGTAGGATCATGTAATAAATGTGTTTGTTATCCTTCATCCCATTTCCTCTCTTCTGATTGGCTGAGAGTGCGTCACATGGCGGGCGATAAATCACCATATTACCCTCAAGGGTAACATTGCCTCAGTTATTGACCGCTCAGCTATTACCAGTAAACATAGAACTACGAAGAACTCACCGCGCAGAGATTCTCTGAAAGCTCTCTGATAATTTCGAAAAACACTGTTTTTATAAACCCCACTGTTTCATAACAACCGCGAACTGTGGTGTTTGCTAATTTGCATAATTGTGAGTTTTTTTATTTGCAATTAAAGCACGCTATGTATAAATGGTGTTATCATAGACACATATCTGTTATAAGGTGTAATATTCATATTGTACCTTTTTATATCAATAATAAAGACCGTGGGACAAATAGATAAACCTTATTATGTAGTTGGTATGCTGCAGACTATTGCACATACGATGTACATACATGTACGTTACAACTACGTTTATGTACTAGATCAAATAACCACTCTTTGCTGTTTATGAATTGATTATTTCTTTTCTTCAATACATTCATCAGACTTCAGGGAATACCCGTATGTTGCGTAACGATCTGTGACAGATGGCAATTTCTTTTTGCACTACTACAACGTGTTAGTTCCACATTTTAGCATTCTGGAAATTAACACGTCTGTCGGCGTCTTCACGCTCATTTGAAACGAAACCGAACATTTCGCTGCATGGCTACTCAACTTCGAAATTGCTTTACTCCTCTTTCCGTGAACCGATTTCCACAATGCAACCAGCAAACTGACCGGAGAATATCTGCGCAAATGACGGGTCTGTTAATTGATCCAGATTATGAATGTTTTATTTTCTAAATAGCGATGATGCCAACATAAAAATAACTTTTCGAACTGGATTAAAGAATAAATGCGCGCATTTATGCCTGCTATTAAGGTAGGATTCCCCTAAATTTGGGAATATGCATTGTCGATGAGGGTGGGCTAGGTTCGGAGGCTCGTTTTTTTACGATAACTGCGAGCACAGACTAAAGTGATATATCAAAATGTAGGTCCAGGTTTGGAGTATCGGAAACCAGTGGCACTTTCCGCAAGAATGTATTATAAGTGGCAGAAAACTGTCTTGGAATATAGCCTTTGGCATTCGTACGCAAACAACGCGAAACCACATTTCACCCCAAAAAATAATTTAGTGACAGATGACCACGTGTCCCGACTACAATTCCATTTGAAAACATTTAACGTTTTTCACCTGCAATACCCATACAGCCGAATTCACCAAACCCACAAAACACGTGGAGTCGGAAGCCATTTTATCGATTTATTCGTTATCCGTAGCCAAAGTGCAAAGGTCAACTGCGGCGAGTGCCGATACCGGTATATATGGAAGACCATAATTGTCACTTTTAAAAGCTATTTGCGCCATATGAATATGCATTGCTCAAATGGATGTGCGACAAGTAAGACGTCCTTTCTGAACGTGATTCCGGTAATAACTATATTATATTGCAGTGACTCCGTGCACAAACAACGTCTCCACCAACAACAACAACCATACAACAACACAGTACAGTTTGGAATCTCGAATTACGTTCCCGTTTGTTAGAACCCCATTAGATCATAATTTACGTAACGGAGTGTAAAAAAATGAGTTTTACTGTGTATCCATTACCCAATACTATACGACACAATATATTTGCATAAACATTAATAAAGGAGCAGTACGCTACAAAACAATACAATATAATAATACTAATAAATAAAACTCATTTCTGTTTTGTTTGTCTATCGGGCTTTGTTTATGTAGCTTTTTATTCCGAATACCCAATAATCCGAAGGTCTCATAATCCGAAGGTCCGATACTACGAATATCCGGTATATATTCTGCAAAATCCGAACACATCCTGAGAAAGGTGACATTATAATTACACCAAGAGGCGTAATTGCAATGCATATTTGTGGTACAATTATGCTTTAAATATGGCCATTTGTTATTAGCATCTTTTGGATTAGTATAGTATCAGACTCAGGACTGTAAATTTGTGCCATTTTGTGGTTATCACAGGCGTCTACTTGTAGTTCAATCTGGTACTCGGTGCGGGGTCCAGAGAGTTTTCAGATAAATATTTAAGAATATTTCAGCACACATATCGCTGAAAAACAATTTGTGTAAGAACACCCATTGTCAGTGTTTGGCACAAATTTATTTGCCAAATTGCTGTTTGCTGATTTAGCAAATTTCTTAAATCAACCCATTGCGAATAATTGCCATTATTATGAATTTATTATCATTTAAATTTCTTCTAATGCAAGGCGAGTGTGTCTGTTTTTACATACACAGGGACCTATCAAAGCCAGTTTTCATACTGCTTACCGATGTGGGCACCCAAACTGCAGGTGCCAACAAAAAAAATATAAAAAAATTCAGGTCCCAATTCATATCATAACAAAACATTTATATACCGGTACCAGTATATTGACATAAAAACATATTTTACAAAAAGTTGGTTGGAATCATATTGTAAAGCATGTTTGGCTTTCATCTGTGAAAACTTCAAATAGTTTGAGTTCAGATTTATTACCATTCAGCTACTTCTGTATTTCAATCAAATTCAAATGAAATTACACAATACAGTGCAGGAACAGAGACAATTTGATCAATTCAACATGGTTATTATGTGGAATATCATAATACCAAATTAATAATTAACATAGAGAGTAGTACTAATAGTAATTACTAACTTAAAGGTACTCAATCCGATCAGAGGGTCCTATATTATTATATTATTGGCTTTGGGGGGTAAACAATAATTGATTTGAGTCGAGGAACCTACCAATCAACACTCAAGGTGATTATCGATACTTGAAGTTTTGTCATTTCTATTCTTTCTGCCCCAGAACATGGCGTCAAAAGGATGTAATCGGTCAAAATTGCTCTATTATTACCACTGGATTTTAAAGTTACCCATCCTTGTCTGTTTGAATAGTGTTTCTGGTGTACACATCTCGAGCAAATTACGAAGTTATGGGCAATTATTAGTACTCATCTCGTTGAAAATAAAAGATTTCAAAAATCAATATCTAATAACACTGAGGCCTAAAAAAATACATTTGTTTCCGCTAACGAGCTGAAAAAAATTAGGGTAGGTAGGTAGGCTTAACTTTTTTTTTTTCAGTATCTTTTTTTTTTTCAGTATCTTTAAAAATAACTGTATAATACTTGTCAATAACCCAAACTATGCACTTCTTAGCCCCAATCAGGTTAACCCAAATGACAGAGGAACTAAAAACTCCAATTCAATCTTACATATGCTTCAATATTTACATACATTGTATATACTAGTCTATATATACTAATATAGTCTTTGATAATCCTAATATTTCCCATATGGCCTGCCGACAACTGGAGTCAGTCCAGCACCACTGCACTGTCACATATTGGGGTGACCGTCTTGTACCGATCTCTTAATGATGGCTTCACAAACCCACCTTCTCCTCCGCATTCAGTGAAGGATCTAGGTATTTTGTTGGGACACCTGTTTTGGGCAATGATATGCCAAAGGCATAACCTGAAAGCCTGAGCGGAGGAAGGTTTGGGAGGGGTGAGCCCCTGCTGATGGTGGGGGTTCTCCCCCTGGAAATTTTTTGAAAATCCATTGCATTTAAAGCTAATCTAGGGCACTTTGAGTCAGAATTTTGAATTTTACTGAGAGTGAGAGGTCAATTTGATCAAGTTTCTCAAGCATAACTTTGGAAATTTTTAGGATAGGATAGGATAATTTTATTTACAATACACACACATGGAAAGTACAATTACATGTACAAATAAATATAATATTAATAGACTATACATGTATATGCTAGGGGTGATATAGTCATGGCTGACTGTCTTCCTATCACCCTTTGGATTTTTTTTATATATGTATGGATTGGAAATGCTTATAAGTTATTATCAAATATCTTTTGGTTGCATGGATTATGCTTATCCTGCTTGAAATCATAAAATGAGACTTACAATTATGTATGTATATGATTTATTTTCAGACTGAGAAGTCCAGGACCATATTAAGCATGTTTACAACATGAATATAAGAATACAATATATCAGTGTTAATCAATAGGTTATATATATAACAGATAATTCCATGACTTGAATAGTTTTTGCATCCCCAGCCGACTCAGTGCAAATGCAATGATCTAGCCAGGAAACTGTTCCGTGTGCTGCACTGACATAAGTAATTCATATAATAGGCTATTTTATAAAATTCAAGTGAGACACATACATAATATACATGTAGTACAGAAACATGACTATTTAGTTACTATTTACTATTATAGTACTACTACCGGTATGTTAATTTTTCATTTGGTATTATGAGATCCCACCTGATAACCAGGTTGATTCGATCAAATTGTTAATGTCCTGTACTGTATTTGATTGAAATACTGAAGTCTGAAGGCTGAATCATAACAAACCTGAACTGAAACTACCGGTATTTGAAGTTTTCAGAGATGAAAGCTAGATAAAGCCAAACATAATTTACAGTATGATTCCAACTGTTAAACTTAAATCTTCTAGTAAACTTAAATTTCTTATGTCAATATATATAAATGTTTTGCATCTTGTTATGATATGAATTGGGACCTATAAAATTGAAAAAAAAAAAAAATTTAAATAACAAAAAAACAAAAAACAATTGTGTTTTTTTTTGGTCCAATTTTTTAGGGTCGGGGGTTTTAAATAGGGTCGGTCGGGTTAGCGGAAACAAACGTCTTTTTTTTAGGCATGAGCTTTGTTTGATGGGTTCCTTGACTTGAATCAAATACGTTTTACCCCCAAAGCCAAAGAAATGGTAATATAGGACCCTCTGATCGGATTGAGTACCTTTAATATACATTGCTTCTGCACTACTACATGTAGTATATTATATGTACATGTAAGTGCTCGCACTTGAATATATAAAATAGCCTAATATATGAATTAGAGTGATATTAAACGGTACTGGACCTGGTAAATCTAATTTCAAGCAGGATAATCATAATCCATTGAACCAAAGGATATCTGACAATAACTTATAATCATTTACAATCCCATACATAATTAAAAATTTCCAAAGTTACACTTGACAAATTAAACCCTCAATACAACGGATTTATCAAAAAAGTTCAGGGGGGACAACCGCCAGACCCGACCATCAGCAGGGGGACACCCCCTCCCGAACCTCCCCGCTCAGGCCTTTTGGATATGCTTTTGGCAGATCATTCCCCGATAACAGTGTCCCCAAAAATCCCTGGATAATTTACTGATACATTTACCGTATATGTAATGTATAGGCGAGTGGTTGCGCATGGTCCTTCAGCCGCCAAACACGTTTTTTTATCAAAATAATATTGTATTTGACCAATAAAACATTATAAATTAGTACATGTAAATAAATAATATAACATATAGCAGTCTGGAGTAAACTACATACCCACATATAAAAAATAGTGGCAGTATGAATCTGAGTGTATGTTTACATACATGTAGACTGAACATATAGCATCAGATAGTTGCTTAGTTCGGTTTCGAGATCAGATATCGGATGCTTCAGGTCGAGTCATTTTATGTACACAATATGTCTTAAGTATAGAATTGTGTTAAAATGCATTCGTTCAATTCATCACAACTGGAACATAGAATGGAATGATCTACAATGGGGTCTCGAGCAGTTTACCCCTTCGCATATTGAACAACGATGCCATTAAAATGGCACTTCCAGCCCGAGGACAGTAGCGAACCGTCATATTGTAGTCACCCGACTAAGTCCAGTTGATGAATTGACTGTAGAAACATTTTAAAATTATCATCCATACCAAGTTTCGCATGGATGTACTATAAAATATATCGGATCAAACCCATATTCGAACTTGATCTGCATTTTGGTGTGATTAATTTACATACCAAATATGGTGTTAATCAGATGAAAAATGTTCGAGTCATAGCTGCATGTGTGAACCCTTTAAGTAAAAACAAGAGCAAAAATGGTTAATATAAAAAAATATGTACGGTATTTACAGATGAAGAACGTGATAAGAAAAACCTTGGTAAGAAATATTAGGCAGATCAGAAGAAATATGTTTGACTCACTAGCATGTGTGTACGTGAAGGGTTAATTATTTTCTAAACAGATCAATGAATCTATGCGGTAGCCAAAAATACACAGGTGAGGGGATCACTGGGGGTGTGTCACCACACATGAATTAAATAGGAACACAATCGGACAAAAAGTAAATAGGTTTATATGGTATCAGATAGCACATGCCAATTTGGCATTTGTGAATGCAATCTGTATTTATAAAGTGTTAATAATTTCTAAACAGATCGATACAAAAACTATACAGGTGAGGGGTGTGTCATCATAAACATGTACATAAAATTTGAACAAGATCCGATAAATTATACTTGAGTTATCGTGTGGATAGCAAGTGTCTACGGATGGACAGACAGGCAGACAGACGAACGATACACGTAGCTGGTTGATCCAGACATTGGCATGATTAATTTACAGTGTATGTGTTCCCACAGGTATTGGAATTTGTGTCAAAAATGGGTTTTTATGACAATTTGCTCCTCTGAATTCTATCCTCATTCAGAGGAGTAAATTGTCATAAAAACCCATTATTTGACACAAATTCCAATACCTGTGGTGTTCCATACATGCCTGTACACATAATTTCATAAACACATGCAACATGCACTACTTTCTAAACGAAATATTTGGATCAGAAATTTGCCAATAAAAAAGATCGATAAAATTTGACATTGATTTACCAGCTTTTATACTCAATCGATCTGCAGGGTCAAATGCTTCATTTTCAGGGCAGAAACAATAGGTTTTCAATTAGCCATTTGAAATGTACATAGACCAATTAGCAATCAAGTTGGTCACTCATCAGACAGATGTGAATGGATCACGTGTGGTCAAAATGTCAGCTGTCAAAATTTTGTGTTGGTTCTGGCGATGACTAGAACATTGACAAAACGCTCCCAAACTAATATATGGCAACAAATCAGTATACTTATTATTAGATAACAGTTTAAGAATACACTGAACTCACCTGAATGCGAATATAGATGATTAATTCCAATCCAAACAGAACACTAATACGACGTTATATCCAAACATCCATGCTTTGACAAACCGAATCACACACTTTCCACTTCACGAATTAACCTGTTCGATGAAAAATAGGGCGGTGGTCACTGGTTATTTCACAAATATAGTGACACATCACAATAGCCAGCGAAGGATGCGAACGATATTTAAGTTATTGCGATCGAATATTGATTCGAATGCACGAACAATTCAATAAGACTATACGTACATGTGACAAATCAGTCCGCACGTGAAACCGCTGTCTGTGAACTGTAATTTTAAGTGTAAACACGTCGTGTTGATTTATGTCAAAGCGCTAATAACTAAACAATTATTGCGATCCCGAGACACAATCCTCCATTAACATATCCATGAATGAACGAGAAAATATCTCACACTTAAAGTGACATACACAATTAATAATTAGAACTGAAGGAATTCAGAAATTTTACAATGATTCGTTCCCGTCCGACTGGAAATTTCTATGAAGGTTATTCATTGTCACGTGACCATGATTCAATCAAAATGGCGTCCCCATAGTAACGATTTCTTCCAACTTGCAAATCTTATTTCTACAATAATAGCACCTAGTAAATTGACCATACTATCGTATAATTGATCTACGGTGTCGGGGTGACAATACCGCTGGATAATTTGGCCAAAATAATGAAAATTAAAGGATTTGTGATTTTGTCATAAAAACATTTCAAATACCATTTTCACCACCAAAAACACCGTTGAAATTTTTTTCAGTCTCGGCTATGACTTCAGATTACCGATTTATACAATATCTGAGCTTGGGAACTCTCCAGGTCCCCTATTTCAATATGTGGTCATTTTTTTTCTCATGGCATAATTTAGGGGAATCATACCTTAAGGAGGTTCGTGTGTACTCCATTGTCAGATAACAAAACAGTTATCACCCTTGTTTTCGTGAGACACGGGGATTTGTCGCCGCTCTCGACCTCGGGCCTGGCGGCCCTCGGGTGACATTCCAGGTCTCGAGCGGGCGACAAATCCCCGTGTCTCACTCAATCGCGGGCGATAACTGTATATTATGCAATGAAGATGGGCTAGTCTGAAATCCAAGAGTTTTTGCTGAATACTTTCAGAGAAATCCTTTGGTGAGAAGGCTGAGTTCTTGTCTTGATGTGTGTGAAATGTACGTCTAGACTACTGTTGAACCAAATTAGGAAAGCCAATTTACGAAATTTTATAATAAAGCTCAAATAATTTGAAAAAAAAAGAAAAGAAATCGGTATATAGCTCAATTTTAGGTTTTGTTTCTGTTATTGGGTCCAACAGCCTGATTATAGCGTGTCAGTAATTTGCAGAATGAGGTCATCAGAGGGTGAATATAGTAACGCTATCCCGCATATGGCTAGCATTCACCATCTGGGTACCTCATTCTTCTTAGGCCTCATCTTCTCTGGAAAGTTTCTATATCATCAAATTTCTATAGCAACTTATTCACACATATTCTGTTTCTGTTTTAGTTTAGTTTCTCAATATTCCCAAATTGGCAGACGAGGTTCACAATGGGTGTACATCACAATATTCACCATTTTGGGAACATAAATTTGAGTCTATGTCTCCATAGCAGATGAGGCCATGCAGAATGAGTTCCCAAGAGGGTGAATTTGCTGATGCTAGCCCACTGTGCGGGATAGTATCACAAAATTCACACATCCGGGGACCTCATTCTGCAAATTACAGACACACTATAATTAGGCTTGCTTCAATTTATCATTCTTCTGTTAACCCTTTCAGTGCCAGGTCCGATTTTTGTATCAATCCATATACCCTGTGCCAATGCATTCTCTTATATATTCGAGTCGACCATAGGTCGCCTCGCATATATAAGAGAATGCATTGGCCTAACAATTTTTTATCATTTTTTTTAAATAAATGTTTCTTACAATTTTTAGGACATAAAATAAAAAAACACCCATTACCCTGCAGGGAGCCCCACACATATATAGAAGCATATAGAAGAGTGTCGTCTGCTCGTCTGTTTGTCTGGGGCTCTGTATGGGTGAAATTATAAAATTGTTAAGCATACTAAACTCAGGCTTGGTCCAATAACTTTGAACAACTCACTTGTGAAATAACCGCGTTCTCTGATCCACTCGTCCAGCGCCTGAAGCATCGTAGAACTCTCAATGACCAGTAAATGTGAACCAATATTACCACAATTAATTCTTGCTTCAGCAGCAGTCATCGTGTGTGTATTGTAGCTTATACAGCACTCTATACCGACCAGAGTGACCAACTGGAATCCATTAGTCGATGGACACACTGAAATATAGAGTAGGACCAATACAGCACTCTATACCGACAAGAGTGACCAACTGGAATCCATTAGTCGGTGGACACACTGATATATATAGTGGGACTTATACAGCACTCTATACCGACCAGAGTGACCAACTGGAATCCATTAGTCGATGGACACACTGAAATATAGAGTAGGACCAATACAGCACTCTATACCGACAAGAGTGACCAACTGGAATCCATTAGTCGGTGGACACACTGATATACATGGTGGGACTTATACAGCACTCTATACCGACCAGAGTGACCACCTGTAATCCATCATTCGACGGACAAGCTGAAGTACAGAGTAGAGATTAAAGGTACTCAATCCGATCAGATGGTCCATCCAGATACAACAACAAAAATATTTCTTCAAAATACGCTTTAGTTATCTGAATCGATTTATTGAAACAAAATAATGATAACAACTGTGAAATATGGTATCAAATTCCCCAAAACTTGTTATTTATCAACATTTCGTTCAACAAAATATGGCCGTATTATCACTAAAATATCACGAAATTTGACCGTATTACCACTTGATTTTAGAGTTATCCATCTTCATCCGCAATTTTGTCCGAAACCCTCTATTTGACCACGTGTGTCTGGGCCACATATTATTACACATCTCAAGAAATAACAAACTTCAAAAATCGACATTTAATCACTTTGAGCTTTGATGGGTGTGTTCCTCGACTCGAATCAAATATTGTTTACCCCTGAAGCCAAAGAAACACCACTACCAGGGAGGTGTTCAGGAACAAATTTGCAGACACAGTGGCATTATTTCTGTAAAATAAACTCGGGGGGGGGGGTGGTCACGAACAAAATTGCACACAGTGGCATTTTTCTGTAACATGTACTAAAATTCCCAAACCGGGAAAACTTCATTTCTACCCGAGATTTCAAACTGTTGTTCCAAGCATTTAATTTTAAACTTGGGAAAACCCCAAACCTTTTAACCCTTTCGTGACGGGAGCCGCGATGGTGCAGCATTAAAGACCACGTGCCCGTGCATTCAGTGCGAGTCTCGTATATATAAGAGAATGCACTGAATTACAATTTATATAAGGTCAAGGTAAATATTATTAGCGCGCGCACCGCGTGTATACTGTTCGGCAATTTTTTGGTAGCCGTGGTCTCATGGGAATTTTATTTATAAAAGTCGAACTGCGCGACCAGGAGGCCGAGTGAGGTAAAAGGTGTAGTTGGAAATTTAAATTTCGTTTATTGTCCTTTACATTATTATGCCAATAATGATGATTTTTGGTTTGTGAAAAGCTATGTCAATTACCAATACAATAAATTTAAAAGATAATTTGTAAGTCTTATATTTCAACTTTTATAGATATTTTTCGTTCTGCAACTCACTGATGGTTATCGTCGGAGTCGGCCGTCGGTTCGTTAATTAGGTGATGTTTGTTATTGTTATTTTAACGGAATTCTGAGTTGGTCATTCGCGAAACCAATATATTTTATATTCTATAATTACAATCATTGGTATATCATATATGATCTTGAGCGCGTTACCATTTATGACTATGGTTTTCTTGTAAGGTTAATGTATTCCCTTATATATGCGAGGCTCCAATCGTAGAAGTGTTAATACAAGTCCCCACCTCTATATCGACGTCCCTGTGACTACTCACCTTTGGACCAGCTGTACCCATCGCCAACAGACCCGAGGATGCACGAGCGTGTGACGTCGTTGAACACGAACGTACTGTATTCTCCGCGGTGACAGCGAATTGCACACTCGATCTGGGACGTCACATTAATTTCGAGTTGTCCGAGTGTCGAGTTCCTGTGAGAGTGAGATTTCATGAAGTGTGTTTGTATCAAGTACGCCCCACATTCGTGGATATACAGCCAGGTGATGAGAAATATAATCCTAGAGATGTATTTCCTGTGAGTCTCTATCATGTTTGTGGATATCGTAGCCTGTAATATAGAAACAATTTGTAAACAGAGTTTAATTTTGTTTATATATTCAAATTTAAACATGGCAATTCTATAAACTTCTGTTTCCCGAACAAAGTTTGAATGAATATTAAGTTGCATCGTACTGATTGGGACTTTGAATGAATATTAAGTGTTATCGTACTGATTGGGACTGGCCTAGACGGAATACAAACATTCTCAAATCGGATTAAATTTGTGATTTTCCCGTACAAAAATGCTCAGTCAATCTCAGATCAAAACAATAACAGGATCCGTATCCTAATTAATATTCCATGTGAGCATGTGTCATGAATAAGCTAGATAACCGAATTGCTACCATATTGGATCCACCCAGCCCCCATTCCGCGGTTTAAGTGCTACAGGTCAAAGGTCTGGAATATATGGAATTCATGAATATTAAAAAGCTCCATATATGGAATCATACTCCAGAACTTTGACCTGTAGCACTAAATGTTCTGAACCGGACTGGATTGATCCAACATGGCAGCGAATCAGTGATCTCGCTTATACAATGTATAAGTATGTATATATATAATGTATGACACTGGATATTGCAGCGATGACCAATTAGCGCAGACGATACGATTTTATCACATAATTAGCCCCTAAACCTGGCCTCATATTATGTTTAGTGAGACACACGTGTATTATCGGCACGCGCATTTACATTTTCAATTTGTGTTGGGTTATTTAGTGTTGACTATGGGATAAACATAGGTGATAAAGGTGGCTGAACCATTTTGTCAACATGAAAAGACAAATTTAAAATGGGACTGTATTTTTTCTTGAAGGGGGTCTTTACTTCCTCTTTGGTTGTGTTGTGATATGGAAATCACTATTATTGTTGTTTTAACCCCAACCGTTTCTATGTCGTTTTTCTTTGCTAAAATGTGATTATGTGATAACAAAAAAGGATCTCTAATTCGTCGCGATTATATACGAAATTTATTAACCTCGTCGATTAAAAAGCTCGTCTCTAACCGAATGTAGTACAATTGGTTAATACATTTCGTATATAATTGGGTCGAATTAAAGATCGTCTATCTCTAGGACACAAAAATAAAGTTCATATATCCATTCCATCAACATTTTATACATTGATGTAAAATACTAAAATAATAGTTTTGAGTAATGTGTAACCCGAGCGTATGTCACTAAAAAAACTATAATTATGCAATTAAGAGAATGTTAGCCCTTCCACGAGCTTTGCATATATAACAGAATATATTAGCCTAACAATATCTACTTTGACCTTGTAAGCCTTGGAAACCAGTGCATTCACTTATAAGTATATATATAGGGAGCCTCGCATATATAAGAGAATACAATAGCACAGGATATTTAATGTTGTACCAGCACAGCTCCCGTCGTGAAAGTGTTAAAGCCGCCCGGTTATCCAGATTAAGTGGAATAATTTATCCCCGGAGAGCAAGAGTAAACATGATTCGTGTATCTGAGCAAATTTGCCAAGTTACTTACCGGGATGTCGCCTCCTGAAATTAACTCTCTTGCACTCCTAAAACTCCTAAAACTGAAAACTAGTAATGTCTGAAACTGTAGTATAATTTCCAACAAACCAACAAGTTGATATCCAATATAACACACACGTGATGAATTATAGATGAAACTTCAGCCCAAATGTAATACACTTTTGATCCAAACATCCTCCACAATATTCATGTAAATATGCTGCCGCGTTCGGAATCAAGATGGCTAGGGTCTAAACTCAACACCATCCGATTATATTGATCTGCAGAATGATTTATTCCAGTACGAAAGTTGAGATATTGTTCGACAATTTGGACGGGTGTAATCTATCAGGGGACAATGAAATCACTGGAGCGCACCACGGGACTAATCAATAATACAACAATGTTCATTGAGATATAATCAGAGATTGCCTTTCCAATACGTATCGATGACGAACGTGTAACCAACTCACGGTCAAAAGGAATCACGTGACATATCACTAACTCACGGTCAAAAGGAATCACGTGACATTATAACTAACTCGCGGTCAAAAGGAATCACGTGACATATCACTAACTCACGGTCAAAAGGAATCACGTGACATTATAACTAACTCGCGGTCAAATGGAATCACGTGACATATCACTAATTCACGGTCAAATGGAATCACGTGACATATCACTAACTCACGATCACAAGGAATCACGTGACATTATAACTAACTCGCGGTCAAATGGAATCACGTGACATATCACTAATTCACGGTCAAATGGAATCACGTGGCATATAACTAACTCACGATCACAAGGAATCACGTGACATTATAACTAACTCGCGGTCAAAAGGAATCGCGTGGCATATAACTAACTCACGGTCAAAGGGAATCGCGTGGCATATAACTAACTCACGGTCAAAGGGAATCACGTGACATTATAACTAACTCGCGGTCGAAAGGAATCGCGTGGCATATAACTAACTCACGGTCAAAGGGAATCACGTGACATATAACTAACTCACGGTCAAAGGGAATCACGTGACATATAACTAACTCACGGTCAAAAGGAAACGCGTGACATATAACTAACTCACGGTCAAAAGGAAACGCTTGACATATCACTAACTCATGATCGAAAGGAATCACGTGACATATAACTAACTCATGATCGAAAGGAATCACGCGACATATCACTAACTCACGGTCAAAAAGATTCATGTGGCTTCAAGTTGAAACAATGGAGCAATTTTGAACACAGTACTGTTATGCCAACGAGAATATGCCCAATTTTATTCCGAAGACATCATGTAGTTGATGTGTCTATTTAAAATCACCACCACGTGACTAAGCAATATCGCACTGTGATGCTTTAAAGATGCATAATCCGAATTAACGCTCCCAAATTATTTGCCTTCGGGGGGGGGGTGGGTAAACAATATTTGATTCGAGTCGAGGAACAGACCCATCAAAGCTCAGAGTGATCAGATATCGATTTTACTTGTTGGCGGCCTGGCAAAAAGTCGACGAGCTTACGGCCTCGGACCGAATTGCGGATGAAGTTGGATAACTCTAAAACAAGTAGCTTTGGATGTTAGATATTCGACAATCGGGCCAAATTTTGTTGAACAAAATGTTGATATATAACAGGTTTTTGGCAATTTTATACTACAGTTGACTGTGTTTAGCATTATTTTTGGGCAATTAATTGATTCTGATAACTGAAGCGGTATTTAATAAAATGTTGTTGTTGTTATTGTTTGAATCTGATGATATGGGGACCATCGGTTCTATTTGTTTACAAATAAATTAATAAGCAATGCGGTAACTCGAGTCCAAGTGATTGCATTCCTCTTCACTAACCAAAAAGAGACAAACCATCGAGTAGCCCATAAGCGATTTATCTATACGTATACCCTACATGCATATAATCCATTTATATGCAACCATTACGCGATACATAATTATATAGCCGTGCATTGTACAAGAAATCTTGACCGCCTATCATAATATTTAATCATCTTTAAGGGGGTGGCAGTAAGACTAGCCTGACTATGCCACTCCCTCGGATATACAATACAGTATCTGTAAAATGTATTATGTATTAATATGTGTATATTGAAACAAAATATCCTATCCTATCCTATCCTATTCATTTAATTAGTTGTAGTCACTATTAGTTCATCGTGAGTTTTTTTGCCATTTCGTTGGCTCCTTTTGACAATTCTTTTGTATGATCATTTCATTATTGGTATTTTGATATAGGAGGCTATTCACAAAAATCTGTTCAAACCCACCGTTCCTTTATGAAGAAATGGTACTGAAATTGGGGCGGCTTGTAGTTAAATGACTAGAGTTAGGAAGAATTTGTGTAATCAGTAATATATTCGTAAAAATAACTACTTTGAGCATGATTATTCACCATTTCTATTTGATCGCCCAACCGGAGTGTTTCATATCACTTTAATTGTCAATGTAGTTCTTGTCTTGTGTGAAAAGTTAGTTATAGTTAATTGTGCATGTATGTTTGTCAAATGTTATGTATGTATCTAAATGTATAGCTTCGTTTGAAAATATCAAGAGCATATATATATTATTTATCTTTCCTTCTCTTTGTACTCGAACCAGTTGTTAAAGTTATATGAAACACTCCTCGTCATTCTTATATATTAATTAAATGCAATGATTCTAGATGGAGAAATCATAAGTTTATCGCCGATTGTTGCGTCCCGAATCGAGATATAAATATTTACAATTGAGCTTAGTTCAGACGATGATTTCTATGGAGTGGTATGGTCGATTTCTTTGAGTTTTTCGGCGATGTTATTATAATGCTACATACTCCATGACATAGCGCCTGGGTACTAACTTGTCAGTTCTACGCACCCGAACAAGTCCATAATATGTCTTTAATTGAATTGGATGCAGTACCTATAATGACAATTCAATATTACTGGTATGCACTAAATATGGAGTTCAAAAACTTGTATACAGTAGGTCCCTGGCACAATAGACCCCCACCACACAAAGACATAGTATATATATATGTGTGTTTTGGGTGGTGGCGGTCTATTGTGCCAAGGATCTGTGATACAATGAATCGATAGAGTTGGGTGATATATCAAAATGAAGCGTAGCCCTTCTGTGACAAACAAACGTTATAGTTTGAATAAAATAAAACAAATATGTTTTAGCCACAGTTTGATGAATGACACGTGCTGGAATTTGGGTCTTATATATATGTCTTTGTATGGTGAGGGATCTATTGTGCCAGGAACCTATGACAGTATATTCGTACATAAAGTGACATTATTTATTTATCGACTCCGGGTTCTTATATATACATTGTATGTCTGGTGGGGATCTATTGTGCCAGGAACCTGTGACAGTATATACGTATATAAAGTGACATTATTTATTTATCGACTTCGGGGGTCTTATATATATGTCTTTGTTACCCTCCTCCTTATTTTCCAACCTCTGATTGGCCCATGTACTGTCACGTGCCGGGCGACAAATCACACTGTCGCCCGCTGAGCCGGGAGAAATTGTATTTGTCGCCCGCCTCATGGTATACTGCAAGGATATCTCCAAACACGCACTGCAGTAACTCATCTATTTCACATCACTACGACGTACTAAAATCATAAATCTTATATACCCCACGGATTCGCAGAAAACACCAGTTGTGGTGTTTGCTAATTTGCATATATTTAGTGAACACTAATATTCGAACTTTTAAGTTGATACTTTTATCGGACAAGCGTTATTATGTACTTTTTACATCGAAACATCTCGGTGATTCAATATGTTCATGTCGACATTATGGTGCAAGATTGAAAGAGTGGATTGGTTGGTAAAAATGTTTGCTGGTGGACAACGTAATGCATACGTGTGTCACGAATGAATGGTACTGTACGCTTATCCATGATATCAGACCGTTCCGCGATGTCTGCAATATGATCATAGAAGTAGTTCGTGTGAGGATCGCCATGTACTTGGGAGCACTCACACATATGAATGTACATTAATGAAATCGACAACTTCCCAATAGCTTTGGGGAAGACCGTTATGGGATGAACATCGCGAGTGAATTCCTCGCACAAGACGACATTGAATATGCCACATTGCAGAAGGCGATAACATATCTATATGGCTTATTGGTTTACATTGCATGGACCAATATTGACGATTTGTCCACCAAAATGATCGTAAATCAAACGTTTAACGGCTTGACTATAGTGTATGGAACATAAATCCTACAGGACGATATGTAGTTACTGAAAATATACATAATCGGGAAACAAAGCACTCGTGACTCAGTGCAACATCGTGTGTGTGTATGGCAAGGATTTTTTCTGTGGTATAATCGGATAACAAAACAGCTCTTCTTCTCGGGAGACATTGAGATTTGTCACCTGCTCGAGAACGGAATGTCTCCCTCGGAGCTGCGCTCATCGGGAGACATTCCGTTCTCGAGCGGGTGACAAATCTCAATGTCTCCCTCGACAGCGGGCGACAACTGTATATTGTGTGGTGGGCATCTATTGTGCCAGGAACCTGTGACAGTATATACGTACATAAAGTGACATTATTTATTTATCGACTTCGGGGTCCGATGTGTTTGAGATATGTGCGATGCTCTTTGAGATATGGTGGCCGATTGAGTTTCCCCTGCTATCGGTGACGTATCTACACAGATTGTAAATAATGCCTTTAAGATCTGGTGGGCGATTGAGTTTCCCCTGCTATCGGTGACGTATCTACACATATTGTAAATAATTCCTTTGAGATCTGGTGGGCGATTGAGTTTCCCCTGCTATCGGTGACGTATCTATACAGATTGTAAATAATGCCTTTGAGATCTGGTGGGCGATTGAGTTTCCCCTGCTATCGGTGACGTATCTACACAGATTGTAAATAATGCCTTTGAGATCTGGTGGGCGATTGAGTTTCCCCTGCTATCGGTGACGTATCTACACAGATTGTAAATAATGCCTTTAAGATCTGGTGGGCGATTGAGTTTCCCCTGCTATCGGTGACGTATCTACACAGATTGTAAATAATGCCTTTAAGATCTGGTGGGCGATTGAGTTTCCCCTGCTATCGGTGACGTATCTACACATATTGTAAATAATTCCTTTAAGATCAGACGTACACACGCTGGTCATCCTACACCATAAATCTAGTTGGATGAACGTTGTATACAACTCGTTGGGTGCGAGGTTGTTGTGTACTTATTATCCAACAGTTTAGTACGATGTACACAACTGATTGCGTGAACTGTCTTCTGTGGTATTACTTCCATACCACATTGGATAAAACCGCCACGTGACCGGGTCATCCAATAGCAGCGCGTTTCCGGCATAGGTCCCCAGAACAAAAATTTACCCCACCCCCAATAATACTTAATCCTATAGAATTAATTATTATTGGGGGTGGGGTCAATTTTTGTTATGGGGACCTGTGGTTTCCGGTGCGGGCGAGCATGCGAGTTTCTGTCTCCAAATATTTCAAAACAAGATGGATGGCTGAGTGAAAAAACCCGCTGAGCGACTGGAAAATGGGACAAGACGTCGTGGATAGCTTTGCCAGCATAGTATACCTTTGTTATAATTATTCTTTGTATGATACACTGATTATGTAGGCTTTATGTATTGAGTGCATATTTATTTATATTTGCCAAATTTTGAAGTTTACAAATTTACACAACTGCTGACGGCACTAATTTGACTAAAGTAGTACACTCATACACTCAACACATAAAGCCTACATCATCAGTGTATCGTACAAAGAATAATTATAACAAAGGTATCCTATACCGGCAAAGCTATCCACGACGTCTTGCCATTTTACTTTCCAATCAATGTTGGATAAACTTTCCAATCAACAAATGTCATCCAACTCTACCCAACACCCAACAGTTCAATAAACGTATATATAGGTGCTGTGGGCAATTAACATTGATGGAGTGTTGTGTGAAATTTCATCCAACACGTTGTATAATTAACAGACAACCGTTGGTAGTAAATATATATGCAACGTTGTGTAAAAGTGTATCCAACAAAATTGTCATGCAACTTTTCACACAACATAGATAGGTGCTGTGGGCATACAACGGTTGATTGACTGTTGGATAACTTCTTATCCAACTAGATTTAGGCTGATATATAATACCACTGCGGCAAATATTGAGTAAACCCCGTGTTGCGATTATGGTTTGATTTGAGGGATATTTTGTTATTAATTGTTTTTGTCCAGATCCACGAGGTTCGTGATGAATCCAGCTTCAACAACATGTTATCAGTTCGACGAATAAAGCTCATAATATTGATGAAATGCGCGATGAAGTGTGAGAATAACCTTCCGTGTTTCAATTGTGTATGTTTTCAGCTTCAAGATGAGTGCGTGGTGATAAATTTGTACAACGTTGTCAACGTTCCTTTGATATAGATAGTGTAGGAAACTAAATCTACAATCACAGTGGAGTTTGCTGCATTTAAGTAGGAAAATATTGACAATTGCATGTGACACTCCGCGTGTCGGAGTAAACCCCGAAGCGGGCAAGAGTTTTTCCCACGTCGGAGTTTACTCCTGCCCGCATTACCACACGGCACAATCGTTTCGACGATTCTACGACCAATTCCACGATTCTGCGGCTTGACAACCACGGTGCTACGGCAGTTCAACGATTCTGCGGCCTTATTATACGTGATATTTTATGACAAACTTAGATAATGGGGCCTTTTACTGAACTGGGACGATAAAAGTGGGCTTCTTCTCGTATGCATTGTGTACAGTAGACTTTGCAGGTCCACCAGGTTGACTCACGGAATACATACGAAGATGCGATCAATACATAAAATGAGTCACAATCGGCTCGGTCAAGTCTGGATAATCCGATCGAACCGCGAACCGATCGTAAAAAGTCGTTTCTTGGGCTACAAGGGGACATTAACAGTGCGAAACTTAACATCCAACGTAAGCTTTGATAAGCATAAATGTAATATGATCGTACGTGACACGTAATGGAGCAACCACCAAGTTGATCATTAAGTTCAACGTTACAATAATTATATGATGTACCATACAGGGTACTGCATGTGTTACACCACTCGGAGAAATGTCTGTGTCGTCACACAAATACCATGCTAGAACTTGGATTAATATATTCGTAATCGTATATAGTCACCAATAGCCGGGTTACTACCGTAGTAACGGACATTGCCCATCTAGTGAACTATTCAAACCCAGCATTGAAATCATGGTTATGATCAGTCCAAACATATGAGTAAAGTTCGAACATAAGATAATAATAGCTGAGAACCTAGTGCGAATTTAACTGTGGTGGGGCCTCAAGCATATCTACCCCTGCACGTCAGAAAAGAAAAATAGCTTGCGGATGGAAGTGAACCATCATCCCACAGTGAAATCAACCAGGCCTGTTGGGTTTGAATAGTTCACTAGATAGACAATGTCAGGTACTACGGTAGTAACCCGGCTATTGGTGACTATATACGATTACGAATATATCAATTCAAGTTCTAACATGGTATTTTAGTGTGATGACACAGACATTTCTCCGAGTGGTGTAGCACATGTAGTACCCTGTATGTATATATACTTATATATATATATATCACAGCAGAAGTTTCCTTAGAATTAATGGATGGAAATGGAATGCCTCTAATATTTGTATTATTTGAGTCGGACATAGATTACCTTTGTTACGATGTGTTTTGGTGAATGGACATTTGTTTCTGGGTGTTACTGTACTGTACATTCTGAGGCGGAAGGAAGTGACGTCATTGCGAGTGTAGTTTCGATAGTGTGTAGAAATACGAGAGATAGAATGGAACTGATAAAGAACAAGGCGTTCGCCAAAGGCCAGCGCGAGCGGGATCTCGAGGTGGATCATACCAGATGATAATTCTTTGTGGTGAGTTCTGCTAACCTATCAGAATGGTAGCAGAGCGAGGTTATTGACGAAAAATAGCGGACATTTCCAGTCAATTTATATACTCTAGCGATTAGCGAAGAAAAACAAAATGGCTTCCGGTTTCAAAGTTCCACCGTTATTTAGCGAGTCTAAGCCCTATACCAGGTGGGTAGAAGAATTAAAAGTGTGGCAGACTGTAACTGAACTAGACAAAAAGAAACAGGCGTCGGCGATAGCTTTATCTCTACCTGAATCAGAGGGAGGAATTCGAGACAAAGTTTTCAACGAACTCTCTGTAGGAGATTTATATTCAGATGATGGAGTGAAGAAACTGTTTACATTCTTGGACAAACTGTATAAGAAAGACGAACTTTCTGAAGCATTTGAGGTATATGTGGAGTTTGATAGATTTCATAAGAATGGAAGTATGGACATGGATCACTACATAAGTGAATTTGATAAGCGGTATAACCGGACAAGGAAATTCAAAATGGAATTGCCAGAATCAGTCTTGGCTTTCAAATTATTGGAAGGATCAGCTTTGGAACACAAAGATCGTCAGTTAGTTTTAACTGGAGTGAATTATGATGAAGCAGGTACCCTATATCAACAAATGAGTATTTCGCTGAGGAAGTTCTTTGGCAAACAATCGGCAGCCTGCGATTATAAAAGGGGCGAAAGTGAACATCCACCCATAAAACTGGAACCTTATGAAAAGGAAACATATTACTCGTCGATGAGGGGAAGAAGAGGATTTCATGCACGAGGTGGACGAAATACATTCAACCAAGGTAGAGGACAAAATTTCAGAGATAATCCTACAAGACAGAATCAACGGCGCCGCACAAATCCAATGGGCACAGATGGAAAAGTAATGGTTTGTAAAATCTGTCAGTCTATTTTTCACTTTGCGAGAATGTGTCCAAATGCCTATGAAAACATGAACAATAATGTATATGCAACATATTCTAATGACGGATATGAAGTAGAAGCAGCCTTGTTTACCGGAAATAACATTGAAGAATCTCAGGTGCTTGTTGCTGAAACTATAAATTGTGCTGTGTTGGACAGTGCATGTAGTTCAACAGTTGCTGGATCTGTTTGGATGGAAACATTTCTAGATTCACTAAGTTCTTCTGATCGCTCTCGTGTTACAAATCGGCAAGCGGAACGATATTCAGATTTGGTGGAGGAACACGTTTGGTTTCCAAGGAAATGGTGACATTTCCATGTGAAATAGCTGGTGTAAAATGTACCATAACATCCGATGTCGTTGAAAGTGAGATTCCTCTCCTTCTTGGAAAACCTGCCATGAAAAAGGCTAAGGTAATTTTGGATTTGGAACATGACAAAGCTTCTATATTCGGTAAAGATGTGGAACTTGAATGTACTTCCTCTGGACACTATTGTGTTAACCTGATTACTTCGGAGATTGACATCAAAGAAACCTCTAATTTTGAAGCTTCAGTTTGTGATGATGTAAAAACAGAGAAAGAAAAGAGACAGATGATATTGAAATTGCATAAACAATTCTCACATCCGTCTTCTAAACGTTTAAAATCACTTCTGAGGGATGCTGGAATAACAAGTGAAGTGTATATGGACCTTATTAATGAGATTTCGTCAACATGTGATATCTGCAGAAAATACAAACGGACTCCACCAAGACCTGTGGTTTGTCTACCTATATCCCAAGAGTTTAATGAAACAGTTGCAATGGACCTGAAGGAATGGAGACCTGGTGTTTATTTCCTGCACCCAATTGACTTAGCAACGAGATTTTCTTTATCAACTGTGATATATGATAAGAAAACAGAAACTGTGATAGACAAAATTATGATAATGTGGGTTGGTGGTGGATTCGGTGTACCAGCGAGATTCCTGTCAGACAACGGTGGTGAATTTTCATCAGATAAATTCAGAGATATGGCTGAAAATCTCAATGTTGAGGTATAGAACACATCTGCAAACTCTCCATGGCAGAATGGCATCTGTGAAAGAAATCATGCAGTTATAGACAATAATGTTTCTAAGATTCTATGTGACAATCCAAAGATGGACCTTGAGATAGCCCTTATTTGGGCTGTCAATGCTAAGAATTCCCTTCACATGGTTTACGGCTATAGTCCTCACCAACTTGTGTTTGGTATAAACCCCAAGCTGCCATCTATTCTGACTGATGCTCCTCCAGCTTTAGAAGGAACCACAAGAAGTGAAATCTTTGCAAAACATATTACATCTTTGCATGCTGCAAGAGAAGCTTTCATAAAATCAGAGTCATCTGAGAAGATTCGACGAACACTAAGACGACAAATTCGTCCAACTGGAGAGACTTTTAGCATTGGTGAGAGAGTATATTTCAAGAATGATAAATCCTCGGAATGGAAAGGGCCTGGAAAAGTGTTGGGTCAAGATGGCAAGGTGGTTTTCTTAAGACATGGCAGTCTTTACATCCGAGTTCCGTCTTGTAGAATGATGAAAGTTGGACAAGAATTTTCAAATGGAAAAACTGATGAAGTTAAACTGTTAAGCAATGATAACGAAGAGGAGAATTTGAAGGTTCAAACTACATGTATGACAATTCCAACTGCACAGATGACACCAGAAGATGAAAGTGAAAGCGATGCTACCGGTAGAAGTGTAAAGTCTACAGCAGCGTGTGAAGAGACTGATGATACAAATAATCCATTTAATTCCAAAGGAAAAGACTCTGGACTACCAAAGTTGAATGACTGTATCTTGTACAGAGTCAACAGTGATGATATATGGAAAAAGGCAGATATTGTGAGCAGATGTGGAAAGACAACAGGAAAGTACAAAGGATGGTTTAATGTTATGAATTCACACAGTTCAGAAGTGTCAGGTGTAGATTTTGAAAATCCGAGTGTGGAATGGAAGATTTTTGACACATGCAGAAATGAACATATATGTAGTGATGATCAGAACATTGATGAAGTTAATGTGGTAATAACAGATGGACGAGAAGAAGATATTATGATTGCAAAAATGAAGGAACTTGACAACTGGAAAAACTTTAAGGTGTATGAAGAAGTAGATGATGTTGGTCAGCCATATATATCAACAAGGTGGGTCGTTACAGAAAAATTCAAGAATGGGGAAAGGCAGTTAAAGGCTCGACTTGTTGCTAGAGGATTTGAGGAAAAAGATGAACATAGGACAGATTCGCCAACTGCAGGGAAGGAAACTCTAAAAATCTTATTAGCATTAGCTTCATCATTAGAGTGGATATGCAGTTTTATTGATGTGAAGGCTGCTTTTCTGTAAGGAATGGAAATTGGACGAGAAGTATATCTCAAACCGGATATATCACTGTCATCAGGGAAGTTATGGAAACTCAAAAAATGTGTATATGGCCTGAATGATGCTTCGAGAAATTGGTATTTCAAAGTTTGTGATGTGATGAAACAACTAGGGTGCCGAAAATCAGTAACTGATCCAAGCTTATTCTACAAATATGACAATAAGGAACTTTCTGGTATGTTCTTAATTCATGTTGATGACTTTATCTGGGCAGGTACAATGGAATTCAATGTTATCATTCCTCTGTCTGAAACCTTCAACATTGGAAGACATCAAACTTCTAAATTCAAATACATTGGACTTGATATCAGACATTCAGATGAAGGAATATTCATGAATCAACAACAATACATAGAATCTACACAATTCATTCCGATAAACAATGCACGGAAATCTATGAAACATGAACCGTTGACTGAAAGTGAAATAACACAATTGCGGAGCTCATCTGGACAAATCAATTGGATAGTTAATCAGACACGCCCCGATGCAGCATATGATGCTTTGGAGATCAGCACATCTATCAAAGAACCCAAAGTTGAACACTTAGTTAAATGCAACAAAATTCTAAAACAGCTCAAATTGGAATCATTCTAAATAAAATTCCCGGTACTTAATGATGTTAACAATCTTCGACTGAGACTATACTGTGATGCCTCATTTGCAAACCTTCCTGATGGATATTCTAGCTCTTGTGGTTATATGATATTCTTGGTTGACAATAATGAAAAATGTAGTCCAATTTGCTGGAAGTCTAACAAAATTCGGAGAGTTGTGAAGAGTACACTAGCTGCCGAGGCACTAGCCATGGTTGACGGACTGGATGCAGCATATTATTTGGGCTGCATATTGAGTGAATTACTTTTCAACACTGTGGATAGAAACAAAATGCACATTGATGTGTTCACTGATAATCGTTCTCTAGTGGAGAATATAAAATCAACCAAGTTAGCATCTGAAAAGAGACTAAGAATAGACATTTCCAACATCAAGCAGATGCTAAATGAAGGAGACATTTCAAAACTTCAATGGATAGAGAGTAAGAACCAACTGGCAGATGCATTAACCAAAAAGGGGGCTTCACATAAAGAATTATCACAGATACTTGTATGTGGACAATTTTGAAGGAAAAATATGACTTTTAGATCATCACTGACTATTTTCATGTAGATAATTCATTGTTTGTGTATTATATAAAGAAAAGAAGAAAAAAAAAATAGAAGAAAGAAAGAGGAATGTGTTACGATGTGTTTTGGTGAATGGACATTTGTTTCTGGGTGTGACTGTACTGTACATTCTGAGGCGGAAGGAAGTGACGTCATTGCGAGTGTAGTTTCGATAGTGTGTAGAAATACGAGAGAGAGAATGGAACTGATAAAGAACAAGGCGTTCGCCAAAGGCCAGCGCGAGCGGGATCTCGAGGTGGATCATACCAGATGATAATTCTTTGTGGTTAGTTCTGCTAGCCTATCAACCTTAGCTGCAGGCAATCAATGCAATACGTGTAAACTATGTAGAAAAAGAAATTATTGAATAAAGTGCAGTGAATATGATGCGTCACTTTAATATTTGAGTCGGACATAGCTTACCTTACCTGAAGGCAATCAATGCAATAAGTGATGTAGAAACAGAAATTATTGAATGAAGTGTAATGAATATGAAGCGTCATTTTAATGCAATATCGATTGGGAGGAAGAGAAATGTCACTTTAATAGTTAACAATGATATACATATATAATTATAGATTATCCCCATTGAAGACGATCAATGCAATGACCAGTGTAGAAATGGAAAAAAAATGTTGCCTGAATGAATCAATGTGTGAACATAAAGTCTCACTTTAATGAAATGTTGAGATGATGGAATCAACGATGAATTTGCAATTTCTGTAATGATGAAATTGGTTCACATACCGGTATACATGTATATGCAGCTGAAAATGTGAATTGACTGAAATGTAATTATGAAAGTGTCAATGACACTGTAGCTCAATGAGGAAAGGGAATAATTTCATGTGTTACAGTTAATGGAGCGATTAGGAATGTGGAAAGTTGAAAGGCCTAGTTATGCAAAGATTAAAATCCAAGATGGCCGCGACAGCCATCGTTTTTTTGCCAAATGACACAAAAAACACTCCTTCCTATTTACATGTCATTGTTAACATCCTTCACAAATTTCATGATGGATTTAGTCGTGTAAAGAGTAAAATACAAGATGGCTGCTGGTGACCAGGTTTCTTGGTTGAATTCAAAATGAACCTTTTCCCATCTACATGTAATTGTTAACATCCATTACAAATCTCATGATGATTGGACCAAAGATTCGACTTGTAGCCCTTGACAAAGAATTTAGTCATGCAAAGAGTATAATCCAAGATGGCTGCTGGCGGCCATGTTTTTGGCCGAACAACCCCAAAATTACTCATTTCCCATCTACATGTCCATTTTAACATCCATGACAAATTTAATAATGATCCGACAAAAGATACGACATGTGGCCCATGCTAATGGATTGAATTTTGAAATCCAAGATGACCGCTGCCGGCCATGTTTTCTGGCCAAATGACCCCAAAATGACTCACTCCCATCCACATGTCAACATCAACATTCATGACAAATTTCATAATGATCTGACCAAAGTAAGGACCTGTAGCCTGTGCCAAAGGATTTAGTCATGCAAAGAGTAAAATCCAAGATGGCTGCTGGTGGCCATGTTTTTTGGTCAAACTACCCAAAAATGACTCGTTCACATCTACATGTCATCTACATGTCAATAGCGATGAGAAATATCATAATGATATGACCAAATGTACAACCTAGAGCCTGTGCTGAAGGATTTAGTCAAGCAAAGAGTAAAATCCAAGATGTATTTTGGCCGAATGACCACAAAACAGTTCGTTCCCATCTACATGTCATTGTTAACACCAATGACAAATTTCATGAAGATCCGACCAAAGCTACGACCTGTAGCCCGCGCCAGAGGATTTAGTCATGCAAAGAGTAAAATCCAAGATGGCTGCTGGCGGCCATGTTTTTTTGGCCGAACGACTTCAAAATGGCTCGTTCCCATCTGCCTGTCATTATTAACATCCATGACAAATTTCATGATAATCAGACGAACAGTATGACCTGTAGACCACGCGAATCGATTTAATTTTGAAATCCAAGATGGCTGCCAGCGGCCATGTTTTTTGGCCGAATGACCCCAAAAGGATTCTTTCCAATCTACATGTCATTGTTAACACCCATGACAAATTTCATGAAGATCCTACCAAAGCTACGACCTGTAGCCCGCGCCAAAGGATTTAGTCATGCAAAGAGTAAAATCAAAGATGGCTGCTGATAGCCATGTTTTTTGGTGGAACAACCACAAAATGACTCGTTAACATCCATGATAAATTTCATGATGATCAGACAAACAGTAAGACATGTAGACCGCGCCAATCGATTTAATTTTGAAATCCAAGATGGCTGTCAGCCGCCATGTTTTTTGGCCAATGACCCAAAATGACCTGTTCCCATCTACATGTCAATGTCAACATTCATGACAAATTTGATAAAGATCAGACCAAAGGTACGACCTGTAGCCCGAGCCAAAGGAAATTGTTGACGGACACACACACGCACACGTGGACGTCGTTGAGCTAATAATGAATATGTGATGTGTCGCTTTTAATGAATTGGCAATGACAGCAGTATGGAAACGGTCACTTCGGTGGAGTTACGATACATGCCGTTAGGTTATGATACACGGTCTACAGCCCTACAGGTATTAGCGGGTTGTCACACCAGACGTTGAAGAAAATTATGATATACATGTATGTCCATGAGGAGCTTTTTAAAGATTGGGTAACTGTTAGCGCTGGGTATAGCTGTTAAAACATCCGTTAAAACCGCCATAAACAGAATTAATATTATAAACAAACCTTGTTCTTATACCAATCATAAATACATGTATCACATTAATTTCAGCATGTTGTTATGTTAGTACTTTGTGTTACATTGTATGTAAGCAAACGTCATCTTATGTAAACAAACAGTACATCTACATGTATGTAAAGAGTATGCGATAAGCAAAACACTCAACACCGAGTAGACCCCCACTGCATATACATGTATATGAAATTTTGTTAGAAATACCACCGTTATTTCACGCCTTTAGATTAGGCAATTTGGGGACATTTTGGGGGACAGAGGTGATAGGTTTAAGTGAGGGGGGTACCCCCTTGTGACTATTGGGGGTACTTTTTAAAGTAAACCTAAAATTGGGGCTGTTTGGTTGTTCTGAAGCATATGAAAGGTGAAAGAAATGAACCAATTGCCCCCATATCATTTCCTGGCAACTTGGGCTTATATCAGCATTCAGCAAGTTATGTTACATGTACCCTTATATTTTCAAGTTTTGTAGGTCACAATTTATTGAATATTGGGAATATTGGATCATTTGACATCACAAAGCCATTTTATAGATGTACAGTGCTTGAAAGTTCACCAAGCAGTTCACCAACACACTGATCATGGGTATTTCCAATTAAAATTTAATTTAATCCAAGTTAAATCGCATAATCAAAGTAATTAATGGCTGAACATCACCAACTTCAACTGTGGAATCTGACCCAATGCCTCCCATACAGAGAGGCCTAAGCTGAATGAGGTTCCCAGAGGGTGAATTTGGTGATGCTAGCCCTCTGGGGACCTCATTCCGCAAATGTCAGCCACACTAAATTCAGGCTTGGGGACCGCCCACCTCTAGTTCTATTGAGAATCATATATTAACCCTTCATTTACTAAATGCTTATTGACAAGTAGATGTTGTGGGAAGTGTTCAGATAAAGTCGTTTGTTGAACTTTTCTGAACATTTCCAACCAATTAATAGATATCCTTCTACACATGTACATGTGTGTATTATCTGTTAGTCTGTTGTCATCTGCTTGCATTTCCTGAACACCCCTCTGAATGAATAATAGATCATTCAAATAAATTCTTTTTTACTTGGTGGGAGAATCCATTTAGTAAAGAAAGGGTTATATATTTTCGCTACGATAAGGCAGCAATGATTCATAGCCCCTACAATTCAGTGGAATCATGAACTTATTTACAACATACGTGTACCGCATTACCGGTATAGCCATTTAATAAGCTAAATCTCCGATTTTGGTGTTGAATGGGTCACCATGAATCACTCTCAACCTAATCAATCACCACAGTGTTTTGCTTATCGCTCACTATTTACATGCTGTATATATACAAACGCTCCGCTCACACAAAGTGTTTTGCGGAAAATAACGCATTCTTAATATGATCATTATTCTACATGTATACTATTAGGATATTATTGAGGAAACTCTCATAATTTGGTAACTGTTATTTCTAAATTATTACTTATTACATGTACACATACATGTATACCGGCAGACTTTCATTTTTAGAAAATGTAGGCGCGCAGAGTCCCGCTCGCTGGATTTTGGCCAGGCGCGCGGTTTCTATCAAGATAAAATAAACAGCGGAAATACATTCATAAATGCCGCGTAAATTGAATTTGTTTACTCACGATCGATGTCCAGCGAATCTCTTTGATGGTTTAACACTGCTTAATCCACTATCCATAAGCACAAGTGAATGTTACACACTATGTTTTATATTCTACATGCTCCTATATTAAATGTAATTCATAATAATTAATAAGGAATCAATTTAATACTCAGATTCCAAGCTGACAGAATAAATATCAACATCTCCCGGCCACGTGGTCTCGATTTGATTTTCGAGGAATTTATGTGACGTCATAAGCCATACCGGTACATAGAAATGTATTTTTAGCTTCGAATCATTCAGTCTCAGACAGATAGTGCATTTGACACGTCACACCGTGTGACCTCGTCTGGGTAGACACTGATAATAGCGTTATCAGGTTCGCTCTCTGTATTTGGCCTAGGTGCGCAATCGCTCGCTCGCTGGTTTTCAGTTTTAGCCGTGCGATGGTGCGCAAGAGCGATCGCGCGCCTCAAAAATGAAAGTCTGTACCCGTGTACCGGTACACTTAGCTGATGTGCCTGACTTCATCCGGGCTCTTTAGGGGACAACGTTGCCAACCGGTATACATGTACAATGTATGAGTATATATCGAGGTCGCAGTCAAGGACACAGTCGCATATGAAATTGGACCCACCCATATAGTTCCCGGGATCAAAGTAGGCCTTTGGTACATTAATACCAAATTTTAGTCCGATCAGTCGTGCAGTTTTCAAGTCTATAACACACAGAGACAGAAGTTCTATGTACCTACATGTATATGAGCGAGGTCATGGTCAAGGACATGGTCACTCATGAAATTGGACCCGCCCATTTCCGGGATCAAAGTAGACATACAATACATGTACCCCGCTGGACAAAATAAGTATCCATTGGCACCGCAGTGTATTTGCTGTTCGGCTGCGGTGTCAGAGTTTGTAACTGCAGTTGAGCACCGCAGCCGAACGGCAAGTACATTGCGGCCAAACGGCAAGTTCACTGCGGCCGAAAGGCAACTACCCTCACGGTCGAATGGCATGTACACCGTGGTTAGATTTCTGGTTTGTATTGTCTTTTTTCAGTTTGATGAAAGTACACCGTGGCAAATACACCATGCCGAATGGCAATTACATCACGACCCAACTGTTAGCCGGTGGCGCCGCGGTGTAGTTGCATTTCAGCTGCGGTGGCAATGCTAACCGCACCGCAGTTAAGTGGTCCCACACACAGACAGAATTTCCGAAAAACCACCGATGAACAAATGACCGATGATGAAAAACAACTAACGAAAAAACACACCGGCTGACGAATGGTGGCAAATGACAGATAAATGGCGAGGATGACGATGGCAAATGGCAACAAACAACAACGAAGAAAAATACCGACTGATGACAAAAAATGACTGATGACGAAAAACAAATGGCCAACGACTAACACGATGTCGAACAATCGATGACCAAAAATTACTGATGACGAAAAACAAACAGCCAAAGATGAACACGATGTCGAATGATCGATGACGAAAACTGTATTGATGACAAACACATCGACCCAGGCCTGCAGGTTTCAAAATTATGTGTAACCTACAGTAGGGCCTACATGTATTTTTTTTTCGCCTGGTTTGTGCTTAGGTAATCCTAGTCCAAATCTACGGGATATAATGTACCCTGCTGGACAAAACAAGTTTCCAGTTGACCACGGTGCAGTTAGCATTGCCACTGCGGCCGAAATGCACTACATTGTACACCGCGGCTCCACTGGCTAACTACATTTGGGCTGCGGTGTACTTGCCACAAAAACCACGACTGATCACAAATGAACAAAGGATGAAAACAAACGACCAACAATAAACACGACGACAAACTACCAAGGACGAAAAACGACAGACGACAACCAAACACGAATGACGACAAACACACTGACTGTGACACTGATGACCAACGAATGACCACGACAAATTGTCAAATGATAAAAAATGATTAAATGAAATAATAATCAAAATTTAATTTTTAATTTAATTTTAAAGCAAACAGACCTACCTTTAAAAAAATCTTGGATTTGGAGAAAAATGCCTCCAGGAGCACTAATTGTGCTGTTGTGTTCACAACTCCACAAGAATCCTCATCAGATATAAATTCCTTGAACTTAAGTTGAAGTTGAAGATGGTAACTAGGAAACATACTACAATTTTAGTATCACAATTTACACATAACACAGAATTCGTTCTTTCATTTTTTTTTTATCTTTCTTTGAACTTCGAACTTTTTGGTTGATTGAATGATTCTGGAATCTTGATCATTGTTGTCTGTAACAGTTTACAGTGAAGCCTAACGCAGTAACTGTCGATTGTCACGAAATCAAGCGATTAATTAATCTACGTACTAGTACACTCGTACATTTGTGAAAATTGTTTGCCATGAAGCGAAGGTGAAGGCCTTATTGGTCTATGGGATATACGGAAGTAATTTCCGATCAAGTAACTGCCGTAAGCCGGATGACACTGACAGGACGGTCGCTTGACGGGGGTAATTAGTTATTATGCTAATGATATACCAATGATTTTTATCAGATGAAAAGGCTGTAATTAATCCTCAGAAAGAACTGAATAGGCTAAACTTGAAAGTCGGGTACATTCTAGAATCTGGGAATGAATTTAATCAGTTGTTGTTGTTGTCTGCATATTCCTCCGTTATATCAGAACACCCTGTAGTTTCTGCTGGATTCTGCGCAGTCACCACCCGGAAGTCACGTGTTAAATTCACAAATAAACGTACCCGGTAATTTCTCTCATGGTATATAGAAATATATAAAAATTATATAAAAATTATATGACGTCATAATTCACATGCATTTAGGTATTTATATATAATTATATTTCAAATAAATGTTTCCGAAGCCACTGTGGTGTATTTTATACTTCCCTATTTTCGCCATACTGGAGGGAGAACTCATTGAATGCCGTGACCAGAATGGTCTGTACATCTCTACTGTAACGTTCTCTGCTGTCACAGGCCAAAAAGGTACAGGAGAGACCAATACTGTAACGAAAGGGGGAGGCTGCTGTTTACAGAGGCTGTTTGTGCGTGAACACACGCAACACCAAGCTGAAATATCTAGAGGGTGTAACTGGGGTCTTGTTCTTCTTTTAGATTACAAAATGTGTTTGATTTGGAAAATATTATCATTTTCGTGCGTCGATGTTTGGAATTTTCGTTACATGAAAGATATATTTATGTTACATTAAAGATGTTCTTATGTGGCAAGTCGATTTGGATTTCCTGTGATTGTTATGAAACCATGATAGCCGGGAGAAAACATCAATTATAACGAGACTGTTACTTTTTATTAGTTATTCCTTCGGTTGCAACATGATTCCGTGTACGATCTAACTCTAATCGAGTGGCCGTTACAGTAAATACAACAATTGTTATCCAGAGGACATGTCTGTGGCATTTAATAATTTTTTCTCTTTTCTTTGCCGCGGAAATATATCACACGATATACATAATATTTAATTGGTTATGTTTGTCTTTCAACTTGAACTATTTTTCTGGTTTGGATAATAGTAACCTTTCTAGTGTTAAATTTGGGAAATTTGTGTTACACGAGGGATATATGTATGTTATAGTAAGGATATTGCTACGTTATGAGTTGATTATGCGTTAGGGGGACGTCTTTTAAACAATATGGCCATGGGGTAAAATGTATTATAATGAGTTCGCTAAGTTATAATAATCACGCGTGCCAATTCCTTCACGATATCATGTACGCTCTTCTGAAAGCATGTGTCCGTTACATTAAATACATCCAATGCCATGTGTACGGTCTGCCTGAGTTTCCTGATGCCTTAAAGTTTCCAGTGTGCCGGGAAATATATCACATGATGTGCCAATGATTGAGCAATACTTTATTTATCATTCACCTAGCAATAGTTCTCTGATTTTAAAAATATTACGTTTTCTAGCGTTGAGGTTTTGGCTTTATTGTTACACGAAAGATATTGTTGATAGGTTAAGTATGTTCGTGTATGTTATGTCGATATTTTGTTTCAGGGAAGGCTTCAGAACTACGACAATAGGAAGTAAATATATATTATAATGCTTTTCGTTAATTATATTAGTCGTGTGTGTTCATTGTGTGCACGATCGAACACAACTTGAGTGGTTGTTACAGAAATACAGCCAGTGATATTGGAAGGACATGTTCTTGTAAAGTGTTACAACATATTGTCCCATATAGTAATGAATTGTGTCACGAACATTGAAAACAGTTAGCGGAACTACGAGGATTCATCAATTGAAGTCGGTTACACCACTGAACATTTCTTTCAGATATACTAGCTGTGAATGTGACAGTGAGAGTGGTATTTGTAAGGGTCGTGCATTTAAAACTGCTAATTTTGAAAGCCAGATGAGCGAGACAGGTGGTAAAGGGGAACAGGATGCAGAAGTTTGTGTTGAAGATAGGGGTGAATCAGTAAGAGTTGCGCCTTGCGTTGAAGTTATTTGTGAGAACGTAGTTCCGAATAAGAGATATGTGATTGATGAGAGCGACAAAGTTGCCGAGAATGTAGTTGTGCAAGTTGCAAAGAAATTCGAAAAGCGTATTGTGGCTCGGAGGAATATGAAACGGTGTGCAAAGAGAACAAGTAATGTGAGAGGTGAATATGGGGTGCCATCTGATGATACCCCGCCCGTTTGGCTGCTAATTAGCATAATCCGAAGTACACGACCTATATGCAGTACTACCGTTGGTGTTTGACCTATATTCTCCGCCCACGCACTGCATCATGGTCTATTTGTACCGGTTGGACATGTCCGGACATGACCCGCTGGTTATATCCAGACTTCTCCATATGAATGGTATATTATCTACATGTATATCACGTGATGATCTCGGTGGGGTAGCTTCAGTCTTGAATATTAAAGGGACACTAGGCTCTCACTGGGGATGATTATTAAAGTGACACTCACTATGGATGAATGTTAAAGTAACACATGGCGCACACTGTGGGATAATGTTAAAGTGACACTCGCATTGAAAACTTCAAAAAATTCAAAATTTCAAAAATTTCAAAAATTTCAACAACTTCAACAACTTCAAAAATTTCAAAAACTTCAAAAATTTCTAAAATTTCAAAAACTTCAAAAATCTCAAAAAATTTCAAAAAAGTTTAAAAACTTCAAAATACTCAAAAATTTCAAAAAACTTAAAAAAACTTTTCAAAAAGAAAAAAAATGAAAAACTTAAACAAAAATTCATAAATTAAAAAAATATGAAAAACTTAAAAAACTTCAACTTTTTCTAAAATTCAAAAATAATTTAAAATTAAATTAAAATTAACGGTTTTTTAATATATCTAACCCACTGCCACTTCTGAGGGTTCCACACTACACCTGAGGGGATATTGAGTGGTCTACACACGTCTCCTAAACCCTAGAATAAGATCCAGCCCATAAGAAACTCTGCCTCCTGCAATGCCTGTCATTCGAATCTGACGCAATCCCTACTTCTGGCGCAATGCCTGAGTCATTCGAATCTGGCGCAATCCCTACTTCCGGCGAAACGCCTGAGTCATTGGAATCTGACGCAATCCCTCGTGAAACCTACCGGCTGACTCCACACCCATCGGCTAAGCGTTGTATCACATGCTTATTATTTGATCATATCGTGGAAATTCAATGTTTTGTCATCACTCATGAGATATAACCCATATCCACTGAAAAAGGGTGGATATCCTCTATTTATTCATAATTTTTCTTTGTTATCTTTTTTTTATCCCTCTTTTTTATCTACCACTTCCTGTTTTTATTCGCTCTTCTTTTTCTTACAACTTCTAATCCCTCATAATCTTCGAATATCCACTTTCATCTCCAAGTTTTTGAAAAAATTCCTTGTTTAGTAGCACCACCAGATGGGCTCTATAGAATTTGAACGAAGCATCCATCTTGGATATTACTCTTTCTATGACTAAATCCGTTAGCACGCTCTACATATGTCATATAGGTAGCACGCTCTACAGATGTCATATAGGCCTCTTCACATCTTGTTTTCCATAATTTATTCATTCCTAATCGCTCCATTGACTGTAACAAATTAAATTACCCCCTCCCCCTGTATTGAGAATACATCCTTGATTATTAATATTTCCTCCTTTCATGGTGTGCATGTTCCTTGGGACATCTTTGCTAATGTGAAGCCACACCTATTATATATATATATACAACTTTAAAAGCCCGCGAAAATATTACTCATATTATAGACTTCCCTTTGAAGACCTTTGTCTGTGACAATGATCCGTAATATTGTTTCTAAGTGACACTGGCCAGTGAAACTGATACTACGGGTATGAACTAGCCAACTTCACATCGTAACAATAATAAAAGGGACACTTCATCTATATCAGTCTCAAAACGTGTTGGTACACATCTGTGTGGAAACTAAAACCAATCACTCTTCGTCCGTCATCCGTACATCATTATAATATAATTTTCTCAGAAACCACGGGATCCCTTTGGCTGAAATTTGGTCTCAACATGGGATCAGAAATTATCCATGGAAGACAACAGTGTCCGTGTGGGGAGAAGCTTCGTAGTGTTTCGCTGTCGCCATGGTGTTTGTTTGGGTATAGGCATGGGTGGTGAGTGTGGTTCTCATATGGTCTGAACTAGCCTTTACTGACTGAGGTCATTTAGTGCACATGTCATCACTTCACTGATAACCATTATATGGTCAAATCCCTACACTATCAAACGCAATGTTTCAATAATGGGTTTTCTTAAAATTTTGACTAAATATTGGTTATATTATACGCATCAGCGATCCTTCTTAATAACGCTCTGTATATTTTCAAACGCATTGCACTAAATGGGTTTGGAATAGCCACACATGAAAGGAGAAACTGAGGTCCTAGGTAGGTCGACTGCATATAGCAGTATATATGGGGTACAGACATGGACAGCAATGGGTTCCTCGTGGCTTCTGGTCTACACATGACATATTAAAGTTAACCACACCCATCGGCGCGCCTTTAATGGGCTATGAAGCGCCCTACAGGCTCGAATCATGGCCTTCGCCATGTGTTTCTATTTGAACCCACATTAGTAACTAAATAAAATCTTTCTCTCCAGGTTGTTTCACGCCATAACCTTGATTTGGAAAGCTTGAAGGGCTAATTAAGCTTCAATTTAAATCCCAACATTATTTGAAGAACGTATCTGGTTAAACATGTCCACCATAGTAAGCTCATTTAATTCAAAGAGCTTCACACATAGTCCCACTAGTAATGATGTGTCGTTATTTACTGCAGAAATGGTCATATATATAAAATACAATACAACACATTTTGGTCACATACCTTAAAGGTGCACGTCACTTTCGCAAGATATCTAACTGACCATGTATAGAGTGGAATGACATTTCGTGTATCAAATGTATAATCAGTTCCAGTATTTCGTCCATAAGGCAGTTTTGGTTGTAACATCATTGTGTATGACGGTTCATTCATATGATACCTTAGCGGTTGCACACGATACTGTCTGTTGTATTTTATGTCTTATATCATGTATATTAATTGCTCCATGGATGGTAGGAGTATGGCATTGGTGTCTGGTTCTTCGATGTATTCTAGTCATAGTTCATTCATATTATTACTCTAAAATCTCCATTAAATGGAGAAACTAAAGAGCCCATATTATGTAGACTAGTGTATAAATACTTACTTCATGCATTATTTTCATCAATTATATGTATTATAACTCCCATCAAGATAGGCTGTTATACAGAGGAAACAAAGCATGTACCAAGTGACAGTCTGTACCAAGTGACAGTCTCATGTCACGAAAGGCCTACTATGTGGACACATGTTCTTATCAAAACGCTCTATTATGTAGGGGGTTATCAACCATCGGTCTGGAAAAGGCATACGAGCGGAACGCGTGTATACACATTTATTCGATGTACTCTTTAATCTTCGATTTCTCTTTATTGTCGTTAATTTATAGCATTATTAGTAGGAATCTAAACTCGCCGTTATATTGAGAAAATAATGCGTCAATACCAGTCAATACTGCTTTATTGGCGGTAAATGAAATTATTGAATCATGTATCGCAGCTAAACAAGCGAGACAACTGATCACAACACACAAATTAGTAATATTGCTGAAGCCTTGAGTGGTTTGTAATACACAGTGTAAATTTTCATTATTGCTACCATTTAAGGAAACATGCCCCCGATAGGGCTACTATGCGAACACATGTCTATATTAATTTCACATATTCCTTACCGTTTATTCATATATACTCCAAGCTCTCTGTTAATACAGAGGCATCAAAACATTGGTCTGGAAAAGACCTACTATGTGGATGCGTGTATACATATTTACTTGATGTATTCTTTAATCGTTCATTTCTCTTTATTATCGTTCATTTATAGCATTATTAGAAGAAATTTAGTCTAAAATCTCCATTACATGGAGACAATAAAGAGCCCATATGGTGTTGACTAATGCATAAATACTTCATGTATTCTTTTCACCAATTATATGTATTGTACATCCTATACATTTAGTCTGTTATACAGAGGAAACAAAGCATGTACTACGTGGCAGTTTCATATGACGATAAGACCTACTATGTGAACACATGTGCATATTAATTTCACATATTCTTCTCAAAACGCTCTATTTTATTCGGGGGTATCAAACATTGGTCTGGAAAAGGCCTGCTATGTGGACGCGTGTATACAAATTGACTTCATATATGCATTCATAGTTCATTTCTCTGAATTGTCGTTCATTTAATAGCATTATTAGTAGAAATATAGTCTAAAACCGTCGGTATATGGATAATATATAGCGTCAATACTGTTTTATTGTTGGTAACTCAAATTATTGCATCATGTATCGCAACTAAACAAGCGAGACAACTCATAAATTCTTAATAGTTCTGATGTCTATGGCAGTTCACAGAGTGTATATTTTCATTGTTGTTACCATTTTAGTGCATAAATTACTGATTTCTGTGTAAGAACGCTGGTCTCCATTGTTGTTATGATTGTGCCTATAACTGTCCATATTCTTAAAGCAAGTACGGTACCTCTATGTGATATGATGTATAAAAATTTCCATTTTCACAGGTAAATCACGTATAAACGCTCTTTAATGTATAGTTAAACTGAGTTTTCACATGCAGGGCTATGTCTTTGTGGACTATATACGTGGTATACTTCAGTATATACACGAAGTGAATGTGTTCTAAGTATGCGTATCTGATTTATGTATACGTCCGTGTTTCTTAAAGCAAATCCAATACAAATTAGTGCGTTATATTATGATGTACATTAAGTGCCCTTTTCACTGTTAAATCAAGTAAAAAAGCCCTCTACTATAGTTAACTATTCAGTTCCACATACGCTATAAGCTCTATGGTGGTCCGGTGTGTCTTATCAATATGCCATTATATTCACGAATGTAATGTGTTCAAATATGTGGGTTATGATGTATACTTTAATGTTAAAGTATATAAGCACTCTTTAAGATATGCATATGCAGAATGTTGCCTCTTTACACCGACAGAAAAAAAAGGAATATATAATTTTGAGTACTACTCTTCATAAAACGTTAGAAAACCATAATCTAACAACGAATATCGATGAACAATGTAATTACTTGATAAGCATTGTAAATATTTCGTCTGTTTTAAATAAAATGGAAATATTTCGTCTATTTGAAATACAGTTGGAAGCAACAATCAAGTATTTAAATGAAATTTGGACCAAACTCTTATAATTTGAGAAAACGTATATAATTTCTATCGAAGTCTTATAATAAAGGAAGGCTTTGTGCGAATCCATTCGGTCTAATGTGTGAATGTGTTCATCATCGCAAATATAATGATGCAGAAATGAATATTTCCTAGAAAAATGTTAACATAGCTTGTATTTAACCGAAATAATATAGCATTTGAGTTAAAATGTTTCATATTAGGACCATAACGAACCAATGCATAAAAATACAATATTTTGTTTTTCATTCTCGATCAAAATAATGCAGGGTTGTCAATTATCAACAAAAAACAAATACTTTGAAACAAAAACGATGACATAAGAACGAATATCCAAGAGCTAGTGTGAAAATAACCCTCACATTTATAAAAAAAAAACAATAAAATATTCAGTTTTCGAGTAAGTCCTTCAAAATTATTGAATGTTTTCGTCTATGTTGGATCAAATTTGACACAAAAATCAATTAGCTCACTAACAGTTCGCGCAATATCTCATATTTTGAGAAAACGTTTGCAATTTTAGACAACAATATTGCTAGTGAAGGTGAATATTTCATCCTGGAACTCATGAAATATGATAAAAATAGATGTAAAGACACTTCACGAGACCTCATATCTTTGAGTTATGAACATAAAGTCATCTCATAGTGCCAATGTACCCCATAATTTGGTCAGAAGAAATATGTATTTCATATTTGACCCTTCATCTATGGTAAAAAATGAATTAAGGGACATGGGAGTGGTGTCCTAGACATTAACCTAGAGCATAAATTGACTCAATTTTGCAATTTTAGGCAACATTCTTGCCAGGGAAAGTGTATATTTCATGTTGGAACTCATCAAATGCGATAAACATGCATCAAAAGGCACTTACTGAGCTCTGATGACTTTGAGTTATGACAACAACGGCATCTCATACTAGATTGTAAGCCATAATTTGGTCAGGAAAAGTGTAAATTTCATATTTTATCCTACATGTGTTTTAACAATCAATGTAATTACACCCCATCGGTCGCCTAGACACAGCGTAAATGTTCTCAAGTTTTCAACTGTAGGCCACAATGTCGGCAGTGAAGGTAAACATTTCACGTTGGAACCCATGAAATGTGATAAAATGGATAAAAAGACACTTCATGAGTACTTATGACTGAGTTATGAACATAAAGGGACATCATAGTGTATTGTAGGTCATAATTTGGTCAGGAAAATTGTAAATTTCATGTCTTAAGCTCCATGTGTTTTAAAAATATATTTAATTACAGCCATTGGGTCCCTAGAGATCAATCCACAGTCCATATGTAGTCCATATGCAATTTTAGGGAACAGTATTGCTAGCGAAGGTGAACATTCCATGCTGGAACTCATGAAATATGATAAAAATAGATGAAAAGACACTTTCTGAGGCCTTGGTCAGGAGAAATGTGTATTGTATTTTGACCCTTGATGCGTGGTAGCAATCAATGAAATTACACCCCATGGTATCCTCAGATATGAAGCAACATCATAAATGCACTCAGTTTTGGCAATTTAGAAAACATTGTTGATAGGGAAGTTGTACATGTCATGTTGGAACTGGTGAAATGTGATAATAATTGATCAAAAGACACTCGATGAGCCCTGATGGGTTTCAATTATGATCATAAAGGCATCTGATAGTGTCATTATACACCGGGGAAATTTGCGAAGCGCTAACAAAGCGTATCTACACGGTGTTATACGATCCAAAATGATCCTGATATAAGAAATGCAATCTAGATCATACTCAGTATCTTCGTATCGACTGAATATATCGTTATTCGATGGTGTTCCCGACATACCTCCGTCTTTACTTTTCTTATGCCTTTGTAGATTGTAGTTCGTCGATAATATATTTCTGCACAAATGGCACCCGTGTATAGTATCGAATCATGGGAAGAACTATCGTCCTTATACCAGCGAAAAGATGAGCGAATATGGTGTGGTATTATAAACTCGCCGCCTTCGTACCTCTATTTATCGTTTAGAGTTATTGTTCTTAGATACAAAATTGGCGCGCGTGCGGCCCCCTCATCCCCACTGCCGCCGCGCCAATTTTTTATCAAAGAACAATAACTCTAAACGATAAATAGAGGTACGAAGGCGGCGAGTTTATAATACCACACCATATTCGCTCATCTTTTCGCTGGTATAAGGACGATAGTTCTTCCCATGATTCGATACTATACACGGGTGCCATTTGTGCAGAAATATATTATCGACGAACTACAATCTACAAAGGCATAAGAAAAGTAAAGACGGAGGTATGTCGGGAACACCATCGAATAACGATATATTCAGTCGATACGAAGATACTGAGTATGATCTAGATTGCATTTCTTATATCAGGATCATTTTGGATCGTATAACACCGTGTAGATACGCTTTGTTAGCGCTTCACAAATTTCCCCGGTGTATAATGACACTATCAGATGCCTTTATGATCATAATTGAAACCCATCAGGGCTCATCGAGTGTCTTTTGATCAATTATTATCACATTTCACCAGTTCCAACATGACATGTACAACTTCCCTATCAACAATGTTTTCTAAATTGCCAAAACTGAGTGCATTTATGATGTTGCTTCATATCTGAGGATACCATGGGGTGTAATTTCATTGATTGCTACCACGCATCAAGGGTCAAAATACAATACACATTTCTCCTGACCAAGGCCTCAGAAAGTGTCTTTTCATCTATTTTTATCATATTTCATGAGTTCCAGCATGGAATGTTCACCTTCGCTAGCAATACTGTTCCCTAAAATTGCATATAGACTACATATGGACTGTGGATTGATCTCTAGGGACCCAATGGCTGTAATTAAATATATTTTTAAAACACATGGAGCTTAAGACATGAAATTTACAATTTTCCTGACCAAATTATGACCTACAATACACTATGATGTCCCTTTATGTTCATAACTCAGTCATAAGTACTCATGAAGTGTCTTTTTATCCATTTTATCACATTTCATGGGTTCCAACGTGAAATGTTTACCTTCACTGCCGACATTGTGGCCTACAGTTGAAAACTTGAGAACATTTACGCTGTGTCTAGGCGACCGATGGGGTGTAATTACATTGATTGTTAAAACACATGTAGGATAAAATATGAAATTTACACTTTTCCTGACCAAATTATGGCTTACAATCTAGTATGAGATGCCGTTGTTGTCATAACTCAAAGTCATCAGAGCTCAGTAAGTGCCTTTTGATGCATGTTTATCGCATTTGATGAGTTCCAACATGAAATATACACTTTCCCTGGCAAGAATGTTGCCTAAAATTGCAAAATTGAGTCAATTTATGCTCTAGGTTAATGTCTAGGACACCACTCCCATGTCCCTTAATTCATTTTTTACCATAGATGAAGGGTCAAATATGAAATACATATTTCTCCTGACCAAATTATGGGGTACATTGGCACTATGAGATGACTTTATGTTCATAACTCAAAGATATGAGGTCTCGTGAAGTGTCTTTACATCTATTTTTATCATATTTCATGAGTTCCAGGATGAAATAATCACCTTCACTAGCAATATTGTTGTCTAAAATTGCAAACGTTTTCTCAAAATATGAGATATTGCGCGAACTGTTAGTGAGCTAATTGATTTTTGTGTCAAATTTGATCCAACATAGACGAAAACATTCAATAATTTTGAAGGACTTACTCGAAAACTGAATATTTTATTGTTTTTTTTTATAAATGTGAGGGTTATTTTCACACTAGCTCTTGGATATTCGTTCTTATGTCATCGTTTTTGTTTCAAAGTATTTGTTTTTTGTTGATAATTGACAACCCTGCATTATTTTGATCGAGAATGAAAAACAAAATATTGTATTTTTATGCATTGGTTCGTTATGGTCCTAATATGAAACATTTTAACTCAAATGCTATATTATTTCGGTTAAATACAAGCTATGTTAACATTTTTCTAGGAAATATTCATTTCTGCATCATTATATTTGCGATGATGAACACATTCACACATTAGACCGAATGGATTCGCACAAAGCCTTCCTTTATTATAAGACTTCGATAGAAATTATATACGTTTTCTCAAATTATAAGAGTTTGGTCCAAATTTCATTTAAATACTTGATTGTTGCTTCCAACTGTATTTCAAATAGACGAAATATTTCCATTTTATTTAAAACAGACGAAATATTTACAATGCTTATCAAGTAATTACATTGTTCATCGATATTCGTTGTTAGATTATGGTTTTCTAACGTTTTATGAAGAGTAGTACTCAAAATTATATATTCCTTTTTTTTCTGTCGGTGTAAAGAGGCAACATTCTGCATATGCATATCTTAAAGAGTGCTTATATACTTTAACATTAAAGTATACATCATAACCCACATATTTGAACACATTACATTCGTGAATATAATGGCATATTGATAAGACACACCGGACCACCATAGAGCTTATAGCGTATGTGGAACTGAATAGTTAACTATAGTAGAGGGCTTTTTTACTTGATTTAACAGTGAAAAGGGCACTTAATGTACATCATAATATAACGCACTAATTTGTATTGGATTTGCTTTAAGAAACACGGACGTATACATAAATCAGATACGCATACTTAGAACACATTCACTTCGTGTATATACTGAAGTATACCACGTATATAGTCCACAAAGACATAGCCCTGCATGTGAAAACTCAGTTTAACTATACATTAAAGAGCGTTTATACGTGATTTACCTGTGAAAATGGAAATTTTTATACATCATATCACATAGAGGTACCGTACTTGCTTTAAGAATATGGACAGTTATAGGCACAATCATAACAACAATGGAGACCAGCGTTCTTACACAGAAATCAGTAATTTATGCACTAAAATGGTAACAACAATGAAAATATACACTCTGTGAACTGCCATAGACATCAGAACTATTAAGAATTTATGAGTTGTCTCGCTTGTTTAGTTGCGATACATGATGCAATAATTTGAGTTACCAACAATAAAACAGTATTGACGCTATATATTATCCATATACCGACGGTTTTAGACTATATTTCTACTAATAATGCTATTAAATGAACGACAATTAAGAGAAATGAACTATGAATGCATATATGAAGTCAATTTGTATACACGCGTCCACATAGCAGGCCTTTTCCAGACCAATGTTTGATACCCCCGAATAAAATAGAGCGTTTTGAGAAGAATATGTGAAATTAATATGCACATGTGTTCACATAGTAGGTCTTATCGTCATATGAAACTGCCACGTAGTACATGCTTTGTTTCCTCTGTATAACAGACTAAATGTATAGGATGTACAATACATATAATTGGTGAAAAGAATACATGAAGTATTTATGCATTAGTCTACACCATATGGGCTCTTTATTGTCTCCATGTAATGGAGATTTTAGACTAAATTTCTTCTAATAATGCTATAAATGAACGATAATAAAGAGAAATGAACGATTAAAGAATACATCAAGTAAATATGTATACACGCATCCACATAGTAGGTCTTTTCCAGACCAATGTTTTGATGCCTCTGTATTAACAGAGAGCTTGGAGTATATATGAATAAACGGTAAGGAATATGTGAAATTAATATAGACATGTGTTCGCATAGTAGCCCTATCGGGGGCATGTTTCCTTAAATGGTAGCAATAATGAAAATTTACACTGTGTATTACAAACCACTCAAGGCTTCAGCAATATTACTAATTTGTGTGTTGTGATCAGTTGTCTCGCTTGTTTAGCTGCGATACATGATTCAATAATTTCATTTACCGCCAATAAAGCAGTATTGACTGGTATTGACGCATTATTTTCTCAATATAACGGCGAGTTTAGATTCCTACTAATAATGCTATAAATTAACGACAATAAAGAGAAATCGAAGATTAAAGAGTACATCGAATAAATGTGTATACACGCGTTCCGCTCGTATGCCTTTTCCAGACCGATGGTTGATAACCCCCTACATAATAGAGCGTTTTGATAAGAACATGTGTCCACATAGTAGGCCTTTCGTGACATGAGACTGTCACTTGGTACAGACTGTCACTTGGTACATGCTTTGTTTCCTCTGTATAACAGCCTATCTTGATGGGAGTTATAATACATATAATTGATGAAAATAATGCATGAAGTAAGTATTTATACACTAGTCTACATAATATGGGCTCTTTAGTTTCTCCATTTAATGGAGATTTTAGAGTAATAATATGAATGAACTATGACTAGAATACATCGAAGAACCAGACACCAATGCCATACTCCTACCATCCATGGAGCAATTAATATACATGATATAAGACATAAAATACAACAGACAGTATCGTGTGCAACCGCTAAGGTATCATATGAATGAACCGTCATACACAATGATGTTACAACCAAAACTGCCTTATGGACGAAATACTGGAACTGATTATACATTTGATACACGAAATGTCATTCCACTCTATACATGGTCAGTTAGATATCTTGCGAAAGTGACGTGCACCTTTAAGGTATGTGACCAAAATGTGTTGTATTGTATTTTATATATATGACCATTTCTGCAGTAAATAACGACACATCATTACTAGTGGGACTATGTGTGAAGCTCTTTGAATTAAATGAGCTTACTATGGTGGACATGTTTAACCAGATACGTTCTTCAAATAATGTTGGGATTTAAATTGAAGCTTAATTAGCCCTTCAAGCTTTCCAAATCAAGGTTATGGCGTGAAACAACCTGGAGAGAAAGATTTTATTTAGTTACTAATGTGGGTTCAAATAGAAACACATGGCGAAGGCCATGATTCGAGCCTGTATGGCGCTTCATAGCCCATTAAAGGCGCGCCGATGGGTGTGGTTAACTTTAATATGTCATGTGTAGACCAGAAGCCACGAGGAACCCATTGCTGTCCATGTCTGTACCACATATATACTGCTATATGCAGTCGACCTACCTAGGACCTCAGTTTCTCCTTTCATGTGTGGCTATTCCAAACCCATTTAGTGCAATGCGTTTGAAAATATACAGAGCGTTATTAAGAAGGATCGCTGATGCGTATAATATAACCAATATTTAGTCAAAATTTTAAGAAAACCCATTATTGAAACATTGCGTTTGATAGTGTAGGGATTTGACCATATAATGGTTATCAGTGAAGTGATGACATGTGCACTAAATGACCTCAGTCAGTAAAGGCTAGTTCAGACCATATGAGAACCACACTCACCACCCATGCCTATACCCAAACAAACACCATGGCGACAGCGAAACACTACGAAGCTTCTCCCCACACGGACACTGTTGTCTTCCATGGATAATTTCTGATCCCATGTTGAGACATGATGTACGGATGACGGACGAAGAGTGATTGGTTTTAGTTTCCACACAGATGTGTACCAACACGTTTTGAGACTGATATAGATGAAGTGTCCCTTTTAGTATTGTTACGATGTTAAGTTGGCTAGTTCATACCCGTAGTATCAGTTTCACTGGCCAGTGTCACTTAGAAACAATATTACGGATCATTGTCACAGACAAAGGTCTTCAAAGGGAAGTCTATAATATGAGTAATATTTTCGCGGGCTTTTAAAGTTGTATATATATATATAATAGGTGTGGCTTCACATTAGCAAAGATGTCCCAAGGAACATGCACACCATGAAAGGAGGAAATATTAATAATCAAGGATGTATTCTCAATACAGGGGGAGGGGGTAATTTAATTTGTTACAGTCAATGGAGCGATTAGGAATGAATAAATTATGGAAAACAAGATGTGAAGAGGCCTATATGACATCTGTAGAGCGTGCTACCTATATGACATATGTAGAGCGTGCTAACGGATTTAGTCATAGAAAGAGTAATATCCAAGATGGATGCTTCGTTCAAATTCTATAGAGCCCATCTGGTGGTGCTACTAAACAAGGAATTTTTTCAAAAACTTGGAGATGAAAGTGGATATTCGAAGATTATGAGGGATTAGAAGTTGTAAGAAAAAGAAGAGCGAATAAAAACAGGAAGTGGTAGATAAAAAAGAGGGATAAAAAAAAGATAACAAAGAAAAATTATGAATAAATAGAGGATATCCACCCTTTTTCAGTGGATATGGGTTATATCTCATGAGTGATGACAAAACATTGAATTTCCACGATATGATCAAATAATAAGCATGTGATACAACGCTTAGCCGATGGGTGTGGAGTCAGCCGGTAGGTTTCACGAGGGATTGCGTCAGATTCCAATGACTCAGGCGTTTCGCCGGAAGTAGGGATTGCGCCAGATTCGAATGACTCAGGCATTGCGCCAGAAGTAGGGATTGCGTCAGATTCGAATGACAGGCATTGCAGGAGGCAGAGTTTCTTATGGGCTGGATCTTATTCTAGGGTTTAGGAGACGTGTGTAGACCACTCAATATCCCCTCAGGTGTAGTGTGGAACCCTCAGAAGTGGCAGTGGGTTAGATATATTAAAAGACCGTTAATTTTAATTTAATTTTAAATTATTTTTGAATTTTAGAAAAAGTTGAAGTTTTTTAAGTTTTTCATATTTTTTTAATTTATGAATTTTTTTTTAGGTTTTTCATTTTTGTTTCTTTTTGAAAAGTTTTTTTAAGTTTTTTGAAATTTTTGAGTATTTTGAAGTTTATAAACTTTTTTGAAATTTTTTGAGATTTTTGAAGTTTTTGAAATTTTTGAAATTTTTGAAGTTTTTGAAATTTTTGAAGTTGTTGAAGTTGTTGAAATTTTTGAAATTTTTGAAATTTTGAATTTTTTGAAGTTTTCAATGCGAGTGTCACTTTAACATTATCCCACAGTGTGCGCCATGTGTTACTTTAACATTCATCCATAGTGAGTGTCACTTTAATAATCATCCCCAGTGAGAGCCTAGTGTCCCTTTAATATTCAAGACTGAAGCTACCCCACCGAGATCATCACGTGATATACATGTAGATAATATACCATTCATATGGAGAAGTCTGGATATAACCAGCGGGTCATGTCCGGACATGTCCAACCGGTACAAATAGACCATGATGCAGTGCGTGGGCGGAGAATATAGGTCAAACACCAACGGTAGTACTGCATATAGGTCGTGTACTTCGGATTATGCTAATTAGCAGCCAAACGGGCGGGGTATCATCAGCCATCCCTGCAAATATTCGTTTTCGGAGGTATCTCCTTGGATCCAAGCCGATATCTGCTCGCATTATGGAGATATCTCCTCGGTTTCAAGGACATATCTGCTTGGAATATGGAGATATCTCCTCGGAAATATTTTCAAGGACATATCTCCTTGAAACCGAGTAGATATCTCCATAATGCGATCAGATATCTGCTTGGATCCAAGGAGATATCTCCTTGGATCCAAGCAGATATCTGCTCGCATTATGGAGATATCTGCTTGAAAAATATTTCAAGGAGATATCTCCATATTCCGAGCAGATATCTGCTTGGATGTATTTCGAAAAAAATGGAAAAAACGTATATGTACTGTGGAGAAATCATTAATATTTCATGGCCGCGGTTTTCCAAGGAGATATCTCAATAATCCAAGCAGATATCTGCTTGGAATATTTTCAAGGAGATATCTGCTTGGAATATGGAGATATCCCCTTGGGTCCAAGGAGATATCTCGTTGAAAACTATTTCAAGGAGATATCTCCATAATCCGAGCAGATATCTGCTTGGATTATGGAGATATCTCCTCGGTTTCAAGGAGCTATCTCGTTGGAAATATTTCAAGCAGATATCTCGTAGTTGCGAGGAGATATCTCCTAGGATCCAAGGAGATATCTCCATAATCCAAGCAGATATCTCCTTGGATCCAAGGAGATATCTCCATAATGGACCATATTCCAAGCAGATATCTGCTAGGAATTGCAATTCCAAGGAGATATCTCCTCGAAACTGAGGAGATATCTCCGAATTACGAGGAGATATCTCCGAAGACGAATATTTGCAGGGATGGCGACCATATGTGAAGGCATATGTGATGGAAGTAGGTTTGCAAGGTGTGAGGAGATACGCGAAGAGGTTGAGCAAGGTGGTAGCGTGGTTAATGAATGTTGTGAGTCGAGTGGTGTGCTGGTAGATGTGGGGATTGAGGGTGAGAAGATGGAGGTTGGGGAACGAGGTAGCGTGGTTAATGAATGTTGTGAGTCGAGTGGTGTGCTGGTAGATGTTGCTGTGAGGGATCGGGAGATATGCGAGGAGACATGTGAGGAGATAGTGGTTGAACAAGGTGGTAGCGTGGTTAATGAATGTTGTGAGTCGAGTGGTGTGCTGGTAGATGTGGCTGTGAGGGATCGGGAGATATGTGAGGAGATATGTGTGGAGATAGTGGTTGAACAAGGTGGTAGCGTGGTTAATGAATGTTGTGAGTCGAGCGATGTGGTCGTTGTGGGTGAGGAGATATGCACGATTGCGGAGGCAGATCCAGTTTGTAGCGAGATTAGCGCGTTTGAGTTTGATGTTGCAGCGGAAGTGGTTGTGGGTGGTGAGGATATATGTGAGGAGGTGAAGGCTGAGAAAGGTAGAGGCGTGGTTGTAGAGGTAGGTCCGATGAGTGAGTGTTGTGCGAATGGAAAGGCAGATAGCATGAATCCTTGTGTGAATAAGTACGTACTGGTTGAGTATCAGAAATCCATATACCCTGGTATTGTAGAAGAAATGTCTGAGCGTGAATTGCTTGTTAAATGCATGAAGCGTGTTGGCGTTAAATATTCTAACTGCTTTTGCTGGCCGAAAAAATGTAAGGACATTTCTTGGTATAATTATGATGAAGTGATCTCGTTTATTCCAGATACACAACTGATCGAGGGGTCTCATTCACATTTCGCTGTTGGGGAATGTGCATGGGACTCGGTGATGAGTAAACTGTTTTAAAGATATCATTACTTCACTTCACTAATATACTTTTTTTTTATGTGAATATAATCACAGGTCCCCAGAACAAAAATTGTGGTCAATTGTTGTTCTGGGGATCTGTGAATATAATGAAGGTGGAATTCATGCTTGTAATGATTAATTCGAGCAACGTGCATCGGGATAGCTTATCTGACACCAGGAACATGTACTTATATTATGAAACAAGGACATGCACTTGTTTTAATTTATCTCAACCGAGCACAAAGCTAAACGAGACAGGTATATACGAAAGGGATTCAAATATACAATGTGTGCTAATTTACATGTATCCGGATAATCCCATAGCATATCCCTGTCGTACGTTACTCGATTCTGTCACAATAGTTTAACCTACACACAATATTCTTTATCCTTACATATTGTCCAGTACGCGGGCATCTCTTCACCACATAGTTGTATTATATTTAAACACAAACGAATGTTAGTGTGCGTTCATATTATTTCATCTGATAAAGCAAGGGATAGAGTATTCACCCGACTATAACCAATGTCGATCGTGTAACGACAATTTATTTACTATGGTATTCAGTTAACAATATTCGTTATACCATATGTGTACTAAATGTGTAAAAAACAGTGTGGCATTTATTATGAAAAGAAATTCCACAAATTGAACCTCGTTTTATATAATAGCCTGTATATATGCCATGCGCCTTTTTTGTCGATCGTGTAATCTTTACTGTAACGCACATCATATATTGATATAGAAATACGCGTCAGAAAACATCATTAAGTATTTGGGACATGAATTCTCACGAGAATCGCCATAATATTGAATTTGCACTGATGCCAGTACATGATTATGATACCTATATGTATACAAATGACATTTCGCATATGACTGTGTCAGTTGTGTAACGTTGTGGTCCTTACTGTAACGAAGCTTATTCCTACATCGTATACCAAACGTCAGATATCCTGATTGTGTAGTTCGTCGCTGTATTTTCTTTATGAATAACAGGTTTTATCATCTTGTTAGCATATTTCGTAACTCTGGATTTCGACATGGCTTTTATACAGAAATTTATCAGATATTGTCCACCCCGTAGCAAATATGTGTCTTTCGTATTGCGCTGAAATCCGTCGTGTAACACATATTATTTGTTCATCTATAAATGAAACGTTATATATTTTAATTCCAGTTTTGTTCAATATTTGGTGGACAAGGAGTGTCCAATTCAATATTATGTTAGAAAGTGTGTGACATTTGATTATCTTGATTTAATAAAGTTTAATGTTGTGTTGAAATTAAATTTTTCTGAGAAAAATGTGTTCCATTGTGGCCCCCATTGAAAACCAGCTATACAAAGGGTAAATGTTTTCTCGATCTATTCATTACCGGTCAATACTCAATTCGGATCAAAAAGTACTCCAATATCTCTATTCTGAAAAATGATATACCAGATGACAATACTGTTACAGAAGAGACATAATTTCCAGACATCCACCATTCATAGCATCATAACATATCAGTGCTGGATGTTTAAGCTCGAACTTCAGTCGTTTCTTCCAGTTCAATAGCTATATATCTCGAAATGATAACAACTTTCCCCATTATCGGAACTAAAAAAATGCCATGTGGCATATCTGTAATTTTGATAAAAATTGATATTGACTCATAAACACCCACTGGGGTGGTTGCTATTATTTCTCAAATTCGTACCTCCGTTGACGCAATATTCGATTAAACTACACACAGAAATGCAGTAACAGTGTCAACTATTTGACAACGCCCCGCTTCGACCATGACAACGACGATTGTGCGACTCGTTGAACGGTAATTTTCATTTGTATACGACGTATCTGTCACTGCATGATCGGACAGCTTAGTTATGCGTGTAAGCACATGTATGCTGCATCAATAAATGTTTGGAACAGTACCTTCGTTGTACAATGCACATGTTCTGGATTCAATACAGTACTGTGTATTTACTGATCCCCACATGTGAAGGTATAGAGACCAAGTCACATAAGAGATTTGTCGCTAAACGAGCATTCTTTAATTTTTTGAACATGACAAAATGCCCGACTTACATGTACCTGAACATTTTCCTTCTTGGTGCACCTAGCGGCTTTGTAATTTTTGTAAAGTTGACTTGTTCATTCGAAAATGTCACCACTTACCCTACCATAACATGAGTTATTTTAGTCATATTCTGATTAGCAGGTAGGCCCTACATATAAAGATGTCCTCGAAAAATTATTGACCGTTTAGTTACTTTTATAAATGTGTTTGTATGAAAGTATTAGTTAAAATTCTTTATGGTTATCTGAAACTGAAAGTAATGAGCAACACTTTAAAAAAAATAGAAGGGATGGATGCCAGAAAATTGCAGTAAAAACTTATACATACATAAAATAGTAGAACATTGGGTTGGTTGGTCCCGAAAGTAGCCCAAAAAAAAAAAACCTATAGGAATACGCTGATTTATGACCCCCTACCCCTGATCCCCCGGTTCGGACGCCAACTTGCCGGTATATTATTAACATGTGGTGTTTTGTTGCGGTAGTATTTTTAATTGGGTAAACTGGTGTGTGCATACTTCAAATGAGTTAAGAATTAATAGGAAATAAATGTCATAGAATTGTAATATCTGGAGGCAAATCTTGACTGCGCGAGGGAATTATATTTTAGATAACTAGATTTTAATCACAAATAAATAAATCATTATAGAATATCATTTTCACCGTTTATAGATATATATACCTGGATGTCAAAATATGGAATTATACTCAAAACAAAATATTAAGTTTCATGTGTGGAGTTAATTTCTAACATGAAGGCGACCATTCCCCACCATCGATACCACAACGCAACTGAGAATAAGACATGTTGGCATAAGAAAATACCGAGGCATTGTGAGTCGGCTGCTAGTTAGGCGTACAGACAGACGGAAGGAAAGTTGGATAGGCGGAAAATTTAAATCATGTAATGTGTGGTGCACAGATATAGAAATTAAACCTGTACAGTATAGCAATATACGATTCGACATTACTTTATTTTCCACAGCTGGCTCCAAATAAAAGAGTCTTAATCTCGTAGCCTTGAGGTCATGTGATTCATATGCGTATGCATGTCTATAGCGAGCGTGACATTCATTAGAAAACGACTTCTCGTGAGCACAAGTTAATGAAATTTCAATTGCTGGTCTCACAATCGTCGTTATCATAGTCGACTACTCGGCGTTGTCAATTGAGTGCGATGATACCCCCCACAAATATGGACACAGCGCCATCAATCACAGAACTGAGGTGAACATCAGTTGTGAACGAGAGGCCGATCACGATCGGCAGATGTTAACCCATCCCTTGGCGATAAAAATTGACTATGATTGGATAAATCGGAGTATACTGTTATGTACTATTATAGACAAATGTACATAACACAAATTATTGGAATTTATGGGTCACTGGCATTTATATAAGAGAATACGCTGGTACAGGATCGGTAATGCTAAACCAACAGAGCCTTGGGTTAAATGTGAAAGGTGTGACCTGGACATGGATACTTAGGTTAAGAGAGTCCAATTTAAGTTTACAATAATAATGTGTCAAATTCTACCAATAATATAGTATACAGATAAGCCACCACACTGCTGACCCGTTAATATCAATTATATAGCAGAGCTGTCAACAAATCACAGGAATTGTTTATGTTGAAAACTGGCCTCACTATTAATTCAATAACAATTATAATGATCTCTGACCATCTGAAGATATAACTCTGCAGCACAGATGTCCATGTCTACTGTTAATATCATGTGATGTTTATTGTTGAATCTTTATTTTAAATTAGATACCATAGCTTTCTTTATCAGATTATTTGCACACTGGCATGGGATAGAATTGGTGAATTGGATTTAATGTTTCTCCAAACAGATTTACCAGTACATAACACAAATTTGGTGAGGTGATTCGGGGTACCCTTGGCAGTGTTATAATTGTGTTAGTTTTTCAAATTTGTTTAACTTAAAAAAAAATTGTTTTTAATTATTTAAAAAAAAGAAGATTGGGAACCTTTTTATCAACTTGTATCATAATCATCAATATCTAAATGAAAACCAATGAAAGAGTCAATGACATTTTGTTTATTATTATTATAAAACATAAAAATAAAAATAATATTTTTTTTTACGAAAAAGGGTCATAACTCCTTTAAAATAAATTGGATCGAACCCATATTCAAACTCGAACTGTATTTTGGGCTGAGAAACCTATATACAAAATTTGGTTCCGATCAAATAGAAAATGTTAGAGTTATCGCATTATGCCCAAAGTGTCTACGGACATTGACACTATGTGTACCATACTATGGTATAGGTGCACATAAAAAGTTTTATCTCATGCAGAGTACAAGAAAAATATATCAAACCTGGTGTGCCCCTTTAATATTTCAATTCACATTTGTAATCAATTGAAATTAATGTCCAACAAATCTACTAAACACAATCACATTATTAATCTCCAATAGTAATGCTATTAAACAATGAAACCAGATTATGCCTTTAAGATGGAATTTAAATAACCATGCATATCAAATATATAGTAGAAACATTCCATCTGTGCTATCTCAGCATATGGTCAGAGATACTTTATAGAGTATAAAGTATATATGATATGGCCAACACATCCCCTAGTAGTTAATTATCTCAATGCAAGAGAGAGACAATTCATGGCATTGTAACTGGATACTAACTCTGTGTGCAAAGACAACATCAGACCTGATTTATAGGATTCTATTTGGACAGTGCAAACTGGGTATCTTTGATATATTTTAGCGATGAATAAAATAATCAAAAGACCATAACTCCATTAAAATATATCTGATCAAACCCATATTCGAACTCGATCTGTATTTTGAGTTGAGAAACTCACATACAAAATTTGGTTCCTATCAGTTGAAAAATTGTAGATTTATTGAAACATGCATGAATTCTATGTCAAAGGGCCATACCTCCCTTAAAAAATATTGGATCAAACCCATATTCGAACTCGATATGTATTTTGGACTGAGCAACTCGCATAAAAATTGTTTGAGTTATGACAGCATGCGTGAATTCGAGTCGAAAAAGGGCCATAACTTCATTAAAAAATATTGGATCAAACCCATATTAGAACTCGATCTGTATTTGGTGCTGAGACACCCATATACAAAATTTGGTTTCGGACGGACGGACGGACGGACGCACGCACGACGAGTGGTCAATCCGGACGTCGACATTATGTTTACCATACTATGGTATGGGTAAACATAAAAATCAACCAAAGACGTATGGCTATGTTGTTGTTTGGTTCCCACTCAATTTTGTAGGACATTATATATATTTTCTCAACTCTAAAGACGAATTTCACATAGTGATGTGTGTAAATCCAAAACAACTGGTCTATTTGTGTCAAAGATGATGTATTGTTGTGCTAACTGTCTAGTGCTGAACTCTCTACCGATTATCGAATCGAAGATCACCGTACCTAATAGAAATATAATATGTGGTACATAACTGACTATATTTCTGGAATTATTCATTTCTTACTGTTTTTTTTTCGTGTTTATCGCATCAGCCTGGTCGCAGAATCGTTAAATTGCCGCAGCACCGTGGTTGTCAAGCCGCAGAATCGTGGAATTGGTCGTAGAATCGTCGAAACGATTGTGCCGTGTGATTACGTTTTACTTTATCGATGTACGGTAGTTTTGGAAAGATGTCTTTATTCGAGTTACTGGATAGGGATTTGGGTTTTTTCTTATCAAAACACGCCACGGATAGAGTGTCCCATATTAGTCTGATCCATGTTTGAAAAAAAAAAATCTCGAGAAGTGTCAGCAGTTAATGTTTTGCTGAATGAAAATTAAATTTACCCATAAATTCCGAATGTGCTCGACTAAGATTGTGTTTTTCTCGAGAACTGATATCTGAATTTTCTCTGAACTCCTGTCACATCCTAAACAGGCATTGCCTTTCATATACTTCTTCCATTGGTTAGTATAACTTCTAAATTGACTATTTTTAAATGGGGATTATAGGTTGACCAGCGTGTTACAGATCCCCTGAATATTGTGTCCAGACTCACTCAATCACTATCCATGTATGCTGCAGGACCAGGAAGATATACGTCATTATATAAGCCCTTGAGACGAACAATTTCATATATGACTAACTTATGCATTATAGACAAAGGCAATACAATGGAGTGTGGTGGGGGGGGGTTCACAGAAGGCAATACAATGGAGTGTGGTGGGGGGGGGGGGGTTCACAGAAGGCAATACAATGGAGTGTGGTGGGGGGGGGGTTCACAGAAGGCAATACAATGGAACGTGGTGTGGGGGGGGGGTGTGGGGGGGGGGGGGGTTCACAGAAGCATTCCAGTAGCAGGGAAGTGTGGTAATGGGTGGGTTGTTCGAGTGGTAATGGGTGGGTTGTTCGTGTGGTAATGGGTGGGTTGTTCGAGTGGTAATGGGTTGGTTGTTCGAGGTCGGAAAATATGATGCTATAATGTTTTCCAATAAACTTGATTATCAAAGATTAATTATGAACCATTATCAAGATACGTGTATTTGAATTATATCACTTCGTTTTATACTGTGCCTATACTGTGTATTTCTGAGTATACTATATACCTCTATGCTGTTTATTTCTGAGTATAATATATAGCTCTATACTGTTTATTTCTGGGTATGCTATATAATGGCCTACCTTTGATAATTACGCTGATCGTATGCCGATGACATTGAGACATCACCTGCAGGCGGAGCTCACATGGACATGAAGTTCAGTTTCAGTTTCCTGTTCTTAGATGGTAGTATACATGCATATATGATCCGCCATGGCCTATAATCACTATTCCCCAGCTCCATGAATTCAATTCCCAATTCCCTATTCTCAGATACATGTACATGCAGTATAGTATACATGCATATATCGGCTATGTAGCCAGAACCATTATGACCACACAGGAATCCTTATATAGTCGTGTGGTGTCACCCCACGGGCGTCCCATAGCAGGGACGAGGTGAAATATACCATTTTTTCAAGTAAAATTGAAATATCTTTGGTATCAAATGTGTTTATTGTTTTGATATGTCACTGAGGTGTTTTAAGACCAAATTAATCAAGATGGATTGCAACACGGCAACCAAATTTGGTGAAAAGTTGAGTGTCACATAATATCCGAACATTATGCTGTTCCGAAAGGGTAGCAAATTGTGACTCACAAATTAACACGTACACGTCACTACCTTGACAAAAACAACATAGTCCAGGAGATATTGGTCGACATCTGCACCACCCAGAACTCAACTCCACCCCCACTAATTTTATTTCTTAAATTTTGTTCGGTTGTTAATAAGAAAACAAAAATGGCCGCAGAGACTCCAGACAAGATGGCGTCCATCATGGCGGCCATTTTTTTGTATATGCACCAGGTCTCTTTGATCGCCGTTATAGTAAACATGGGGTCTTGCTTTCGGCTAGATTCGTTATGATAATACACAACCCTTACAAATTAGCACAAAATCCGACACCAGAATCTAATATGGCAGCCAAAATGGCCGCCGAAATGTGAAAATATGCTATTTTTCTGACATTTCACCACATTTCGTTTGTCTCTGTGGGAAAATATTGATATATTAGCGTGATGTTATACATTTATCGTATAGCAGAGTCATTGACGAACACAAGGGGACCATAATATACATTCATTGTGGGATACTGTTGTCCGGTATAACGTTTTCCAAAATGCCGGTATAATCCGGTCAAAGCCGAATCGGCGCTAATAACGCGATGTATTGTTTCGAATCAATGAATATTATTGCTAGCATAACAACACTCATGCATATATATCTGCAGGAGATACTCGAGCTAAGATTCCTCTTATAACTGAGTTGAGGAATATTAACCCAAATCCAAGATGGCGGCCGAATTGGCCACCAGAAATAGAAAAATCTCAGAAAATCGTTGATTTTCACATCAGTGAGCGTTACTATCACGAAAACTCCACACCTGCTTACTATTGTGAGTTGGGAACACTGAGGCGAAGAACTGTCCTTATATCGTATCCAAATAAAAGTCCCCCATATCCAAAATGGCGCCCACAATGGCGGACAAATTTTGAGAAATCACTGAAATTCCATCATTTTTACGTCATTGGGCATTATTGTCGACACAACTGCACACATTGCTGACAGTTGAGTTCGAAATACCGAGGTGAAGTAATTACCTTACATTTCATACAAGAAATTATTTTCCAAATCGATGATGGCGGCCAAAATGGCGACCGAACTTTGAAAACAAGCTCACAGTCCATTACTTTCTTACGATGTGCGTTATTGTTACGAGAATTCTGCCCACAATTACATGTTCATATGGAACATTGATATGAAGTATTCATTTGAGTTTGGCAAACTCTCATAGTCAAGAATGAGGCCAAACTGGCGGCCAGAAATTGAACATAAGTCAATATTATCACATACTAATTTAAACTTTTTTTCATAATATCGATATGTATGGACGAAACAGTACATAGTATAAGCCATATATTAGTTCCAACATAAGTCGTAGCCTTCTTGAAAGATAAAAACCCACAATTAATCATCGCGATGTAGCATTTCGAAATCCATTCTCCACTAAGCGCCCATAATGGGCGTAACCGCATGTAGTCATATTATGACTTCCACGAAACAAAACAACAGTTACCTGAGCTTATTCTGATTTGCCACATTCAGCATTATCTGGATCAGTTTCCCTTTCTTCATCAGATTAATCTATCTCGCTCACACCAACACCGTTTTCTACACTTCTTTGTAGAAGGGTCCCACTAATCGGAAAGTTTCAAACAATACATATGCTGGTGTCCAGCTCATGTGTTTGTCTCGAAAGCTGGGAATTCTTATCCTTATTCGTGGCGAGCTTCGTTCGTGGTATAGCTTATGGTATAATTCAGATGCTACCGAACAGATCCAAGCAGATAATAACAATACACACGGTGCTAGTTTGTGGGCATTGTGTCATGGTAGTGGAAATGAGACTGCACCGTATGTTTTATATTCAGACAGGATCTCATGCGTGGCTTTGCTTTCCTTGTATGCTAATATTGTATCTTCACATGCGCTTGGAAGCCGTTCTTAATTAATTGGACCAGGCGTGTACCATTGGCTACTACTATATAAGCCCCACCAGAATGGGGTGTAGTCTTGAAGGCGATGCCTTTGATAGTTTGTTGATATGTTATACTCACGCTTGGTGGTAGTCGGTATGGTCCAGGAAAGTATTAATGCCATCAATACAAGGGTTATGTGCTCAACGCGAAGAACATCCAGAAGAATGTTAAGTTGACGAGATGCAGTTAGTTCAACATACGTTGGGTACACCAAGTGAGTTATTGGTAATATCACCATTCCGACCATTTTCCTGTATGAGATATATGAACGACTATATTCTAAAGTTATATATATAAAGCTATATGATCATAAAGGTCACATTATCCAACGTCCACAGACATTGCCGTCGAGACTATAAATTGTTCTTTAAACATAGAGTGAAATAAATGCACCACTGTTAATGATGGGGTGGCAGTTTGTGCTGCCTCAGTAAGCGTCTCTTTGCGAGTATTTATTGCTTTATTTATGTCCTGTATTTAAGCTGTTTAGACGTCGTTAGACGGGTTGCGATTTATAAACCCTGGACAAAGATCATTTCCGGTCACCAAACCACGCATCTATTCATCTGATATTACAATTAAAGATTATATCCCAGTAGACTCCCACAAGACTATGCCAACTCCATAACACGGCAATTATGCGGATCTTCGCGTCAGCTGTTTGCTGTCAGACAACCTGGCTGTTCTCAGTATTCAGTCTGACTTAAATAGCCTATCTTAAAGGTACTCAATCCGATCAGACGGTCCGCATATTATCAAGTTACATCAACAACAACATTTCCTCAAAATGCGCGTTTGTTATCAAAATCGATTAATTGCAACAAAATAATGCTAACCGCAGTCAACTATGGTATAAAATTTCCCGAAACGTGGTATTTATCAACATGTTGTTCAAACAAATATGCGGTATGACGAAATTTGGCCGTATTATCACTTGATTTTTGAGTTATCCATCTTCATCCGCAATTTTGTCCGAGACAATCGGTTTAACGACTCGTTTCTAGGCCACCAATAATTGAACATTTCGAGAAATAACAAATTTCAAAAATCGACATTTGATCACTCTGAGCTTTGATGGGTGGGTTCATCCACTCGAAACAAATATTTTTCAACCCCGAAGTCAAAGAAAGTCATTTGGCAGCATTATTTTGGATTATGCATCTTTAAAATCACATTTTTGATCATACAAAAAAAGTGAAAAATGTAAATATTTTCGACATGGTGATGTGAAGTAATGCAGTTATTACTTGCGCCAGTCCATGCTGGACGCAAGTAATGTTTTCGGTTCGGATCTTTGTCTGTCTGTCTGTCCATCCGCGAACATGTTACGTCATACCGGAAGTACATACTGTAAATAATGAACACGCAAAAATATGAAATGGTTGCATCAATTGTAATTTAAATCCAGATATATACTTAATTTGCATCGTCATCTGGTTTTATTTTGGTAATAAATCGTTCATAAATTAACAATTTTGAATGAATTATTTCTGGAAACCGATCAAGACGCCATGACGTCACGACGCACATCAGGACGTCACGAGCTACATGGTCGCGCAAAACACTAGACATGATTGCGTCGATGTCCAGACAGCTGAGACTCGTATTACACGGACTGGCTAAACCATTCCATCTGCCAGCAACTTCGTGTTGTATTATTATAAATATATATATATATGCTTGAAAACAAAGTGGGCAATAGTACTGCCCATTTGAAGCCTATTTTATGTAACTTGAAACTCGAGGAAATGAGTTGAGATCAAGTCTAAAAGATGCGTACGGAATCGTTTTTTTTTCGCAGAGATAGTGAGGTGCGAATATATTTCTAGAAAGTTTAAAACATTTTCGAAAGATCCTGGTGCATATAAATTATGTCCGGCGAAACAGTCGAGCGCGTGGTTGAATTGAAAACAATTGCACTGAAAAATGTGAATGTGGAAACATAGATTATTAAAATGCCTGATTAATTAACTGGGAAAACAAGCTTTCTCATAGACATTCTGATTATAAGTTCCCGACGACTGTAGATCAGTCGCTAATGGAATGTTTTCATTGACACAGCTGATTGACACGCTATTAATCAAAAACTTCACTATAGTCATTCTGCCTATATAACTGAAATTGTCATAATTCAAAAGAAGTATTAATGGCGACATTATTTCATATGAATCTATGGCTTGTTTTATCACAATCTAGACATTGATCTAAACACAATTATATGTGCAAATAAAACAAATGAAAAACAAATCTGGACTAGTTCCATTTTCATAGTAGTATGGGCCTAAATTCACTTGAAAGTTATTAACAACTGTTTCCGCCGGTTTTCGCATCTTTATTACTGTTTTAGTGTTTTAAGGGGGGTGGGTGTCCAAAAATGGTCGGAAAAAACTGTTGAACACGGAAAAAAAATTGGCGGTGGGGGTGGGTGGGTACAAAAAATTATCGAAAGGGAAAAAATGCCATACCTGCCTGAATTTTTTTTCCGACCCCCCCCCCCCCCCCCCCCCCCCCACCCACCCCTGGTCAGGCGAGCAATTTCCAATAATAATTCTTATACAAAACATCACAGGAAAAAAGATAAATATTTATACGTGCATTATCCGCGAACATACTAGGCTACATTCGAAGATCACATGTTTTGTCTTTTAGTCGGCTAATTCATCCACTCGGTTATAGGGATGTGACAGTGGTGTGTTGGTGTAACATAACACTTCCCCAGATATATATATAGCTTCATCTGAGGAAGATACGTTATTTATCAAAACCGCATGGTCTGGTTTGATTTTGTTTAAACATGGTGTTGTAGGTTAGTGAGCTGATTACACGTGCTACATAGACACAATACAGAGACCCATCGACATCCAGATAAGCAGGCACACACGTGTGCCACACATTATGATGATGTATGTACGGATGTTTAAGGTTAACATATAGAATCGTTATAATATACAATATTATCTGATGACTCTTAAAAAGCCAGAATTGCATAATTTGGAGCAATACGATATATGTATATTCGATAAGATGATTCGGTTTCATTGTCGCGTAACGGTCTACTCGAGTGGAAACATGATTATGGAAACATGGAAACATGATTATAACAAATCGTTGATACGCCGTATAGCGTGTCGTCCGACATGTGTGGTCTATATACAAACTCCAAGCATGTTAATACTAAACGAATATCCGATTAGCTGCATGCATGCATGCGAACGGCAGCATTCACGTGCGTGTGATAAAGGCATCGCGTTATCATTCATTCACGTTCTTGAGATCGCAAATCTGAATGCTGAGATGGATGTTCAATCAATTTCAATTGAAACACATTCATAATATATATGCACACAATATTTCGAATATGTTATGGATTCATATTTCAGATGACATTCGCAGTCCAATTGATCAGTCTCAGATACACATAAAAACACTCATCAGAACTCCTTAAGTAATACGCATATTTACTGCACAGAAACTCAGCGTTTGGTCGCATCTTCATCTGTGCCGTTCGCATCTTTCTGGACCGACAGTGGTCCCTTCATGTCGCGCGGATATTGAGAACGACACGTTTTTTTTAAATTCTGTCAAATCCTATGTTTCATTGACAGATTCAACTATATACCGGCATTTGTTTTGGAAGCGTGGAAGTCCAGGAACTATACTAGTGAATGGATGTTCTCGAAAATTTGAGTGAGCAAAAGCAAAAACACCATTGAAAAAAATCGCCAAAAACAAATTAATGGTCTGATCTGGGAAAACTGATTGACAACTGGTGGATAAATACTCCTGCTTCGTGTGGTCATTCACATACGATGTTCGATGTCTGTTTTACGATGAGAAACAAACATATCCCCATATCATTTACGTGAAAATGACTTTACCATTTCCTCGGCTTTGGCGATACCATCGGCTTTGGCGATACCACGTACACGGGGATGATGATACAACGTTCTTGAGTGCATCCAAAGTGCAGATATTCGATCCCTCTCGTGTGCGTCGTTAGCTAAGCAATACTGCGTCAGTACAGCGTTATGCTGTTGAGAGTGTTTTAACCAGAACTGGTGCGTCATATGCCCTGTTTAACTGTGTCACTTTAATATTCATTCACTCCATTGAGTGGGGCCACTTGTCAAGCATAGTATACACACTACTTTAGAAGTATGTGACATATATTGAATTTAAACAACATAACCTTCCGTATATATATAGATCGTCCTTCAGCGGAGTGTCGACGTGTTAATCTGAAATGAATATCCACAACAACTGCTTACGTTCGACACCAGAAGCAGTTAGCATTCACAAGCGAATTTATGTGTTACAGTATGTAGGTATATCCTGTATATAATGCTTTGTAGCGTTTTCCTTACTGTCGTGTTGGGTAGGTTCCAATAATAAGAGAAATCCAGATAATCATTTGACAATCACATACAAAAACCCTGACCAAAGATATACTCTACCTAAAACTACCTTGCCCAATGAACAAATTATAAACTATGTCTTATGGTAGGAACTACCCCCCCCCCCCCCCGGTGAGACTGCACAAGAATTTGGAATTATAGAAAAGAGTGCTACATAATGAATGTTCTCTCTGCCTGTACCCATATTCTGAAAACATCCCTGCAAACGAACAATGTACTATTCAAATGCAAACTGTTAGAATTGAATGGGAATGACCATTCATTAACCCTTCACCCAACAGAACGGCCCTGTGCCAATGCATTCTCTTATATATGCGATTCGACCATAGGTCGGCTCGCATATATAAGAGAATGCATTGGCTTAACACATTACAAATTATAAAATTGTTAAAGAATGTAAGATAAAATGGTGAAAAAAGATTTTTTTAGGCCAATGCATTCTCTTATATATGCGAGGCGACCTATGGTCGACTCGCATATATAAGAGAATGCATTGGCACAGGGTATAACTGTAACAATCACAATGTGGTCAATGAGCCGGTTCCAATGATATACATATTTGTATGGTTCTATTGAGACAGACCGAAGATATTTTAGGCTGTCGAAGCTTTATTTGGCCGGTTTTGGCCGGTTTGTTGGGTAAAGGGTTCATGAATGCGCTACAGATATAATAGGGCTAACAAATAACAGCTAAAAGATAACTCTATTTCAACAACTCACATTGTATGCAGGTGAAAATAATTCTCTTATATCTCAGAGTGAAGCCTGTGTTAATTAATTATAAGTTACCTGGGTTATCATCAAGCAATCTCAAATCTGGATAATTTTAAGTCGAAAAAGGGCCATAGCTCCGGTAAAAATAAATCTGGTCACATATCCGAACTCGATCAGTATTTTGGGCTGAATGACAGAAAATACTTGATTTATCGCGTCCGATAGAACATGTCTTTTGGTGGATAGAAAGTTTTAATAACTTCTAAACCGATCAACCGATCGTGCACAAACTATACAGGTGAGGGTCGTGTCATCATTATGAACATGCTCATAATATGCGAACACGATCCGATTAAAAAATATGCGGGCAATCGCGACGCATAACAGTCTACGGACAGACGAACGACGGATGGTTGATACGGACGTCGCCACTGTGTGTATCATATATTGTTTGGGTACACACACTGAAAGTGTCAATTACACTGTACATGCAGCTCAACTTGGAGAGTGGGTAATGTCAATGTACAGTCAATGGAGCGATAAGGAATGCGGAAAGTTTGAATGTTTAAGTCATACAATAGGTCAACCCGAAGTTTGGGATCAATTGGATAACAAATTCACAGCGCGAGGTCTATAAGATGGCTATCGGCAACCATATTTGTTTCGAATATTGTTCAAATTCCATAGCTAACATTTAGAGGCGACTCCAAAGTTCCTGCAGGGTGTGCCAATGGATTCAATGGCTATTAACGTGATTCGGAAAAAATGGTAATCTCTCATCTAGAGGTCACACCAGGTTCCATTTGAAGTTTGGTGACGATCGGATGAGAGATGTGGCCTGTATGGTAAGTCAACGGAAATTGTTGACTGACGATGGATGCCAACCCATGGCACTACATGTAGTTCAAACTTTACTTTGTCAACCAGCATCAATAATTCCGCATGACCCACCAACACCATAGTAAATTAGCAGGGCCACTTGACAACGTCCGGTTATTTGACTGAACTTAATGTCCGTAAATTTCAGGTATCTGCGCGGTGATTTAATAGAGACATACAAGTATTTACATAATCATTTTATAACATTAACACAAATGAACTTTTCCAGAAAGCAACATATTTTCAAGCTACAAATGAAAATCGTTAATTAGAAGTTCGGAAAGAACTTCACCACACAACGCGGCTCAGTTATTTGAACAAATTTCCCAATGACATGTTAAACTCACAGCTAGACGGTCAACTTTACAGTTTGAAGTATACCTATATGTGACACTATGTTATGTAATCATGTTCGTATATCGGAACCAAAAGTCGACTTTTCTGAAACATATTATGAAAGAAAGTGTGGGTTTGCATGCGACGTCACATGACGTCATTTCGACAAACGCATAAGAAATAGTGTTTACACTTAAGTGGATTTTTGGGAGGCCAAATTCACATTAAATAACTAATTACGCTTAAGAGTAATAAATTACGCTTAAGCGTAATGCTATTCCATGCATACGAGAAAGTATATATTGATTCAGGAGAACTCCATAAGAAACGCTTTGTTGAGAAATCCACATTAAAATTTGAAATTAAATACGTTTTTGTACGTTTTCCGGGTTACGTATTATTCCGTTCGAATGAATACAAATGGCGAAACAAGTGTTCGAGCCCCAAATAATGTGTAATGAAGTGTTCGTTATTGATGACTTCAATGCGTATGTACATAGCCATACGGGCGCCCCCAAGTTTATGTGGGCTGAGACTTTTTACCCGAATTTGTTGTCATGATATATTCATGGTTGTAACAATTGTTATAGAAATATCCCATTGTATATAGACATAAATATAACAAAATAGATTATGTACAATTCTGGCAGAAATGTGAAAATACTGTAATTTGTCACAATTTCCTCCCGAAATACCATTAAATTGTCCCGAAAATTGCCCGAATTTTGTACTTTTAAAGAGATTGTAGATTCAAGTCTGGTCCATACGGATATGCGTATGTTTGGAACAAATGTTTGTAGAAGGTATCTGAGGCATTTATCGACCTATTGGGATGCCGGGTAATATTCAAAAGCAAATAATATTTGATGAATTTTGAAGTGTATATCGCCAGGTGATCACCATTGTAAAGCATTACGTCAATAACGCTGCGATTCATAAAGTTTTTAATTTCATTTTTATTTTATTTATACTCACATTCTTATAATAAATCCTTATTGTTCAACCTCTCTCAAAGTAGACTGAAGTGGCCTAAAGCATACACGAAAGGCTGACCTCATACCAAGTTTGAATTTCTCAACTGTTAGCGCATAAACAAATGGGTTTATGGACGAATTGAGACCCCATATATAACCCAGCAGCAAGCCATGCTGCCTCTCAAGGGTAACTTCTTCAAAGATTGTATGACATAAATATACCACATTGTTTGGCAGCATTGTAACTGTGAATAGAACAAACAAAACCACAATAGTTCTAAATTTACGTCCGTCTCTTCTGATTGCAACACGTGATAAGTTCGGTGCTGTTGTTTTCACATCTGAAGCATATTGTCTATTACCGTCTTCATCTTGAGGCTGTTCAGTTACTGTGCTGCATGCAATTTTGTTCATGCCAATATTTGAATTCTGAAATTGTTTTAGTGATTTTCCAAACCGTTGCTTCATTTTTAACAGGAGAAATCCAAATACAGCAGCCGCTATACCGAACAACATTAGAAACCATACAGACGCATAGATAGATAGATAGATAGATACTTTATTGCGCAATCGCTATACGGATACAGGATATGGCAAAGAAAGAAAAAAAAACCAAAAAAATATATACATAAACATGCAAATAAAATATATGACTAGAATATTTGTGCTGAGTGATTACAGTGTTATTGTCGTAATATTTCGGCTTCAATTAAATATTTACTCAGAGCTCTGCTCAGTTGTTTATCATTAGATTTGAATATTTCTTGAAGCTTTTCGCGCTCGTCTAACACATCGTAATTTGATATCACATTCTTCGCGTAACTGCTAAAGACTTGCCTAGGATTGTGGTACTTCGGGCAGTGTAATAAAAAGTGAGACTCATCTTCGATAGGTTTATCTTTAGCGGGCATATTATGACTACATTGTTTGCAAGTTCGTTCCTCTACGGGGATTGGATTAGGTTTCACATGTCTGCCTATTTCTATTTCTAGCTTGTGCGAGCTTGTAACAAGTTTCGATATTGGACGTCTTTCATTTCGAGATAACGTTGTTAAATAAGAAGCCCTTGTTTCAAAATCTGTTTTGATTTTTCCCATAAATTCTAATTTACTATTTTCTGCACATGCACCTTTTATATCAAGGTGCCTCCATGCTTGTCGGAAATGGTCTTTTAATCGGGATTGAAATTTCTCCCCAAAAGTATCTATGTTGACTGATTTTGGTGATTCCCACACGTACCCAAATCCATATTTATATAAGTTATTTTTAATACACTGTAACCACTCATTATCTGCATCACAAGAAATCAATTTTAAACATTTATACACCAATCGTTTATCACACAAAGTGTTAGCTCGAAGCCAATAGACTATCATGTTCCTTAATACATTGATATAGATCGGAAATCTACCCATTTCGGCTAGTACAGCCATATTAGATGTGTTTCTAAATAATCCCAAAATTCGTTTACAAAATTGTGTGTGGAATTTTTCGATGGGATTTTCCTTGCGACTTTCTGAATAGTCACCCCATATTTCAGATCCATAAGTCAATATCGGTTTTACACAAGAATCAAAAAGTTTGCACGTGACATCAATGGGTGCCGAGTCGTCACATGTTCTTTGTAGTGAAAAATGAGCTCTCGATGCTCTAATCTTTAAATCGTTTAATGCATGTGAGAAAGTGCCAGACGCCGCTAGTTTCAACCCAAGATATGTATATTGTTGTGTCGTTTCCAACGTATAAGTACCAATTTGAAAAGGATTGTGTTTTAGTTTTTTTCCACTTTTGTTAAAAATCAATATTTTGGTCTTATTTTTGTTCACAGTTAGTTTCCACCGCGTACAAAAAATGTTCAGTTGAGTCAACATTCTTTGCAAGCCGTCTTGTGACTCCGAAGTTAATACGAGATCGTCAGCGTACATTAAACACGGTACTTTAAAATTATCTATGCAAGGTGCATGCATGTCGTCGGCCATTAGTTCTTCTGCTAGACCATCTACGAAAATATTGAATAATAAAGGGCTAAGGTTATTTCCTTGCATTAAGCCGATTTGGCTGTTTATGGGTGCAGTAAGAGAATTTCCATTGATTTTTAACCTTGAAGAATAACTGGTTATTATTTCTTTCAAGCACATATAGATGTTTCCCCCAATTCCTAGATTTAATAGTTTATATAATAATCCTTCTCGCCAGACACTGTCGAATGCCTTTTTGAAGTCCACAAAGCATGTGTATAATTTTTTGCCATCATTTATACGTTTTTCAATTAAACATTTTAAAATAAATAAATTGTCTGTGGTCCTGTAATTCTTTCTGAAGCCACACTGATATTCGGAAGGAACCTCCATTTCGTTTAAGTATTCGTCTAGACGCACAAGAAGAATGCTGGCATACATTTTCCCAAGAACACTAGTTAATGTCAGACCCCGCATCTGGTCCGGGGAATTTGCATTATTACATTTTGGAATAGCAACAATTATGCCTTCAGTCCATTTGCTAGGTATATGTCCCTTACTGAGCACTAAATTAAAAAGACGTGTTAACAGTGGGAGAGTATATATTTTAGAAGCTTTCAGCATTTCTGCTTTAATGTTGTCAGGGCCGGCCGATTTTCCGATTTTTAAATTACGCAATGCTTTTTCAACTTCTTCTGTAGATATGTCATAATCAAGGTGATTATTGGAGGAGATATTTTGTTCCATGTCAGATACCTGGCCATGGATGTTATCAGAGAAAGGGTCACCGGTGTCGTCCGTTGTCTGTCCGAGATTTTTAAAGTGTTCGTAGAGTTCATTGGGGCTAACTGATTGCGACATTTTATTTGAATTAGAGGACTCGCGATCCAATTGTTTAACTAGCGACCAGTATTCCTTCGGCTTATTGTTTTGCATGTGTACCAGTTGCCCATATATATTACTCCGATAATCACCACGTTTCCTTTTTATGAGTTTTTTATATTGACGCTTTAGCGAAAAATAATTTTCCCGGACGACTGGATCATAGTGCTGAGCATTAAGTTCCCGTGCACAAAGCTTCAACTGTTGTTTCATCTCATAACATGCGCAATCGAACCACGGTTTATGTTTGACACGAATCTTAGTCATGCAGCTTTGTTTCCGCAATTTGAACGAACGAGAAGCGGCAACATGAAATATAGCATTCACTTTACATTGCATTATTTCTGGATCTGAGATTTCTGAACACATTAGTTCCTGTATATTGTTTTGAATATCAATATGTTGAAATGCATCTTGAAAAGTTTTCTTTGATGCGTCACTCCAAATGAAGCTTTCTGGTAATTGTGTGAGTTCGATTGTGACGCTTTGATCTACTGTTGCTAGAGTAGTATTAACATTTAATGTGTACCAGCACTGACAGTGATCTGAATGTATCGTTAAAGGCTCCACGTGGAAGTGTGAGAGTGTTTCGTAAAGGGGATCACTGTATATCACATAATCAACAACCGATGACCCGTTTGGCTGGAATGATGTGAACTTTCCTGTAATGTCACCTGTCGTTCTGCCATTGGCGATTCGCATATCCGAGTCAATACATATATCAATTAAAGCCCTCCCCCTGCTGTTTATTGTTTTATCAACATTACACCGTTTATTTATGGGATGTCTGTTCTCCTCGTTCCGAGGATAATCTGCCAGTCCCCCTGTCCTGCCATTAGTATCCCCTTGTATAAGTAATTGCCCAATCTGGGAGTACCGTTTTATTTCACGGGCCAAGATATCAAATGTTTCTTCTGGATTCTTTTGTTGAGTTAGACAGCTATCTGGGCTGCAATAAATTGTTCCCAGAATTACATCGGATGGCGTATTGAAGAAATCTTTACTTAATTTGAGCCAGATAATGTTTTCACTAGCTGATTGCAATAGTTTAACACCCTGAATAATATTTGTTCTGCAGTAAATAACAATACCACCTCGTTTATTTTGTTGTCTAAATTTGGAAAATACTGTATATCCAGGGATATTGCAAACTGATTGTTTATCATATAACCAGGTTTCTAAATATGCACTTATGTCAAATTTGAGAATATGCTGGGCAATAAACTGGTCATCTAAAAATTTGTTTTCTCCAGTGCTATCTTTCCAACCATGTATATTCCAGAATGATATTTTAAGGTTTCTAAGTTTTGTTACGGTCAAAGACATTGTAAGCGTTTGTATAATATAAGAAAAATGTTTTGGAATTATCAACCCGAAAATCGTTTAGCATAGCTAATTGCCATTCCATCCGGCTCGCACTCTCGCGGAGTATTGTTAACCGCACTTGCCAACGACAAGATGGGTAGCACAGAGAAACCAGCAAATGAAAACATCCATATTCCAATACTGTAGATTAGACTCCTCTTTAGTGTGAACAGCTGTTTGAATTTGTGAGGTTTCACAACAGCTATAATTCGCTCTATGCCTATTAAGATAGTGCGAATTGCTGTCGCCGAGACTGCTGTGTAAATTGCGTGAAATACTGACGAGCATATCATACGATTTTGGAAAACATCTGGAAACAGGAAAATGAAGACCGGGGGGATAGATACCATCCCAACCAGACAGTCACTAAGAGCCATGCTGGTTATCACCACCAAATGAGGATATCTCCGACATGCTTTGTTTGTCAACAACCCAATCGCAACACCCATATTAGATATAAGTGTCCAGGCTGCAACCAGTGGCATTACAATAAGCATGCCTAATGGAGCTGTGCGAAGTAGAGTTTGATTTCCTTCTCCCAGTATTAGAGAGTTGTTACCCTCTATATACCATCGGGTGTTCGCTGATGTAAATTCATCGTAAGATTCCATAATAAACTCGTCCTCTGGTAATTTCTGCCTGTTAACAACAACGTGACGATATATACTAGGCTGATTATAAACTATATATCCGGAACTTATATGAATAGTGTGTGAAGCATTCACTGTTCCTGTTATTTATACTGAACATAAACTGTATTCCAAATTCCAAACTAATACTTATATAACAGTGGAGATAACCATGTGATGGGCAAGTTGTGGTTGAATCCAACTCAAACGCTCCATGTATCGAGACTGACGAAATTAGGTGGGGTTTCCGTTACCACTCGCGTGTATTACGGGGAATTAGGGGGAATTTCTTCAGCGATTCGAGTAAATCCCGCCCCATGCATAGCTAAAATAGTGTAAGAACTGTTTTCACCGCATGGCTAATTACACACAGTATTTACAAATTCAGAGTTTCTTTTGTGAAAACGAAAGTCATTCTCGGAAACGACACCGAAAGTACATTATGTCAAAGCTATTTTAAAGAAAATGTGGGCTTCATAATGCAGGCGTTGCATGTGGAAGTTATTTACAGCGACGGTTATGCGACAAATAGCGGATTTCGTCTGAGTAAGGGTCTATTCATATTGTACACGCGCTGGTGATTAATCGCCGCGTTTTAAGGTGCGTGTTAACATAACGCAGAGCTATTCGTGACCAATTATCTTCATCAACAAACCACGTCCTATTCGTGACCAATCATCTTCTGCAATCACCTCGTCCTCGAGATTGCCGTTACAGGGAAAATACATGGTTCACTCGACCAGCATATACTGTCCGGGTACAGTTATTTTCAAAACTGATGGTCGACACAATAATAAATAAAGGGACCTGTGATACAATGAACCGATGGAGTTGGGTGATATATCAAAATGAAGCGCAGTCCTTCTGTGACAAATCAAACGTTCTATCGTTATCTACACAGATTGTAAATAATGCCTTTAAGATCAGACGAACTCATGCTGGTCATCCTATAATACCACTGTGGGCAAATATTGAGTAAACCCCATTGCGGGCACGAACGAAGAGTACAGGTAGGTTTTGTTTTGAGGGATATTTAGTTATTAATTGTTTTTGTTCGGACATAACTCCGCATCCACGAGGTGGGTAATGAACCCAGCCTCAACGCAGCCTCAGATTTAGTGATTTTAACACAGAAATATATATCAAGCTTTTCTTACTAGTGTACGCTGATGACACCGCCCTTTTTCAAACTCCCAAGCTGGGCTACACAGCGCCCTGAATCATTTTGCTGCATACTGCAACAGTTGGAAGCTTAATATAAATACAAGTAAGACGAAAATTGTAGTGTTCGGCAATAAAAGAAAACACAAAAATCCACTCGCTTTTAACATAAACGGAAATGATATCGATATTGTTGACAGCTTTAAATATTTGGGCACATGGTTTAACAGAAAATGTAATTTTTGCAAAGAACGAAATATGAGATGTAAAAACGCGAAGAAAGCAAGGTACGCGCTTATAAATAAGGCCAGAAGACACAATCTCTCGTACGACAGCATCTTAGAAATATACGACAAATCAATCGCCCCAGTAATGATACATGGATCCGAAATATGGGGTTTCGAGAGCACCACCAGTTTAGAAAAGCTCGAGAAATGGTTTCTTAAATTCGCACTCAATTTACGCAAAACAACAAGCTCCGCTTTCATTTTCGGAGAAACCGCCATCATCCCAATTGGTATAAGAATACGAAACAGAAGTTTGTCATACTGGGGCAAAATATTGAACATGACGTGCGATAGACTTCCCCTGATTCTGTACTATGTCATGTACAGTTACTACGTTACACACAAATAAAAGAATGTGTGGTTAGAATATATACAAAACAGTCTAAATAATCTAGGTCTATCCAATATCTGGATCGACCAATCCACCCCACCCCCTCTATCTATAATACACTCATTAAACGCAGACTGAACGACGCGTATATACAATCATGGCAAAGCGATATAGGAAGCTCTAATAAATGTGCATTTTACAGAATTATTAAAACAGAATTCTCAAAAGAAACATACTTAGCATTAGATAACAAGACAACAGTAACCCGCTTACTTAAGTTCAGAACGAGAAACCATCATCTGCCAGTAGAATCCGGATCATGGACCAACAAGGACTACTCAGATAGAAAATGTTCACTATGTAACGAGGAACTCGGGGATGAGTATCATATCATCCTTAAATGAAAGAAACTACTCGATCTAAGACAGAAACATATTAAACCCTACTACAGAGTTAGGCCCAACACATACAAATTGAATGCGCTTTTCACCTGCAGAAATAGACGAACTCTGACTAATCTAAGCATATTCATCCGCGACGCCCTATACGCTTAATGGAAGCTCCTGTGGCAAACAACACCGCCTGAATATAAATGAACAAACGATTAACCGCAGTAACTAAGTAACATGCCCCATGCACCCCTCACCCGTTCAATAAGACTGCAATATAACACGCGCGAGTTAATGACACCCCATCCTTTCCGAAATAAACATAATGACATATGCATATATTCCATATTACCCCGACCCAGGTCTGACCCCTTACTTTTGCCAATTATATATTACTTATATAATGGATCCCCCCCCCCACACACACATATATATATATATATATATAGTTATATATATATATATATATATATATATATATATATATATATATATATATATATATATATATATATATACGACAATTATAACACGCGATACTGTTTTACACCCCTACCTCCCCATGTATACACCGTACCTACACCCATCCACGAATGTGCCCTATTGGTATACATGTTATATTAAATGTTCAATTGGTCTATTCACATGTATATATATATTCTCACTCTATTATACCAATATTTATGGTGACTTGAGAATAAACTATCTGTATCTGTATCTGTATCTGTATCTCAACAAAAAAAATTTAACAGTTCGACGAATAAAGCTCAATAAAGTGATGAAATGCACGATGAAGTGTGAGAATAACCTTCCGTGTTTCAATTTTGTGTGATTTCAGCTTCAAGATGAGTGAAATTTCGACAACGTTGTCAACGTTCCGTTGATATAGATAGTTTAGGAAACTAAATCTACAATCAAAGTGGAATTTGCTGCATTTAAGTATAGGAAAATATTGACAATTTCATGTGACTCTCTGCGGTATCGGAGTAAAACACAAAGCGAGCAAGATTTTTTACTTTTATCGATGTACGGTATGTTTGGAAAGATGTCTTTATTCGAGTTACTGGATAGGGATTTGGGGTTTTTATTATCAAAACACGTCACGGGTAGAGTTTCCCATATAGACTGCATATTTGAAAAAAATATATCGAGAAGTGTCTACAGTGAATGTTTTGCTGAATGAAACTTTAATTTACCCCGAAATTCCGGTTGTTCGAGGTCGGAAAATTTTTGTGATGCTATAATGTTTTCCAATAAACTTTTTTTATCAAAGATTAATTAGGAAACATTATAAAGATACATGTATTTGAATTATATAACTTTGTTTTCTACTGTGCATATGCTGTTTATTTCTGAGTATGATATATACCTCTAATCTCTATACTGTTTATTTCCGAGTATGCTATATACCTTTGATAATACGCTGATCGTATAATGATACCATTGAGCCATCCGGTGGGGCTCACATGGACATGTATATGGAATCCTATTAGGGCCACTTGCTAATGGCGCTTTCGGCGCACTTTTTGTCGCTTCCGGCGCGCGCCATTAGGGAGTGGACCTAATAGTATGCCTAATGGCGCTTTCGGCGCGCGCCGAAACATGCGCTAATATCGCACATTTTGTCGCTTTCGGCGCGCGCGCCGAAAGCGCCGAAAGCGACAAAAAGTGCGCCGAAAGCGACAAATAGTGCGCCGTAACGGCGCATATTTTGTCGCTTTCGGCGTGTTACTAATGGCGCACTTTTTGTCGCTTTCGGCGCTTTCGGCGCATCGCGCCAAAAGCGCCGAAAGCGCCATTAGCAAGTGGCCCTAATAGGATTCCATACATGTATGATCCGCCCTCACAATTATAATTCCCAGGATCCATGAATTCAATTTCCAGTTTCCTATTCTTAGATGGTAGTATGCATGCATATATGATCCGCACTGAGCAATTATCACTCTTCCCCAGCTCCATGAATTCAATTTCCAGTTCTTATTCTTAGATGGTAGTATACATGCATATATAATCCGCCCTCACATATCTTCTATATCTATATTTGCGTCTGTCTGTGTTCTATAGAAATTAACAGGGGACCATCTAGATGATGCCAAAGGGGTCTACTATGAGTAGCTTTGTACGAGAAAGATAATGGTCGGGGTTAGAATTTTCTAAAGTGACGCCGTTGTGTTCAGGGGCAGAAAAGGGGGAGGGGCAGATTTTTTTTTTTTGTCACCGATTGCAACCAAACTTACATATTATCATCCCCATGATATGAAGAATCCAACGGTGTGGTCTAAATATGTCAAAAGTGACGTCGTTTGAGTCAGGGATGAACGGAAGGGGAGAGGGGCATCAAAATTGATAAAACTAATTTTAGCGCCGATTTCCACAAAATTGATATATATTCTTCTTCATGATACAAGGAATCCAATTGTGCGATTTAACAACGCCAAATTGTTGCTTTTGGATGAGAGATTGGGAGGGGGTGGGCACTAAATTTGACAATAAGTCGCCGATTGCCACCACACTTATACAAAATCATCCCCATGGTATGTGGAGTCTAATGGTGTGGCTTTTATCTGTCAAATGTGGCCTCATTCCAGTCAGGGTTGCATTGAAAGGGACAGGGGCACCAAAATTGATGCACAATTATTTTAGCGCCAATTTCAACTAAATTGATACACGTTCTTATCCATGATACGAGGAATCTAATCGTGATTTAAAGACGCCATAGTGGTGCTGTTTGGGTGAGAGATGGAGAGGGGAGGGATTGGCACCAAATTTGATAAACAAAATTGTTTAGTCGCCGATTATCACCAAACTTATAAACAATCATCTCCATGATATCAGGAGTATAATCGTGTGGTTTTAAGGATGTCACAAGTGGGGCCATTCGAGTCAGTGGTGTATAGAGATGAGAGGGACACAAAAAATTATATCTATATATGTTTAGTGCCGATTTCCACCAGATTGATACATATTCTTCTCCGTGATACGAGGAATCTTATCGTGTGGTTTAGATACACCAAATTGGTGCCCTATGGGTGAGAGATATGGGACCTTAAATTTGATACGAATTTGTATGCTCGCCAATTTTCACCAATTTCATATATATGCATCTCTAATCTCTAATGAGTCTTAGTGTGGGCAGCTTGAGTCCGAAATAGGGACGGGAGGGTCACCAAAACTGATACAAAATATTTTTAGTGCCAATTACCATCAAATTCAGACACGTTCTTCTCAAATGATACAAGAAATAAAATCGTGCTGTCTGTCTGTCTTTTTGTCTGTCTGTGTGCGTTCTATATATAACTTCACGCGGTACAATCGAGATGGCACCAAGGCGTTCTAAGAGGGGTAACTTTTTACAAGGAAGATAATGGTGCGGGTTAAAATTTTCCAATATGACGCTGTTGGTGGGAGGGGAAATTTAAAATATACGGTGAAATAGTTTTGTCGCTGATTTCCACCAAACGAATACATAATCACCTTCGCAATATGGCGTTGTTCGAGTCAGCGTTGCATCAACAATTGATTTAATAAACCAAATTCCACCAAATTCATACACGTTTTTCTCTAATGATATACCATGAATGAAATCACATTTGGTGTCGTTTGCGTCACGGATGGCGAGCCGATTTGCACTATCATTGATAAGATTGCTATTCGCCGATATCCACATATAAGTTATATACAGTCACCAGGCCATCTCCATATCATTGTAAGTAGTTGGGCGTTCACATTTCACAATCCCGACATATGGTGACCCACATAAGTCACTTGAACAATCATATCTTCTTAACAGTCATATTTATATGGGAATGGCAATCAAGGCATTCACACAATGAGCTAGCAAAAAGAGATAACTAGAAGAAGCATTAAACGTATATTTATCATTCTATTGAAGAGATACATATATTCGTGCAAACTGAGAAACCTCGAACCGTCAGAGGATTGCATATATATAATAACAAAATTTAGTCTGTTCCATTCAATACAGTTTCCACAAAAAGTTACACTTTCTCAAGAGATATGGAAGGCCTGTTCAAAAATAGTGGTCACAGTGTGCAGTCAAATATAGTTTCTTCTGATATACAAGAAAATGCAGTTAGTAGCACAAGACTTTTCAGGATCCTACCAATACTGACATCTGACAAGGGTTTTAGAACAGACTCATCGACTGACACAAACAACTCAAAATCTCGCTCTGTGCCTGGCACATGTAGCTGATATATGTGTGCAGCAACATTTCGTTTAAACTAAGAATATTTAGCCAATATATAGCACCATGAACAGAGGGGTACCTGGAAATTTCTTTGAAACGTCTGTATCTTCATGGAGATATGATAGCCAGGTGTCCTCGATATCTTAGTCCAACCCACTAGATTGATTGATACATCTCAATATGTAAAACCCAATTATCATCTTTTATCGAACTAATGTGTTTATGATGTTCATGTATCATATTATAACGTCTAATGTATACGCAGTTGTAAATAAATAAATAAATAAATAGTTCATTATTGGTGAAACGGATTAATCGCAATAAACAGAATGACAATTGACAAGGTGAGCCACTACTTATATTCCATGACTGTAATAATCATGTTTTTTTATGCTATTTGAATATACAATTTATGAAAAAACGTATAACACTTTAAGCAAGAGCATTCTCTATTCCCAACAAATATCCACAGCATACATTAACCTGGGCAACGCCGGGTAACCCTGCTAGTAATCACTATTCCGCAGCTTCATGAATTCAATTTCCAGTTTCCTATTCTCAGATGGTAGTATACGTGCATATATGATCCGCCCTATAGTCCCTATTCCCCATGTAGCTCCAGGAATTCAATTCCCAATTCGCTATTCTCATATACATGTACATGCAGTATAGTATACATGCATATATCTGCTTTGTAGCCAGAACCATTATGACCACCCTGGAATCCTTATATAGTCGTGCGGTGCCACCACACGAGCGTCCATATATATATCTTTGGTTTCAAATTTGTTTATTGTTTTGATATGTCTGAAATGTGTCACACTGAGGTGTTTTTTACACCAAATTACTCAAGATGGCTTGCAAAATGGCAACCAAATTTTGTGAAAAGTTTAGTTTTCACATATATCCCGAACATTATTCTCTGCTGTTCCGAAAAGGTAGCAAATCGTGACTCACTTGGTTATTAAACATGTTACTAAATCAGCTAACAACTGCTATGTTCTAATATGGCTGTCCCCGTACCTTATGAGGCATGACAATTTTTTTTTTTATAGATGCAGCATGGATTTTGCCGAAAACTTCTTTGGTATTCTGGCCATGTATTTTATAGGAAATGGGCAGAACTTTGAACGGGTGAGAGGGACAATAATATGTGGATACTCTGGCCCATTAGCATCAAAATTGGTCGACCTAATGAATTGTGTATGTCAAGATGACAAACATGGAGTGACTGTATGGTCATATGTGAGGTGAATAGGTGTGTACAGTGAGTCATTGTATGAGCATGAATGATGTGAGTATGTATACAAGAAGTGACTACACGATCATGGGTGGTGTGTCCATGGTGAGATGTATATGTATACAATGAGTCGCTGATTTTTTATGTGAGGTGAATAGGTATACAAGGAGTGTAGGTACACTGAGACCCAAACCATTTGCTGTTAACATCATTCTTCCTGAACAATACACATTAGGGTAAATGAAAATATCAAAGAAGTTAAGCAGTGGGGATGCACGAATGGTCCTACCAGCCTATGGACTAATAGAGTTATTCCCCTTCCATTGAGAATAATAAGCTGGCAGTACAGACCAGATCGAAATTAGCACAAAACACGTACACGTCACTACCTTGACATAAAACAACATATTCACAATTTAATCGACGGGATAAGTTGATAATACGTTTTGAAGCTTCCTCTTTCAAATGTAAAATAATATGTGTTACATGTTGATATAATGTGATCTGATGATTAAACAATTAAGTGGGCCTTTAAGCGGGTTAACATTCCACGGATAATTGGTATATACTACATGGATTTGTATATGCCCATTCTGATTAGTCTTTCGGGTGTGACGAAATGAACAATTTGTATTACATTCTAACCCAAATGACAAGGTATGCTGAACGTTGGTCACAACCCTGATATGTTGAAGAAAATCATTGCAGCAAATGTTTGAATATTAACCCCGCCCTTGTAAATGTAGGGTGGGGGTTAACCCCTACATTGTAGCTGCATATTCGGACATCTAGGAGGTTAACCCTTCCCTTGTAACTGTATATTGGGGTGGGTAAGATGTTAACCCATCCCTTGTAACCGTATACGGGGGGCGTTTAAGATGTTAACCACTACTTTGTAACTGGGCATCAAAATGTAAATAATATACAAGTTGGGTGCCTAACTGAACGAGAGGGGTGATAGAGACCATATATAAGGTCATGCATAGACACAGACAAAAGTAACGGGGTTGTTTTATTTAGCTTCGAGTAGAAACGTGTATTATACACGTTGTGTAAACGATGTTTTCTAGGCTTCAGAGCTAGAATTCTTCTAAGTCGAACATTTGTGTTTGCGGTTTAAGTGGGTTTTTCACCACATCCTCCCAGAACCTTTTGGATTTGAGGTCTTGTCGAATGTCACACAGGCCGAGTGCCGGTGTCGCACCATTACTGCAAGTTAAAACAAATAAGGTCACCAAGCGAGGTCGATTAATGTCACACAGGCCGAGTGTCGGGGTCGAATCATTACTGTAAGTAAAAACAAATAAGGTCACCATGCGAGGTCGTTTATTCTTTCGTAATGCCATAAATGTACAACGTAATCCATGGCAGACGATATATGAGCGGAATCAAACATTAACAAAATTAAACATAGTCCATGTAGTCCAAAAAATATCTTCAAGATCACAATTACAGAAACATATTTTTGTTTGTTTATAAAAACTCGATTTCAAGCTGATAAATACCCTTTTCTGTGAATAACGCAGACAAAACTGAATATTGGGTATATTTTGCTCTTATAAGTGTATATTATTTAGATCTCTTACCACATATGTTTATATTGATGTTACTGATAACGTAATGAATTGCTGTTCCGTGTATATAGACATGTAGGCCACAGAGGATCTTTAATACGTCGCAATTCTATCCAGATTTATTAACCGAGTTCACAAAATTCAAATCGAGCTGAGCTTTAGCAACGAATTTGAGATCCATTTTATCACATAATCAAATTTTAGCAAGGAAAATGATATAGAAACGGCTGGGGTTTAATATAGATTTCATTATCACCAACCAAAGAGGAAATACAGACACCTTCAAGAAAAAATATAGTGCCATTTTAAATGTGTATTTTCATGTTTAAATTTTTTTTCAACCACCCTTATCAGCCATGTTTATCTCACAGTCACACTAAATAACCCAACACAAATCGAATATTCATAATTATATTCTAACTAGCAGGTGACCCGACTTCGTCCGGGATTTGACCTTGAATTGACCATTTTGCAGGTCAAGGTCAGGTCGGGGTAACGATTTGACCCGTCGAAAACAGTCCCCGGAAAAAGTACCCCTATGTATAAAATTTCGTCGAAATCCGTGCGTTTTACCCGATTTGATCTTGAATTTACCATTTTGAAGGTCAAGGTCTGGTTGGGATAACGATTTGACCCGTCGAAAACAGTCCCCGGAAAAAGTACCCCTATGTATAAAATTTCGTCGAAATCCGTGCGTTTTACCCGATTTGCCCTTGAATTGACCATTTTGAAGGTGAAGGTCAGGTCGGAAAAACGATTTGACGGTTTTGACCCGTCGAAAAACAAAGCAGCACCCTTATGATGTAATACAGATAAAGCCTCTCGGCGATGAGTCAAGAGGTACGATTTAGTGCAGCGATGCGTCGAAAACGGAAACATGAGACGATCGATGGAATAAACTAATAAGTATTGTTCCCGGGCAATAAAAAATATCTTATGACTTGCAATAAATCTCTCCTCATAGTCCACACCTTGGGGCATAACTGGGAAGTGAAGACATAATTTTAGAAGGCCTCGCAAGGGATGAATTGACGCCGAAGTGATTTCGAGTGACAAAAATGACGATGTCGGAAATAATAACATATCTCGAACCCGGTGGTCGTAGAATTCGATTTTTCATGGGAAAATGGACAGACTCAGGCTTTAATTGTATTAGGCAATTATCGAAGAGACATAAACCCATTTATTAACAATTTTGCCAGCCTTGGGAGGATTCGTAGAAGCGAGTTCTATGCAATGGAAATGCATGCATATTTCATATGTAACGGTTTAACAGTGTCTAAACGCTCTTTGTCAACGACACTGTGGATACGAACGCTCTTTAAACTATCAACGCGATTAATCCCAAAGTGCCAATGACGGTCATTTTGGTGACTGAGAGTGGAGAAGGGGTGTTGGGAGCTTCTCCAAAAACGGCGATAAACACTGCCCGTGGTTTTTTAACCTTATATTGGAAGTTTGAGCTCAATCTGTCCAGCCGTTTTCCCGGCCATAGCTAACAGACAGACAGACAGACAAACATAAGTCCCAAAATATATATTAGATTACATAATAATAATAATAAAGTTCCGGCATTGCCATCGACACCATTGTGCTGTGCTAAGCTCTTACGTCACTGTGCCTGCCGATAATACACGTGTGTTACTAAAACATATGATGACGAGTTTAGGGGCTAATTATGTGATACAATCTATACGCATGTCAGCCGATCCAATCACAACTAACACACTCACTTGAGATTATCCTTTATCGTGATTCTCAGCCAGATTTCTTTCATATATTTTTGAGGAGCAGAGAACGTGACCTTGTCCTTCATACACAGCTCCTCGTCGTCTTCGTCTGGAACCAGGACTCCCGTCGCAGACTTCTTCATGCTTCCTTGGTGATACATCTTGATTTCAACCGGAAGCTCTGAGTACGAGAAGTTATTTTATACTCCGGAAGCTATATAAAACGTGTTTAGGAAGAGATAGACCCTCTTTAACCAGTCCATGGAGCCAATGCATTCTCTTATATATGCGAGTCTCTCATAGGGAGCCTCGCATTTATAAGAGAATACATTGGCCAAATAATATTTGTCCTTGCCTTTGTAAGCCAATGCATTCTCGTATTAATGTATATGCAAGTCTCCAATATAGCATAATACATTGGCACATTATATTTAATGCTGTACCAGCGCGGCTCCCGTCATGAAAGGGTTAATATTTTCCCCATACAGGTAATACTGAAATGCAATATTTAATTAGCTCCATAACTGCTAAGTCGCCTCTCTATCGTTTAACACTTTCTGTACTAAAGCATAATTGATAAGCAGTTAGCCCATAGGAAACGTTCAGATAATACGTTTAACCCTTTCTACACTAAAGCATAATTGATGAGTAGTTATCCCATATGAAATGTTCAGATACTAAGTTTAACACTTTCTGTACTAAAGCATAATTGATAAGCAGTTAGCCCATAGGAAATGTTCAGATCATAAGTTTAACCCTTTATGTACTAAAACATAATTAACGAGTAGTTATCCCATAGCAAATGTTCTGATAATAAGTTTAACCCTTTCTATACTAAAGCATCATTGACGAGTAGTTAAAGCATAACATACATAATAGAATGACCTAATTTATACTTTATATGATTAACAATGTGTATGATTATTATCCAAAGCCCCATCCCAACCCGACCCCACCACACCCGATAACCCAAAAGAACTAATAAGACAATTATACTGAGAGATATATACTCGGAACATGTCACATTCATTTATGTCGTCATCTTCGCGTATGTGCATGCATAACTTATATGTTTAATTTCATTTGTTCATACTCGTATATCTTATCGATGAAAAGAGTAATAAATCTATCTATCTATCTATCTATCTATCGAATCTGATGTGGTAACACCAATGGGGCCCAGGCACATCTTTAACACCAATTGGGCCCAGACACATCTTTAACACCAATTGGGCCCAGACACAACTTTAACACCAATTGGGCACAGACACAACTTTAGTACCAAAGTCCAGCCACATGTATGTTTTTTAATGTTATTGTAAATTATTTTTAATTAAGTTGGATGACTCATACAAATGTCAACTTCCTGTTTGTGCATATCATTCTCCCCCAACTTACACCGAGTTCAATTTAACCCTTCAATGCAGTGAGCTGTCTCTAATATTTAACCCTTACCAGTACCGTCGTCCGCCTGCGATGGGATACCTGAAGCATTGGGTATGTGCACTGTTAGCAGGCGAGCGTTTGCGTCATAACACATCTCAACGGTTATATCCCCTAAGCTCGGACTGCACTGAAAGAAAGAACAGACCAAGTTAACCCTTTATACACCAAAGCATCATTGCTGAGTTGTTATCCCATATGAAATGTTCAGATAATAAGTTTAACACTTTCTGTACTAAAGCATAATTGATAAGCAGTTAGCCCATAGGAAATGTTCAGATAATAAGTTTAACCCTTTCTACACTAAAGCATAATTGATGAGTAGTTATCCCATATGAAATGTTCAGATACTAAATTTAACACTTTCTGTACTAAAGCATAATTGATAAGCAGTTTGCCCATAGGAAATGTTCAGATAATAAGTTTAACCCTTTATGTACTAAAGCATAATTAACGAGTAGTTATCCCATAGCAAATGTTCTGATAATAAGTTTAACCCTTTCTATACTAAAACATCATTGACGAGTAGTTAAACCATAGGAATTGTTCAGATAATAAGTTTAACCCTTTCTAAACTAAAGCATCATTGACGAGTAGTTGAACCTTAGCAAATGCTCTGATAATAAGTTCAACAAACGACCTATGGATTAACCCTTCCTATAATAAAGCATCATTGGTGAGTAGTTATCTGTTTATAAATGTTCAAATAGGGTCCTTCTGCACTTTACCTCCAAATCAATAATAAACAGTTCCGATGCACACATTTTACTGGTAGAATACATTTAGTATAGACATGGTTAATTCAGAATAAGATAAAAGACATTTAGAGTGATATATTCTACTATATATTTTGAGACTTCCGTATATGTGTGTATATCCTTTATAGACTCGAAAACAGCTCGACCAATTGAGCCCAAACTTGCTATCTAAGGGTAAAAAACCACGAGAAGTGCCATCGCACCGCTTCTGAGAACATCCGAGCACTCCTTCGCCCTTCGCCCTGCCACCGTCGTTGGAATTGATGGGTTAACGATTAAGAAGCGTTCGTATCTGCGGTGTCGTTGTCAAAGAGCGTTTATATACACGAGTATAAATACGGCTCAATCGACCGTCTCGGAAACTGGGTATATCGAGACGAAATTTCCTACTTAGGGCTTCCAAAGGACGGGGGGAGATTTTCGTCGGGTCAGTTTGTCCACCTGAGGTGACCTTGAAACGGGTACCCACAAATGACAGCATGACCTTGGGCGATATCTCGGTCGTCAGCGGTGACATCGACGTGAGATTTGTTATGTATGGTCAACTCGGGACGGGGAATATGACCTTGAAACGGGTACCCGCAAATGATAGCATGCTTGTCGGCGTGTCTGTACGGGGTTACCTTGAAAAACAATGTTCGCGATGGACTCGAAAACGACAGAACCGATTTCGATATAACTTGGTATGTGGGGGTACTTTCGTCCGTGGAGTGGCATGGGCCTGTTAATTTGGCCGTGCGACGGGACCTTGACCTTGAAATCGGGTCATTTCAAGGTCAAACGCCCGAATATCACGGGATTTCGATGAAACTTGGTATGGGGGTGCTTTAGGCCGGGGAGTGGCATAGGCCTATTAATTTGCCCGTGCGACGTGACCTTAACATCGACATTGGGTCATTTCAAGGTAAAACGCCCGAATATCACGGGATTTCGATGAAAATTAGTGTCTAGGGATACTTCCGTATGGGAAGCCTCATAAGCCTATTCATTTGCCCGCGCGACGTGACCTTGACCTTGAAATCGGGTCAATTCAAGGTCAAATCGCGAATTTTGATGGGATTTCCACGAAATTTGATACTTTTGTCCAATCGTGAACCCGACCCGACCTTGACCTTCAAAATCATCAAAACCGGATGGATTTCGACAGGTTGTCTTGGACGGGTCAAATCGTGACCCGACCTGACCTTGACCTTCAAAATGGACAATTCAAGGTCAAATCGCGCAAATCGCCGAAAAGCAGAGGGGAAACAGCCCGGACGAAGTCGGGTCCACCTGCTAGTATATATATATATATATATATATAGCAATTTCAAAGAGGCAACAATTCAGCAAGATTATGCCACGAATCTCCATTCTGGCTAACGCCCCTTGAGATCATATTCCACCAGTACAAACCCTGGGAACTGTTTGATGTTCTGACCAGTTCTACGGGGAACTTTATAACATTGAACAAACAAGGCAAGGAATCTATTTATTTGTTAATACTTCTTCCTTACTTGTTTATGAGCTGATATCTCAATAAATATTGAATTATTTACCCAGGAGAAATTCCATAATTGTAAGCACGCAAAGCAAAATCGCACACAAATCACTTAAATCGTATACTTTCGAGTAATAACAAAGAGATATATTCCCCACGTATTTTTTCAACTGTATAAGGTTCCTTATCAAAACTACAAAACGTTCCCATGTTTTGTACTGGTGGAATATTATGATACCTGCGGGCGTCAGCCTGAGTAAAGATGGGTTATAATATTTACATAGCCTGTTCGCAATACACTAAATCCTGTTTCGTCATTGGTCAACTGCCAATGGGGTCACCCGGATTACATCCCAATAATGCAGAGATCTCTCGAGTGTATCACGAACAGAAAGTTCCAAATTGTTGACCTAGACATAATCACTAAAAGTGCGGTCAAGGTTTCAAGGTTCAGTCGAATTGCTTCTGAAGCCAGTTATTTATATCGATCACGTTATCGTAGCTAAGAGTTTGAAAATATTATATCGGGCTGACTTAATGTACTGTGTGGGCTGGTCTCATATTTTCGGCCATTTTGTGAAAATAAACAAGAATACGCTCAACTTTTTATGGAAATCAATTTTCAAAAGCTATATAAATATAAGAAATGAATGCAGTGTGTGTACTATTGTGGGCGATGTCGTCGTTGGTGTACATTTAGTGTAATTCATTTCTTAAATATAGCACAGCGACCAATGCGGAAATAAAACTCTATGTTTTTATATGTCCAAAGCAGAACAAGTTGAAACCAACATTATTTAAGAACTATATGGTTCACGAAAATGGAAATACAAAATAATTGAATCGCTGGTGGCTATGGTCAAAACTATGGGGAGGGGTAGTAAAACCCAATATTCGTAAACCATTCACATTCTTTCTACACATGACGTTCATATACCTACTGCATCATATTAACTAAATATGTTGTTACTATTGTTACATCCGTTGAAAAAAACTTCCATAAAAAAGAGCGATTTTTCATAAATACAACTGCATTTTTCGGCTCCAAAATGGCAGGTAAATCCCAATTTTGTTTAACCAACACGTTTTCCCTTTCAAATAAAGATATGGTGTGGTGTAGTAATTTTATCACAAAAAAAACTGTTGATAAAAAATTTAGGACTATCCACGTGATTCGATTTACCAAAACGCGGATTTCTGTAAAAAGTTACTGGTGGGTATCATTCATCGTTGAGTTGACAATAGCCGCTAGCGATGCTATTATTTACTCTCATGTATCATTCATCGTTGACCATAGCCGCTAGCGATGCCATTATTTGTTCACTGTCGTTTTCGTGAACAAAATATATATTGTCTTAAAAAAATTCTGGTTTCAACCTGTTCTACTGTGGGTATGGGTTTATGGTTTAGCCACTACACTATATTGTATACTTACGTCTTCCTCGCTCTGTGGGTATGGGTTTTAGCGTTTCCTCGCTCTGTGGGTAGCGGTTTTAGCGTTTCCTCGCTCTGTGGGTAGGGGTTTTAGTGGTTCAGCGCTCTGTGGGTAAAGGACTTAGCGTTTCCTCGCTCTGTTGGTAGGGCTTTTAGCGTTGCCTCGCTCTATTGGTAGGCTTTTTAGCGTTTAGCCGTTGTATTATATACTGTCGACTTACCTCTTCTTCGCTCTCTGGACTTCCTTCATCTGTGTCCTGTGAATAATTAATAATCCATTGTTTTGTCTTGTTCACACAAGCTTTGCAGATAAATAAGTTTTTTGTGTGAGTAATGTCTATGCAGTTAATATAAGAGATATCTGAGCTTGCTTGCTATCAAACCCTTCTATAAATGGGTCCGATCTAATAATTATCTGGTCGATAAAAAGTGCGGATGGTGTCATAATAATTCACATACCACACCCTGAAAGTGCTGCCAGAGTAATTCGAGCAAAATATAATGCATTTTGGTATCTTGGTGTCATCCTGACATCCACCCGTGATAATATGAGCCAGAATAACAAGCCTGAGTTTAGTGTGCCTTAGTTTAGTGTGCCTGTTATTAACAGAATGAGGTCCCCAGATGGCAAATTTAGTGATGCTATCCCGCACAGCTGGCTAGCTTCACCAAATTCACCGTCTGGGGACTCATTCTGCATGGCCTCGTCTGCTATAGGGGACATAGACTCAGGTCGGAGTTCCCAAATGGTAAATATCGTGATGTACATCCATTTGGGAACTTAAGCCTAAGCAAATGGGGTTCCCAGAGGGTAAATTTAATTATGCTAGCTCGCTAAATTCACCCTCTGGGAACCTCATTCTGCAAATAACAGGCACATTAAACTCAGGCTTGCAGAATAACCACTGATGATAGATCATCTCAGTTCCGTTTGACGGTTCTCCCTATTCCTTTCAAAAACATGGCCATAATCACAAAACAGGATTCCCGAAAAATTCCATACTGCATCCTTTAAACTCAATTTGCCATGCATCATAAGGTACTGGACGCCCATAATATATACTTAGTTATCAGTTGATTGACTAACATGTTTAATAACTAATAACAAAGTAAGTAACAATCTGCTACTTGTTTTCGGAACAGCATATATATATAGTTCAGGATATATGTGAAAAATCTACTTTTAACTAAATTTGGTTGCCATTTAGCCATCTTGAGACATTTGGCCTATAAACACCCCAGTGTGACACAATCAAGACAAATCAAAGTAATAAACACCTTTGATACCAAATATAGTTCCACAACTTGAAAAGTGAAATTTTGCCGATTATTATGCCAAATTTATGAAAGAAAAATCCCATAATATTAGTGGTGACAATAGTAGAAATTAACCTATTGAGGTGCATAAGAAATGCCAGAATCCAATGTATAGAAGGTATATTGGCCCATAATTTGCCCGTCATATTGCCGGCCACTATAAGCCAGATTGATAATGTTGGCTTCATTGAATGGCAATATTTATTAGTAAGGGTTTGCCTCACTTACATTTCACAGATCTGCTCATTTCTTTTTGAATATGATTAGAAACCCTATGGTTATTTTTGGTGAACAATTATACCGCGTCCTAGATCCAAAGGAATATATGCATTGCTCCAATGATTAGTTAACATGGAAAATACGAAATAAAGTCATGATTCTCAACCGGTTACAGACAACAAAAACTGATCCAGAAGATATTAATAGTAATATTTTCCGCTTGCCGCCATTCTTGGACGGGGAGTTCCGATATTGAAATAAACAGGTGGCATTATGTCTTAGCTTCACACAAATAGATACATTTGACAAGATTATATCACTATAATTTGTATCAAACGACGATCATGTTTGACGCCATCTTGTCTGGTGACCACATCACCACGTTTTGTCGTGTTAATATTGTTTATAAGTTGAGGTACATAATAAGGAAGTAAATGTTTGTGGTGGAGTTAAGTTTTGTGTGGAGTATGGGTACTATATCAACTATGGGTGGGTTGACCAGTGGTAACACATCAGCTTCCGGATTAAATATTTCTCACTTACGAGGTCTGACATCTTCTAGGGTTTCTCGTCCGTATAGGTCCTGGAATAAATTCGTCATAAATATAATTAGATGCCAGTCCACCGTCAATGGCAACGCTCTCAAACGGGACGATAGGTATTCGACTATACACTCATAAATATGTATACATTCTACCAAATATGTTTTGAAATGACCCGTTTTCAAGGTCAAGGTCACGTCGCACGGACAAATTAATAGGTTTATGCCACTCCCCGGCCGAAGATACCCACACATACCAAGTTTCATTGAAATCCCGTGATATTCGGGCGTTTGACCTTGAAGTTACCCGATTTCAAGGTCAGGTCACGTCACACATGCAAATTAATAGGCCCATGCCACCCCCCGGCCGAAAATACCCCCACATACCAAGTTTCATCGAAATCGGCTGGGCCGTTTTCGAGTTCATCGCGAACACACACACACACACCCTCACACACACACACACACCCTTGTTTGTATTACATACGTTGTGGGTACATTTCTTTAGAAATTCAAACAATACCGTAGTTGTGAGGACTCCCGTTATTTCGTAAATATATCCAAACTCGGAGGGTACCTTTAACGAAATAACGGCAATCTTTGTAACGCATGCGTAGTATCATTTCCGCCTAGTGCGGACGAAAAAATATCCAAAATTTCAAAAAATAAAAAAGTTCGTCGGCTTAAGGGAAAAAATTGTTAACATTGTGAGGACATTGTTTTACTATATGAATGTCTTCACAGAGTTGGGTTTACACACTCACCCTCACACACACACACACAGATCTTCCAAAATATATAATAGATGTGACCCGCCATATCAAATCCAGTCGTAAGTCGGGATTTTTTTTACCCTGTGCCAATGCATTCTCTTATATATGCGAGTCGACCATAGGTCGCCTCGCATATATAAGATAATGCATTGGCCTAACAATTTTTTACAATTTTAATAATTTTTTCTTGTATTCTTTAAGAATTTTATAATTTCACCCATACAGAGCCCCAGACAAACATGAGCAGACGACACTCTTCTATATGCTTCTATATATGTGTGGGGATCCCTGCAGGGTACTGGATTTTTTTTTTTTTTTTATGTCCTAAAAATTGTAAGAAACATTTATTTAAAAAAAATGATAAAAAAAATGTTAGGCCAATGCATTCTCTTACATATGCGAGGCGACCTATGGTCGACTCGCATATATAAGAGAATGCATTGGCACAGGGTAAAAAAATCCCGACTTACGACTAGATTTGATATGGCGGGTCACATATATGTGAGTAACAATAAGGCGCGACTAACATTATCATACATTTAAAGGGGTATTTTACTATATTGTCTGCTTTGTATAAAGGTAACCAGATTTCCATTATTTGCACGAAGTAATGTTGCAATTGACATATACTGCAAGTGTTGAACGCAGCATATATATTTGTGTACAGTTTTCAGGCAAATGTGTCATATAGATGTTATATTATATTATATTATGGTCCTCGATACTCTTTATGTATTCTATAGTCAGTGGGTGGATTGCGTTCATGCCCCTTATCAACATAACTTTCTACACGATGTGTGCTCCGCGTTGGCCAATCCACTATCCGTCAATTAATTTGATTTCGTCTTGTACACTGTACATGAAAAGTACATTTAAGAGGTCAAATCATAATTTCGTTTTTGTCTCTTCCGGTACCATGCAAGAACTGTGCAATAATTATACAACCAAATAATTTAATGTCTTGACTCTATGGGAGCGAGCTTCATTTGTGTCATAATAATTAACATCAGTTTTTGAATTACATGATATATCACCATACCCCCATATATTACACTCGATATACAACAGAATGGGATCTGTCTGTATGTCCCGTCCCTCTGTCTGTCCTGATTCTTCTCTCAGATTTTCAACGAAATGTGGTGTGGTAACTCGAGTTACCATGGCGGATGTTATAACGGCGTTAGTTTTTCTTCCAAAGTATGGATTAAAAAAACTTTAAGTAAAAAAATATGTGTGTTAAGGTTGGCAAGGAGCTCTCTAAACACAAAAAAATATATTTATTTTCGTTTTGTTTTTTAGAAATCAACAAACATATTTTTATAGAGTGGTATACGGTCGAATGTTAAATATATTTCATGGCATAACAGTATATAAAATGAGCTTATGAATTCCAACTCATTGATGACTCTTAAAGTTGTCACATTGTCATTTTGTTCAGCATTCCATCCCATTCCGCAGTTTGTCATGCCCCCCCCCAAATAACTACGGTCCGCTTCCGTTAACTCTGTTCTCACCATTTTGAAACTAAATTTTAGCTCACAGTAAGTGCAACTAATATTCAGACTCTAAAAATAACTAAACCACGTAAGGACAATTTGGAGAGAACCGTTCTAGGCTATGTATGTATTAGGTTACATGACATGAACCTATACGTCACCAATGAAGTATCTAACCCAAAGCGGGTTTGGTTTTAAATGTGTTTAAAAAATCTAAACGTTTATCTGATGGGATCAACAACTAATACGCTGCGGAAATTCACAATGCGCATTAAAAAATCAGTAATTGTTAAAAACTCATATTTAGAACCGAAATTAATAAGTAAAATAGGTATCGACTGCATGCGTACCGTTTTTTAAAATCATGCACACGTCAACCATTTAAGAGGCGTTCGTCAAATTTACATAACCCCTTTAATTGGTAAGCACAATAATCCCTACAACAATTATCTAGCTCATCCACTGCATGAGTTCCAGATAGCAGCTACCAGAACACCCGAACCTAGCAGCTACCAGAACACCCGAACCGACGGTTAGCAGCTACCAGAACACCCGAACCGACGGTTTAGAGATTACATTATAGTGACGTATGTTCCGTGGTCTGTGTAAAATTACTTACCTCTTGTCCTGTGTGTACTCCCGGTATGTTCCGAGGTCTGTGTAAAATTACCTACCTCTTGTCCTGTGTGTACTCCCGGTATGTTCCGAGGTCTGTGTTATATTCCTTACCTCTTGTCCTGTGTGTACTCCCGGTTATCGTGCTGCTGATGAAGGTCCCCCGTCGATGTTCCATGTGGTGTAAACGATGCACTCGAAATTTGTAACGCATAATTAATTTAGGCCATGTTAATCGAATTATTCGGATCGTCCCTTTAAAGACACGGATGGCCTTGATTGAATGTTATAATTTAGAAATAAATTTTACCAAATTATGTTATTTATCTCAAGAATATACTAATAGTATAGTACATTGATAGTATGAATACGATATTATCCATAAAACACACTTGTGCGAGCCGAACGTTTATTTATATTCATTACTTAAAGAGTGTGCGATATGCAAAACACTCAACACCGTTGTGACTGTTTTTGTTTAGTGTTTCTTTTTTGGGAGATTGATTCACGGTGAACCATTCAAGACCGAAATATTGAGTGGCGAAGACTAGCGAGGTCTATGACGATATGTGGTACATGATACAGTTTTCACCGAGGTTCACTTAGTTTGATCTCCTCGGTGTTGAGTGTTTGGCTTGTCGCACATTCTTTCTTACTGTACTGTAACATAACATGCTGTTGTTTACTATAACACTGCGTATGATATTCATGCGATGTTTATGATTGGTATAACTACAAAATAATTTAGCAGAGGGGTATGGTCCGGCGTACCAGTTAGCAGAGGGTGTGAATCCGGCGTACCAGAAAAGATCGTCACATCTCCAGTTATCATTGTATCAATAACCGTGTACATAGTTCAACCGTCTGGTCCAAATCAGTCCAAACAATGTTGTTCTTCAACCTCACAATAATTGCAACAAAAAATCTGCAACCTATATCATTTAAATTGTGTCACTGTAGAATGACATGCGTACCCAGTGGGTGCGAATCCCATGTCGCGGTCCCAAAGCGCAATTGCTGTTATAAGATGAAAAGTAGATGTGCGTTCCCAGCGGGTGTGGATCCCATGTTGCGGCCCCAACGCGTCATTACTGTGCTGTAAGATCAAAAGTAGATGTGCCCGGGAAACTAAGACTCAACTTATAGTGAGATAACACGAGTCTAATTAATTTTGATCAGTTTCTTAATGCAGCAGATTAAGAGCCATTGAGTTTAGGTGAGGCCTTCACGGTTGGTAATTAAGCTCAATATATATCGTCACCATCGCATACCATTGCTGTTGACTGATGTTACAGTTATAGTAAATGGTGTTGCTCACAATTGGACAATATGTGGATAATTACTTAGAAGATGGACATATAGGGAGAATAAAACACTAGATTGAATTCCTTTGGCATACTAATCGCATTGGGGACATTGTGACACATGTACTCATAACCGTAGCTGTAGGTGTGTTGACAAACTATTTCTACAGAAGGGGATTTACACTTTATAACGACGAAATGTAACAAATCGGATTAATTTGTATGAGTTTCTTGATACAATATTTATTGAGTACTATTCACATTCGTGGTTGGTGATCGAGCAAAATAGATACAAGAAAAAAATGTTCACTATCAAATGGCTGTCAAAATGGCCGCAACTCCAAATCATACCACGATCGTTGAAAGCAACATATTGGATAACTGTCGGGCCAAAAATGACAATTTCGCGCATGCAACACACGAACTAATGTTTCGCCTCAGAGTGCATGGTAGTTACATAAATAAATACTACTTATATTTCCGGAATTGGCAACAGTCCCGGTGATAATAAACCATAAAAATATGTTGCAATGGTTATTATACTGTAACGAAACTCATATATTTTCAATAGGTTAGCACCGCATCTCACCAGATCAAAGAGACTGTACATCGTAAATTGTATGTAAGGCAAATTTTCATGCTGGTACCAAACCGGTTTCTTAGACAATTTTCTTCAAGTTACTTCAATCACCACTTTACAACTGGAATACGACACCACAGAATGCACACTATTAATGTTTTAGTTTTGTTTGAAAATATCTAACAATTACCACCCACGTAATCGTGCTAAATTTCAGGCGATCATCGTTTAAGATGTTATTTCAACGTTAAACATTCACACAATATTGTTAGTTGTGGTTCTGTGGGCATCAGTTATAGTGTAACATTAGGGAGAAGGAGTAAACGCGGTGATGCGATTGAAGAAAACGTAGTACGTTTCGCGTAGATGTTGTGAATTCAACCAAATATAATTTCCAGGTATAAACACAATCTTTGCCACAGAGTATGTAGGCAGTGTTGGTCAAGTTTAGAATTTATTGAAGATAATATATGGTACTCCTTTGTGTATTAATAAATTTAGTTCATGGTATACCACCATGCATTCTTGTGATATAAGCGAAATATTCGTGTTTTATCACTTGATATACCGTTTTCTATTTACATAATAAGTGTGATTATCACTAAATCCAGCATTCCGATTGGTCGGCGCCCACGTGACTAGTTGCTGTTATTTCTCGGTGAACGCGCAACAGCTCATAACTGCAACCCCACAATTACATCGACGCGTCATCAATGTCGGAAAGAAGAACGCGTAATGTTTTGGGCGCATTTGGACTCGCGCAGGATTGACTCAATAAATCATCGGGTTTCAATACAAAGAGCCTCGTTGTTCCTGTTAACTTTTGCCAAGGGTGCTATGGGATATTATGGGATATTCTGGGCTGGTTTTTGTCACGATACACTTTTCGAATAAAATACATTTACAAAAGTGGCTTTTTCGCTAAATGTATATAAATATAAGGATTAACTGTCATGTGGACTGTTTTTATGGAGATATAACCGTGAGGTAAGTGGTCATAACTTGTATGTAAAACCCTTCGGGTTTTACACCAGTTATGACCACTTACCTCACGGTTACATCTCCATAAAAAACAGTCCACAGGACAGTTAATCATTATATAACAGTTAATTTCAAACGGTTTTATGCTGTAGAGATCAAAATAAATTATGATCGGTCATATTCGTGAGACTGTTCTGAGCACCCATATGACTGCTCTATGAAAAATGTCGCATAGTCAATACATCCCCACTAAATCCCATTTAGCTGTTTAATTACACATATATTACACGATTCAAGATACGGATAAAACTGCGTTATTTTTCCGTTTCTGGACGCCCAAAAGTCAAGATTTAACCGTTTCATAAGACCCAGAATTCGCTTGTTCTCTCGTGAGATACATTAGAGAGAATTCGTACATCTCTAATCAAAATTTTCACTTATACTCTGAAACCATTCTTCCTCGCATAAATCGAATATTTGTTTACTCATATAGGACTAGCTTTTCAATTTTGCACAAATATAAATTTAATTTTGGCGGCCATGTTGGGAAAGATATTCTACAGATATGGTTTACGACTAACCATTGTTTGTGTATATTTCAATTTATTAAGAATTTGGCATTAATAAGACCGCAGAAATTCTGTATTTTCCGATAAATGCAGACATTATGGATGCCATCTTGTATCCTGAATTTTCCCATGAGCGGATTTTTGCGGATTTTGGATATGTTGTTCCTTGTGTTTTTACCTCGTCCAATGACTCCATAATCAGCTTGTATCAAATTTCTTCCGGGTTCAGTTGACATAAATTAACAGGACGTGACTTGAAGGTATCGTTGGGGTATATTGGGGCGGATAAAATGTTAACCCATCCCTTGTAACTGTATATTGGGGCGGGTAAGAGGTTAGCCCCTCCATTGTAGTTATATATTGGGGTGGGTAAGAGGTTAACCTCTCCCTTGAAACTGTATATACCGGGGGCGTATAGATGTTAACCCCTCCCATCTAACCGTATACTGGGGGCGTATAAGATGTTAACCCCTCCCTTGTAACCGTATACCGGGGGCTGGTAAGATGTTAACCCCTCCATTTTAGTTATATATTGGGGCGGGTAAGAGGTTAGCCCCTCCATTGTAGTTATATATTGGGGCGGGTAAGATGTCCCCTCCATTGTAGTTATATATTAGGGCGGGTGAGATGTTAACCTCTCCCTTCAAACTGTATATTGGGGCGGATAAGAGGTTAACCCTCCCATGTAACCGTATACTGGGGGCGTATAAGATGTTAACCCCTCCCTCGTAACCGTATACCGGGGACGTATAGATGTTAACCCCTCCCATCTAACCGTATATTGGGGGCGTATAAGATGTTAACCCCTCCCTTGTAACCGTATACCGGGGGCTGGTAAGATGTTAGCCCCTCCATTGTAGTTATATATTGGGTCGGGTAAGAGGTTAGCCCCTCCAGTGTAGTTATATATTGGGGCGGGTAAGAGGTTAGCCCCTCCAGTGTGGTTATATATTAGGGCGGGTAAGAGGTTAACCTCTCCCTTGAAACTGTATATTGGGGCGGGTAAGAGGTTAACCCCTCCCATGTAACCGTATACTGGGGGCGTATACGATGTTAACCCCTCCCATGTAACCGTATACTGGGGCGTATAAGATGTTAACCCCTCCCTCGTAACCGTATACTGGGGGCGTATAAAATGTTAACCCCTTCCATGTAACCGTATAATGGGGTCATATAAGATGTTAACCCATCCCATGTAACCGTATACTGGGGCGTATAAGATGTTAACCCCTCCCTCGTAACCGTATACTGGGGGCGTATAAAATGTTAACCCCTCCCATTTAACCGTATACTGGGGGCGTATAAGATGTTAACCCCTCCCTTGTAGTTATATATTGGGGCGGGTAAGAGGTTAGCCCCTCCCTTGTAACTGTATATCGGGGCGGATAAGAAGTTACCCTCTCCCTTGTAACTGTATATTGGGCGGGTAAGAGATTAACCCCTCGATTGTAACTGTATATTGGGGTGGGTAAGAGGTTAGCCCCTCCATTGTAGTTATATATTGGGGTGGGTAAGAGGTTAGCCCTGGGACATGCAAGATGTTAACCACTCCCTTGTAACTGTAAAGCTGGGTACACAAATGTTAATGTTATACAAGCTGGGTGCACAACTGAACGAAATGGGGAGATAGCGACCATATATATAATGGCATGCATAGAAACTGAGACAAAAGTAACTTGTATTTTTATTTCTTCGAGTAGAAACGTATATTATACACATCGTTTAAACGATGTCTCCTTGGTGGTCAGAGCTAGAATTCTTCTAAGTCGAACGTCAATGTTATGGGTTTAAGATGATTTCTCACCACATAGTCCCAGAGCATGTGGCCTTGTCTAATGTCACACAGGCCGAGTGTCGGGGTCGAATCATTACTGCAAGTTAAAATAAATAAGGTTACCATGCGATGTTGTTTAATGTTGCGTAATGATCAGTGTGAATACAATTACTTATTCCTTATTCGAGAAAGTTATGGTATGGTGGAAAATGACCATGGTGAGATGAATGTGTGACCTTGAAGTTATTTCGGACAATTTCCGTTTATTTTCGGACTTTTACTATTTTCGAGTCATTTTTTAAACTTTTGACCCGGATTTTTGTTCACCCGAAATTCCGTCTACCTTACTTAAGACATGGACATTTGTTACAATTTCCCAATTTTTTCCGACCGACAAGAGCGAGAACAAAATTATAGGACTCGACCCAAAATGTTTTTGGCCCAGATGACCCTTCATGACCCTGAAATAACTTCGCACAATTTCAGTTTAGTTTCAGTCTTTGCCTATTTTCGTAGGGGGGGGGGGGGGGCGGAAAAAAACCGCAGACACAGGGTGGAAAAAACTGTTTTCTTCGGTTTGGGTACCCCCCCCCCCCCAAAAAACAGCAAAAACTGCAGTTTTTTCCACTGACCTTTGCCCCCCCCCCCCCCCCCCCAGAAAAATCAAATCTACCCCAGCCGGACAACAACTCGGTTTGACCGGAAACCGAAAAAAACACCGGAGCATACAATTCACGAGAAGGTGCTTGGTCACTTAGTTTAGATTATTACACTGTTATTATGACTAAAATGGTCATTGTCTACCAGTAGAACGCAGATTTGTACCTCATGATGTCATGACATATACAAACATGTATATTGGTGATCGCAACGCTTTGTATGCACTTTACAAAATGATAACTAGTCATTACCTCGACTTTGAAAAAGATGCAAATGAGATGAGTGAGATACCAGCATATAACTGTTTTCTGATACCATTGGAGGAGAAATTGTTTAATACATGGGATAGTTCTGCAGTAAAAAATTGCCAGATAAGCGATCGCAGGGTAGAATTCTGCATTCGACTGGTAGACACTGACATAGTCGGCATTATTAAGAGGGTTAATGGGGTCAATATCACATGTAAACCAAGACAGTGGTTATCCAAAATTGTTTTAGGTGGATTGTACTACTCATGTATATATGATTTGGATATTAAGGTTAATCCATATTCTATAAAATGAGAGAAAATTGAAGTTGTGAGTCTGAAAATACATATTTGGAAAAAAATTACATGCAAATTTTTTCCGACAACCCCCCCCCCCCCCCTAAATGAATAAGGAAAAAAATTACGTGTAAATTTTTGACGCCTACGTACCCCCCACCCCCGGTACGTTGTGTCCCGCAGTCCCCCCCCCCCCCCTGATTTTCGAAGCAATTTGATCTTTTGACCCGGATATTTTTCATCAATTTTCTCGAATATAGAATAATGAATAAGTAACGCTGCTAACGTGGTGCCATATATAAATGTACATCACAATATATAGCACATGATCTCTGAGCAGACTCATCCATTGAAGTGATATGAAACACTCCGGTAGGGTGATCAAATAGAAATGGAGAATACTCTTGCTCAAAGTAGTTATTTTAACAATTGTTATATCGAAAGTAACAACACACGCGGTCATCCTTATATATTCGTTAAATTCAATGTCGATGGCAATATCATTTTCGTTAGTTATCGTTAGTTTATCGATAGTTGCCTCCCAAATCGAGAAGTAGATATTTACAATTTAGCGTAGTTCAGACGATGTTTTCTATGGAGTGCTACGTCGATTTGCTTGAGATTTTCGGCGATGTTAGTAGAATGATACATTCCTCCAGTTGATATAGCGCCGGAATACCAACTAACTTATCAGTTTCACGCACCCGAACAAGTCCAAAATATGCCAGATAAATTAAAGTCTTTGAGTATAGCCCCGGTATAGTGTAAATTATGGGCTGTGAATAAAACTGATGATTGTACATTATTTCGCCATATGATGGCACTCGTAATGTAATGTAATGCTGTTCAGTTTCATATAATTGTGCATTAAAGCCATATGCTGACAGTGATAATGTTATGTAATGCTGTTCAGTTTCATATAATTGTGCATTAAAGCCATGCTGACAGTGATAATGTTATGTAATTATGTTCCGTGGAATTGTATTAAAAGGACGTAAGACTTTTGCGGCGGCTATATGTGAGATATTATCATAAGTTTGTAAATTCAATCATCAAGAAGAAGATAATAGATAGACTTAGATCTTATTTTCGCTATCAATAATTTTCAAACAACGCTGTTTCGCATGTTGAACCCAATGTTATGTAAACATTAATACTACAGTGATTTTCCAACAAGCATCGCTATAATGCTACAGGTAAATAACATATTTTAACCTAAATTGGTCATTCCAAGCAACTATAATAATACCCACACACGTTTCAATATACATGGATACACGTGTATATAGACATGTAGGGTAACTTATTCGCAAGTCAACTGATCTAATCATAACTAACACTGTGACACTGTCACACTCACTATGTACGTATATATATAGATATGTAGGATAATCCATTCATAAGTGAACCGATCTGATCCATAACTAACACACTATCATAACTAACACACTATCATAACTAACACACTATCATAACTAACACACTCTCATAATTACACACTATCATAACTAACACACCATCATAACTAACACACTATCATAACTAACACACTAGCATAACTAACACACTCTCATAATTACACACTATCATAACTAACACACTATCATAACTAACACACTATCATAACTAACACACTATCATAACTAACACACTCTCATAATTACACACTATCATAACTAACACACCATCATAACTAACACACTATCATAACTAACACACTAGCATAACTAACTCACTACCATAACTAACATACTGTCACAACAAACACACTATCATAACCAATACACTATTATGACTAACACACTATCATAACTAACACACAATCATAAATAACACACTGTTATAACTAACATACTATCACAACAAACACACTATCATAACTAATACACTATAATGACTACGACACTATCATAACTGACGCACTATCATAACTAACACACTCTCATAACTAACACACTATCATAATTGACGCACTATCACACTCACTTGAGGTTATCCTTTATCGTGATTCTCAACCAGATTTCTTGCATATATTTTTGAGGAACAGAGAATGTGATCTTGTCCTTCATGCACAGCTTGTAATCGTTTTCATCTCGCACCAGGATTCCCGTCTCATACTTCTTCTCGATTCCTTGGTGATACATCTTGATTTCAATCGGAAGCTCTGAGGACGAAAATATATTTTATACACCGGAAACTGTATAAAATGTGTTCAGGAAAAGATAGGCGCTCTTTAAGCCTTCCACGACAGGAGCTTCCAGAAATTTTGCGAAAACTCTGTATTCTCTTATACAAATGTACGCGAGTTTCCCATAGGGAGCCTCGCATATCTAAGATAATACATTGACCTAACAATATTTACTTGACATTGAAAGCCAGTGCATTCTCTTATATATGCAAGGTTCCCCATGGGAGATTTGCATACATATGAGTGTGCACTGGCACATAATCTTTAATGCTGCACCAGCGTGGCTCCCGTCATGAGAGGGTTAAACTTTCCCCATAGAGGTAATAATGATATGCAAAATTATAATAGCTCCATAAGTGCTAAGTCGCGTCTCCATCGGATGTTAGCAGCTCTAAGAATATGTCGCTAGGGCTGATGGGTAACACCAAAGGGGTCCAGACACATTTTGTAATGTTATTGTAAATGAGTGTAATTCAAGATGAATAAGTGTGCCTAAAACGCCCATTATTATTGGACGAGGATCCGTGCCGGGGTATCCGTGCCTAAAACGCCAATTCTTATTGGACAAGGAGAGCTAACCGTGTTGAGATAATAATATACATAAACATACTATTATTTCCGTCATATTCGCATCAAGATATCGTTTGAGACGAATGGACGGATTATACTCCCCCTACCCTACCCACCTGCACAACTGAACCAGCCACCTGATTGAGCTGAATAGCTACGTGCACATGCTTTGTTATTTCGGACATTAGCAGATGAAAATTTGTTGCATAATCTCTTATCGTTCTTCCACACACAGTAACAGAACCAACACAAATGTATAGAGGATATGAAATCAGTGTTTCTCTGATAGGAAATTTATGAATGAACAGAGTCTCGAATTTTCCTTTTTGTCGAGCCTGCGTGGTAGGCAAAGGTCATTCCCCTTCGCTGGACACACTGGATTTAGAAGAAAAGCCGATAAATCTGGACGATTGCGACTTCGAGTGCGATTTATAACAAAGTGAAAGTCTTCGAATATATATTCGAAGACGGTAGCGTTGTGAAATGTAAATCTATATAAGAGTCATCTTTACCAGATTTTGGGTGGCCACGAAAAGGGCCGTTTTACAAGACAACTGGATAAGGTGTCTTGATGAATTCTAATTCCTCCTCACTCCAAATGACCCGTAATAAACCTATTCCTTCGATGAGTGGTGGAACCATACCTTTCGGTACGTTCACACCTTCCACTGGAAAGAATCCTTCTGTCCCCATAACCAGATTTTCTGTTGCGTTTTAAAACATATGCAATTGAAGGATTAGGTGGTAGATTCGGATCAATCATTATCATTCCTATCTTCCATCCTTTGATATCGTCCAACATTTTGAAGGGAACAGCTACCATTTTTTTCATGATTAATCACGAATTATTCAGGTGATTACTTTACCAAGCATAAGAAGTGGTAAAAATCCCTCTTTTTGGTTTAAAATGTTGCCACCTCAGAATTAAACTGTTCTATCCACAATTTTGGTGGGAAATGAGATATTGGTATCGTTCGATTCAGTGCGGGATTTTCTGCCGGAAAATCATCAGATATATACTTATACACATGTCAAACAAATACCAACTTTAAATGCGAGGCTGTGGAAATCTGTTCCATCTCAAAAACAAACTTTTTGGACAGTGCTATATTCTATCGCCACTGTGGACAAATGAATCTATTTCTATTGTACCACGTGACTAAATAAATTTCAGTGCTAAAATATTGTATCTCTGATCTTCAATAGAAAGCAATAGAACCCGAACTTGGCCGAGTGCCAGCGAAGTGACTAGTTGGAAAGAGCGTTTTCTCACTCCTAGGTGTGAACATCTTATTTCTAGGATAATTATTTGGTTAAAATAACACAGAAAATGGCGTGATTTGGAATTTGTGCACGTTTATAGAATTTAAAAAGACGAAAACCACCATAGCACGGAATATATACAGAATATTGTACACAAATTGTTCTATCTCCAAAGTGTTTTTTCGTTGTTACACCAAAGATATCATATATTATGTCTCGAAACTCGTCATTTAATAGTATTTTACCCGCTGTGTACTATCTTCCAAAACCGAATGATAACATGTAAACCGGGGGGTCAAAACTTTAAACTCAATTTCCAACACAAATGAAAATAGGGAAATAAAACATTTTAGTTCTGACTCGACGATCTTTCGCTGCTACCCGCCACCACAGACGTAGCCCCCCAGTGCCACGCATCCTGTACATATATCCATGTATTTCAGGTATATATGGGTAATACATTATATCTCAAGCAGTTTCTAATATAATTAGTTGAAACTTCACATGTATATAGACATAGGTATACCCTGTCGAATGCCGCCGTTGACACGCCCACCAAGGTCACGTGACATTGGCGGCCATCTTGGATTAGTGGCTATTTGCCGGTATATATGTAGTTTGTGTGGCTATGAATGGGTGTGTTGTTTGTTTTCTAATTTTCAACCCAATTATACGATGTCCAACAGTAGGGTACACGGGAGTAACCTATATGAACCCACTTTGGACATAAAATAGGTCACGTGACCTTGGCGTCCATCTTGGATTTATGCAAGTTGCCACCTATTTGTAGCAAAATGGGATACAATGGCGCACTTTGTTGAGTTCGTGCTTTTGTTGCTTGAATATTCCCTGATAGGTACAATTCCAAATATAGATATATATATATATATATATATATATATAGCTAACAACACTAACGACCTTAGGGAGACTGTTGAAATAATCCGACCTTAGGGAGACATCTCGATATATCATTTTCTATGCATTTTCATAGCTTCTGTGTGTGGTGAGAGCATTTGGTATTAATCGAAAAACCATCAATTATGTCATTTGTGATGACTATTATAATATTTAAAAATATATACCAAGTGTCCCCCTAATACCGTCTCCCTAATGTTTGGTCATTTTACATACAACATGAACCATATTAGGGGGACATATACAATAAATACCACTACATGCGGTATTAGGGGGACACATATTAAAAATCAAAGTTATGGAGATACATAATATGTACTTTATATTTTGAAGCCATATTCTTGCAATAGTCTTACGAAGTGACTAGATATAATTTAAGATGCTAGCATACGCGAGAAATTTAACCCTCAATACACGAATGCGGGACCTGGTTTAATCTTTGTAAAACGCTATATCAGTACATGGCATTGGTTATAATAATAAAAGGCACGGGCGGCGTTCGTTGCAGAATTATCATATGTGTTCAAATCCCAACCAACAGAAGGAATATTAAAAAATATATAGTTTTGATCATATGCAAACATAATCAGCGCGTAAATAGTATATTGTCCTCAATGTGCACTATGGTGGCGTAAACAGCAGTCTGCTCATGTTACAGAAGTTTTGCTTTTGTTTACACAACACAACGCAAGTATAGTAGTTGACCACACCAAAATTATATAAACGCTCTTTATTATTTCCATATAAGGAACAAATAACGCTCTTTATGTTTACCATATCCGGATCTAAACAAAAGCAAGGAAACGTAACGGTTTTTCCCTTTCTTTACATAAATATGCGCAAAACACAACGCAATCATATTGGTTAATCACACAAACATTATATAAACGCTCTTCATTATTTCCATATAAGAAAAATAGTAACAAACAACGCTCTTTATGCTTACCATATCCGGATCTATACAAAAGTCAGGAAACGTAACGGTTTTTTTCCTTTTGTTTGCACAACAAAGTGAAAACAATTGACAATAACATACTGTTTATGCCATATTTCTGTATGATATAACAACAACTTCTGCCTATATTTTACTATTTTCTGTTTATGGCGGTTTTTGACGGAGATGAATATTTTAACAGCATACGCACCGCCAACACTGCCCGTATCTTTAATATGAGCAATAAAAGATGTTTGTTATTAATACCAAATGCTCTCACCATACCCAGAAGCTGCACGTTGCATGGAAAATGATATATTGAGATGTCTGCCTAAGGTCGGATTATTTCAAGGGTCTCCCGAATGTCGTTTCATGTTGTTAGGTATATGTATATCATTACATGGTATTGGTTATAATAATTAAAGGCACGGGCGCCGTTCGTTGCAGAACTATTCATATGTGATCAAATGCCACCAACAGATGGAATATTAAAATATATAACAGACATGACAATTGGAACTTATTCCCTATTCCTTATTCGTTATTTCGAAAAATGTCGCTTTCGACCGATTTGACGGCATGGGTGGGTGGCCCGCCCCAAATACCACCTAGAAACACCCCGACCCCCACCCATCACCCCGGGGGGGGGGGGGTGCCACCCCGAGGGGGTGAAAATGGGGGTATGGACCATTTTCGAGAACGGTAAGGATTTCGACCGATTTGACGGGCATGGGGTGGGTGGCCCGCCCCAAATACTACCTAGAAACACCCCGACCCCCACCCATCACCCCCGAGGGGTGCCATCCCGAGGGGGTGAAAATGGGGTATGGACCATTTTCGAGAACGGTAAGGATTTCGACCGATTTGACGGCATGGGTGTGTGGCCCGCCCCAAATACTACCTAGAAACACCCCGACCCCCCACCCATCACCCCCGGGGGTGCCACCCCGAGGGGGTGAAAATGGGGTGTAGACCATTTTCGAGAACGGCAAGGATTTCGACCGATTTGACGGCATGGGTGGTGGCCCGCCCCAAATACCACCTAGAAACACCCCGACCCCCCACCCCATCACCCCCGGGGGGGTGCCACCCCGAGGGGGTGAAAATGGGGTATGGACCATTTTCGAGAACGGTAGAGATTTCGACCGATTTGACGGCATGGGTGGGTGGCCCGCCCCAAATACTACCTAGAAACACCCCGACCTCCCACCCATCACCCCCGGGGGGGGGGTGCCACCCCGAGAGGGTGAAAATGGGGTATGGACCATTTTCGAGAACGGTAAGGATTTCGACCGATTTGACAGCATGGGTGGGTGGCCCGCCCCAAATACTACCTAGAAACACCCCGACCCCCCCACCCATCACCCCCGGGGGTGCCACCCCGAGGGGGGTGAAAATGGGGTATGGACCATTTTCGAGAACGGTAAGGATTTCGACCGATTTGACGGCATGGGTAGGTGGCCCCGCCCCAAATACCAACTAGAAACACCCCGACCCCCCACCCATCACCCCCGGGGGGGGGGGGTGCCACCCGAGGGGTGAAAATGGGGTATAGACCATTTTCGAGGACGGTAAGGATTTCGACCGATTGACAACATGGGTGGGTGGCCCGCCCCAAATACCACCTAGAAACACCCCGACCCCCCACCCATCACCCCAGGGGGGTGCCACCCCGAGGGGGTGAAAATGGGGTATGGACAATTTTCGAGAACGGTAAGGATTTCGACCGATTTGACGGCATGGGTGGGTGGCCCGCCCAAATACCAACTAGAAACACCACGACCCCCACCCATCACCCCAGGGGGGTGCCACCCCGAGGGGGTGAAAATGGGGTATAGACCATTTTCGAGAACGGTAAAGGATTTCGACCGATTTGACGGCATGGGTGGGTGGCCCGCCCCAAATACCACCTAGAAACACCCCGACCCCCACACATCACCCCCGGGGGGTGCCACCCCGAGGGGGTGAAAATGGGGTATGGACCATTTTCAAGAACGGTAAGGATTTTGACCGATTTGACGGCATGGGTGGGTGGCCCGCCCCAAATACTACCTAGAAACACCCCGACCTCCCACCCATCACTCCCGGGGGGTGCCAACCCGAGAGGGTAAAAATGGGGTATGGACCATTTTCGAGAACGGTAAGGATTTCGACCGATTTGACAGCATGGGTGGGTGGCCCGCCCCAAATACTACCTAGAAACACCCCGACCCCCCACCCATCACCCCCGGGGGTGCCACCCCGAGGGGGTGAAAATGGGGTATGGACCATTTTCGAGAACGGTAAGGATTTCGACCGATTTGACGGCATGGGTGGGTGGCCCGCCCCAAATACCAACTAGAAACACCCCCGACCCCCCACCCATCACCCCAGGGGGGTGCCACCCCGAGGGGGGTGAAAATGGGGTATAGACCATTTTCGAGAACGGTAAGGATTTCGACCGATTTGACGGCATGGGTGGGTGGCCCGCCCCAAATACCACCTAGAAACACCCCGACCCCCACACATCACCCCCGGGGGGTGCCACCCCGAGGGGGTGAAAATGGGGTATGGACCATTTTCAAGTACGGTAAGGATTCTGACCGATTTGACGGCATGGGTGGGTGGCCCGCCCCAAATACTACCTAGAAACACCCCGACCTCCCACCCATCACCCCCGGGGGGTGCCACCCCGAGAGGGTAAAAATGGGGTATGGACCATTTTCGAGAACGGTAAGGATTTCGACCGATTTGACGGCATGGGGTGGGTGGCCCGCCCCAAATACCAACTAGAAACACCCCGACCCCCCACACATCACCCCCGGTGGGTGCCACCCCCGAGGGGGTGAAAATGGGGTATGGACCATTTTCGAGAACGGTAAGGATTTCGACCGATTTGACGGCATGGGTGGGTGGGCCCCGCCCCAAATACTACATAGAAACACCCCGACCCCCCACCATCACCCCCGGTGTGCCACCCCGAGGGGGTGAATATGGGGTATGGACCATTTTCGAGAACGGTAAGGATTTCGACCGATTTGACGGAATGGGTGGGTGGCCCGCCCCAAATACCACCTAGAAACACCCCCGACCCCCGCACCCATCACCCCCCGGGGGTGCCACCCCGAGGGGGTGAAAATGGGGTATGGACCATTTTCGAGAACGGTAAGGATTTCGACCGATTTGACGGCATGGGTGGGTGGCCCGTTCCCAATACCACCAAGAAACACCCCCGACCACCCACCCGTCACCCCCGGGGGGGTGCCACCCCGAGGGGGTGAAAATGGGGGTATGGACCATTTTCGAGTACGGTAAGGATTTCGACCGATTTGACGGCATGGGTGGGTGGCCCGCCCCAAATGCTACCTAGAAACACCCCGACCTCCCACCCATCACCCCGGGGGGTGCCACCCCGAGAGGGTGAAAATGGGGTATGGACCATTTTCGAGAACGGTAAGGATTTCGACCGATTTGACGGCATTGGTGGGTGGCCCGCCCCAAATACCACCTAGAAACACCCCCGACCCCCCACCCATCACCCCCGGGGGGTGCCACCCCGAGGGGGTGAAAATGGGGTATGGGACCATTTTCGAGACCGGTAAGGATTTCGACCGATTTGACGGCATGGGTGGGTGGCCCGCCCGAAATACTACATAGAAACACCCCGAACCCCCACCCATCACCCCCCGGGGTACAACTTCGAGGGGGTGAAAATGGTGTATGGACCATTTTCGAGAACGGTAAGGATTTCGACCGATTTGACGGCATGGGTGGGTGGCCCGCCCCAAATACTACATAGAAACACCCCGACCCCCCACCATCACCCCCGGGGTGCCACACCGAGGGGGTAAATATGGGGTATGGACCATTTTCGAGAACGGTAAGGATTTCGACCGATTTGACGGCATGGGTGGGTGGCCCGCCCCAAATACCACCTAGAAACACCCCGACCCCCACCCATCACCCCCGGGGGGTGCCACCCGAGGGGTGAAAATGAGGTATGGGACCATTTTCGAGAACGGTAAGGATTTCGACCGATTTGACGGCATGGGTGGGTGGCCCGTTCCAAATACCACCAAGAAACACCCCGACCCCCCCACCCATCACCCCCGCGGGGGTGCCACCCCCGAGGGGGTGAAAATGGGGTATGGACCATTTTCGAGAAAGGTAACGATTTCGACCGATTTGACGGCATGGGTGGGTGGCCCGCCCCAAATGCTACCTAGAAACACCCCGACCTCCCACCCATCACCCCGGGGGGTGCCACCCCGAGAGGGTGAAAATGGGGTATGGACCATTTCGAGAACGGTAAGGATTTCGACCGATTTGACGGCATGGGTGGGTGGCCCGTCCCAAATACCACCTAGAAACAACCCGACCCCCCACCCATCACCCCCGGGGGTGCCACCCCGAGGGGATGAAAATGGGGTATGGACCATTTTCGAGAACGGTAAGGATTTCGACCGATTTGACGGCATGGGTGGGTGGCCCGCCCGAAATACTACATAGAAACACCCCGAACCCCCCACCCATCACCCCCCGGGGGTACAACTCCGAGGGGGTGAAAATGGTGTATGGACCATTTTCGAGAACGGCAAGGATTTCGACCGATTTGACGGCATGGGTGGGTGGCCCGCCCCAAATACTACATAGAAACACCCCGACCCCCCTACCCATCACCCCCGGGGTGCCACACCGAGGGGGTAAATATGGGGTATGGACCATTTTCGAGAACGGTAAGGATTTCGACCGATTTGACGGCATGGGTGGGTGGCCCGTCCAAATACCACCTAGAAACACCCCCGACCCCCCACCCATCACCCCCGGGGGGGCCACCGAGGGGTGAAAATGGGGTATGGACCATTTTCGAGAACGGTAAGGATTTCGACCGATTTGACGGCATGGGTGGGTGGCCCCGTTCCAAATACCAACAAGAAACACCCCGACCCCCCCACCCATCACCCCCGGGGGGTTCCACCCCGAGGGGGTGAAAATGGGGTATAGACCATTTTCGAGAACGGTAAGAATTTCGACCGACTTGACGGCATGGGTGGGTGGCCCGCCCCAAATGCTACCTAGAAACATCCCGATCTCCCACCCATCACCCCCGGGGGGTGCCACCCCCGAGAGGGTGAAAATGGGGTATGGACCATTTTCGAGAACGGTAAGGATTTCGACCGATTTGACGGCATGGGTGGGTGGCCCGCCCCAAATACCACCTAGAAACACCCCGACCCCCCACCCATCACCCCCGGGGGGTGCCACCCCGAGGGGGTGAAAATGGGGTATGGACCATTTTCGAGAACGGTAAGTATTTCGACCGATTTGACGGCATGGGTGGGTGGCCCGCCCGAAATACTACATAGAAACACCCCGACCCCCCCACCCATCACCCCCGGGGGTACAACTCCGAGGGGGGTAAAAATGGTGTATGGAACATTTTCGATAACGGTAAGGATTTCGACCGATTTGACGGCATGGGTGGGTGGCCCGCCCCAAATACTGCCTAGAAACACCCCGACCCCCCACCCATCACCCCCGGGGGTGCCACACCGATGGGGTGAATATGGGGTATGGACCATTTTCGAGAACGGTAAGGATTTCGACCGATTTGACGGCATGGGTGGGTGGCCCGCCCCAAATACCACTTACAAACACCCCGACCCCCCACCCATCACCCCCGGGGGGTGCCACCCGAGGGGGTGAAAATGGGGTATGGACCATTTTCGAGAACGGTAAGGATTTCGACCGATTTGACGGCATGGGTGGGTGGCCCGCCCAAATACTACCTAGAAACACCACGACCGCCCACCCATCACCCCGGGGGTGCCACCCCGAGGGGGTGAAAATGGGCTATGGACCATTTTCGAGAACGGTAAGGATTTCGACCGATTTGACGGCATGGGTGGGTGGCCCGCCCCAAATACCACATAGAAACACCTCGACCCCCACCCATCACCCCGGGGGTGCCACCCCGAGGGGGTGAAAATGATCCATACCCCATTTTCACCCCCTCGGGTGGCACCCCCCGGGGTGATGGGTGGGGGTCGGGGTGTTTCTATGTGGTATTTTGGGCGGGCCATCTACACATGCCGTCAAATCGGTCGAAATCCTTACCGTTCTCGAAAATGGTCCATATCCCATTTTCACCCCCTCGGGTGGCACCCCCCGGGAGTGATAAGTGGGGGGTCGGGGTGTTTATATGTGGTATTTGGGGCGGGCCACCCACCCATGCCGTCAAATCGGTCGAAACCCTTACCGTTCTCGAAAATGGTCCATGCCCCATTTTCACCCCCTTGGGGTGGCACCCCCCGGGGGTGATGGGTGGGGGTCGGGGTGTTTCTAGGTGGTATTTGGGGCGAGCCACACACCCATGCCGTCAAATCGGTCGAAATCCTTACCGTTCTCGAAAATGGTCCATACCCCATTTTCACCCCTTCGGGGTGGCACCCCCCGGGGGTGATGGGTGAGGGGTCGGGGTGTTTCTAGGTAGTATTTGGGGCGGGCCATCCACCCATGCCCTCAAATCGGTCAAAATCCTTACCGATCTCGAAAATGGTCCATATCCCATATTCACTCCCTCAGGGTGGCACTCCCCCCCGGGGGTGATGGGTGGGGGATCGGGGTGTTTCTATGTAGTATTTGGGGCGGGCCACCCACCCATGCCTTCAAATCGGTCGAAATCTTTACCGTTCTCGAAAATGGTCTATACCCCATTTCACCCCCTCGGGGTAGCACCCCCCGGGAGTGATGGGTGGGGGGTCGGGGTGTTTCTATGTAGTATTTGGGGCGGGCCACCCACCCATTCGGTCAAATCGGTCGAAATCCTTACCGTTCTCGAAAATGGTCCATACCCCATTTTCACCCCCTCGGGGTGGCACCCCCCGGGGGTGATGGGTAGGGGTCGGGGTGTTTCTAGGTAATATTTGGGGCGGGCCACCCACCCATGCCGTCAAATCAGTCGAAATCCTTACCGTTCTCGAAAATGGTCCATACCCCATTTTCAACCTCTCGGGGTGGCACCCCCCGGGGGTGATGGGTGGGGGGTCGGGGTGTTTCTAGGTAGTATTTGGGGCGGGCCACCCACCCATGCCGTAAAATCGGTCGAAATCCTTACAGTTCTCGAAAATGGTCCATACCCCATTTTCACCCCCTCGGGGTGGCACCCCCGGGGGTGATGGGTGGGGGGTCGGGGTGTTTCTAGGTAATATTTGGGGCGGGCCACCCACCCATGCCGTCAAATCGGTCGAAATCCTTACCGTTCTCGAAAATGGTCCATACCCCATTTTCACCCCCTCGGGTGGCACCCCCCGGGGGTGATGGGTAGGGGTCGGGGTATTTCTAGGTGGTATTTGGGGCGGGCTACCCACCCATGCCGTCAAATCGGTCGAAATCCTTACCCTTCTCGAAAATGGTCCATACCCCATTTTCACCCCCTCGGGGTGGCACCCCCCCCCCCCCCCGGGGTGATGGGTTGGGGGGTCGGGGTGTTTCTAGGTGTTATAATTTGGGCGGGCCACCCACCCATGCCGTCAAATCGGTCGAAATCCTTACCGTACTCGAAAATGTTCCATACCCCATTTTCACCCCCTCTGGTGGCACCCCCAATGGGTGAAGGGTGGGGGATCGGGGTGTTTCTAGGTGGTATTTGGGGCGGGCCACCAACCTATGCCGTCAAATCGGTCGAAATCCTTACCGTTCTCGAAAATGGTCCATACCCCATGTTCACCCCATCGGGGTGGCACCCCCAGGGTGATGGGTGGGGGGTCGGGGTGTTTCTAGGTGGTATTTGGGGCGGGCCACCCACCCATGCCGTCAATTCGGTCGAAATCCTTACCGTTCTCGAAAATGTTCCATTCCCCATTTTCACCCCCTCGGGGTGGCACCCCCGGGGGTGATGGGTGGGGGTCGGGGTGTTTCTAGGTAGTATTTGGGGCGAGCCACCCTCCCATGCCGTCAAATCGGTCGAAATCCTTACCGTTCTCGAAAATGGTCCATACCCCATTTTCACCCCCTCGGGTGGCACCCCCCGGGGGTGATGAGTGGGGGGTCGGGATCTTTCTAGGTAGTATTTGGGGCGGGCCACCCACACATTCCGTCAAATCGGTCGAAATCCTTACCGTTCTCGAAAATGGTCCATACCCCATTTTCACCCCATCGGGGTGGCACCCCCCCGGGGGTGATGGGTGGGGGTCGGGGTGTTTCTAGGTAGTATTTGGGGCGGGCCACCCACCCATGCCGTCAAATCGGTCGAAATCCTTACCGTTCTCGAAAATGGTCCATACCCCATTTTCACCCCCTCGGGGTGGCACCCCCCGGGGGTGATGGGTGGGGGGTCGGGGTGTTTCTAGGTGGTATTTGGGGCGGGCCACCCACCCATGCCGTCAAATCGGTCGAAAGCGACATTTTTGGAAATAAGGAATAGAGAATAAGTTCCAATTGTCATGTCTGTAAATATATAGCTTTGTCGAGATGTCTCCCTAAGGTCGGATTATTTCAAGAGTCTCCCTAATGTCGTTAATTTTGTTAGCTATATGTATATGTATATCAGTACGTGGCATTGGTTATAATAATTAAAGGCACGGGCGGTGTTCGTTGCAGAAATATTAGTATGTGGTCAAATCGCCACCAACAGATGGAATATTAAAATATGTACAGTTTTGTTCATATGCAAACGTAATCAGCGCATGAATAGTGTATTGTCCTCAATGTGTACCATGATTGCGTAAACAACAGTATGCTCGTGTTACATAAGTTTTGCTTCTGTTTACATAACACAACGCAATCATATTGGTTAATCACACAAACATGATATAAACGCTCTTCATTATTTCCATATAAGAAATATAGTAACAAAAAACGCTCTTTATGCTTACCATATCCGGATCTATACAAACGTCAGGAAACGTAACGTACTGTTTATGCCATAGTTCTGTATGATATAACAACAAATTCTGCCTATATTTTACTATTTCTGTTTATGGTGGTTTTTGACGGAGCTGAATATTTTAACAGCATACCCACCGCTAAAGACAGTCCGTATCTTTAATATGAGCAATAAAAGATGTTTTTTTATTAATACCAAATGCTCTCACCATACCCTGAAGCTGCACGTTGCATGGAAAATTATATATTGAGATGTCTGCCTAAGGTCGGATTATTTCAAGAGTCTCCCGAATGTCGTTTCATGTTGTTAGGTATATGTATATCATTACATGGTATTGGTTATAATAATTAAAGGCACGGGCGGCGTTCGTTGCAGAACTATTCATATGTGATCAAATCGCCACCAACAGATGGAATATTAAAATATATATAGCTTTGTTGAGATGTCTCCCTAAGGTCGGATTATTTCAAGAGTCCCCCTAATGTCGTTAATTTTGTTAGCTATATGTATATGTATATGAGTACATGGCATTGGTTATAATAATTAAAGGCACGGGCGGTGTTCGTTGCAGAAATATTAATATGTGGTCAAATCGCCACCAACAGATGGAATATTAAAATATGTACAGTTTTGTTCATATGCAAACGTAATCAGCGCGTGAATAGTGTATTGTCCTCAATGTGTACGATGATTGCGTAAACAACAGCATGCTCGTGTTACAGAAGTTTTGCTTCTGTTTACAAAACACAACGCAATCATATTGGTTAATCACACAAACATTATATAAACGCTCATCATTATTTCCATATAAGAAAAATAGTAACAAACAACGCTCTTTGTGCTTACCATATCCGGATCTATACAAAAGTCAGGACACGTAACGGTTTTTTCCTTTTGTTTGCACAACAAAGTGAAAACAATTGACAATAACATACTGTTTATGCCATATTTCTGTATGATATAACAACAACTTCTGCCTATATTTTACTATTTCTGTTTATGGCGGTTTTTGACGGAGGTGAATATTTTAACAGCATACCCACCGCCAACACCGCCCGTATCTTTAATGTGAGCAATAAAAGATGTGTTTTTATTAATACTAAATGCTCTCACCATACCCAGAAGCTGCACGTTGCATGGAAAATTATATATTGAGATGTCTGCCTAAGGTCGGATTATTTCAAGAGTCTCCCGAATGTCGTTTCATGTTGTTAGGTATATGTATATCATTACATGGTATTGGTTATAATAATTAAAGGCACGGGCGGCGTTCGTTGCAGAACTATTCATATGTGATCAAATCGCCACCAACAGATGGAATATTAAAATATATATATCTTTGTTGAGATGTCTCCCTAAGGTCGGATTATTTCAAGAGTCTCCCTAATGTCGTTAATTTTGTTAGCTATATGTATATGTATATCAGTACATGGCATTGGTTATAATAATTAAAGGCACGGGTGGCGTTCGTTGCAGAACTATTCATATGTGATCAAATCGCCACCAACAGATGGAATATTAAAATATATATAGCTTTGTCGAGATGTCTCCCTAAGGTCGGATTATTTCAAGAGTCTCCATAATGTCGTTAATTTTGTTAGCTATATGTATATGTATATCAGTACATGGCATTGGTTATACTAATTAAAGGCACGGGCGGTGTTCGTTGCAGAAATATTAATATGTGGTCAAATCGCCCCCAACAGATGGAATATTAAAATATGTACAGTTTTGTTCATATGCAAACGTAATCAGCGCGTGAATAGTGTATTGTCCTCAATGTGTACGATGATTGTGTAAACAACAGCATGCTGGTGTTACAGCAGTTTTGCTTCTGTTTACATAACACAACGTAATAATATTGGTTAATCACACAAACATTATATAAACGCTCTTCATTATTTCCATATAAGAAAAATAGTAACAAACAACGCTCTTTATGCTTACCATATCCGGATCTATACGAAAGTCAGGAAACGTAACGGTTTTTTCCTTTTGTTTGCAACAAAGTGAAAACAATTGACAATAACATACTGTTTATGCCATATTTCTGTTTGATATAACAACAGATTCTGCCTATATTTTACTATTTCTGTGTATGGCGGTTTTTGACGGAGATGAATATTTTAACAGCATACCCACCGCCAACCAACACCGCCCGTATCTATAATATGAGCAATAAAAGATGTTTTTTTATTAGTACCAAATGCTCTCACCATACCCTGAAGCTGCACGTTGCATGGAAAATGATATATTGAGATGTCTGCCTAAGGTCGGATTATTTCAAGAGTCTCCCGAATGTCGTTTCATGTTGTTAGGTATATGTATATCATTACATGGTATTGGTTATAATAATTAAAGGCACGGGCGGCGTTCGTTGCAGAACTATTCATATGTGATCAAATCGCCACCAACAGATGGAATATTAAAATATATATAGCTTTGTTGAGATGTCTCCCTAAGGTCGGATTATTTCAAGAGTCTCCCTAATGTCGTTAATTTTGTTAGCTATATGTATATGTATATGAGTACATGGCATTGGTTATAATAATTAAAGGCACGGGCGGTGTTCGTTGCAGAAATATTAATATGTGGTCAAATCGCCACCAACAGATGGAATATTAAAATATGTACAGTTTTGTTCATATGCAAACGTAATCAGCGCGTGAATAGTGTATTGTCCTCAATGTGTACGATGATTGCGTAAACAACAGCCTGCTCGTGTTACAGAAGTTTTGCTGCTGTTTACATAACACAACGCAGTCATATTGGTTAATCTCACAAACATTACATGAACGCTCTTCATTATTTCCATATAAGAAAAATAGTAACAAACAGCGCTCTTTATGCTTACCATATCCGGATCTATACAAAAGTCCGGAAACGTAACGGTTTTTTCCTTTTGTTTGCACAACAAAGTGAAAACAATTGACAATAACATACTGTTTATGTCATATTTATGTATGATATAACAACAGATTCTGCCTATATTTTACTATTTCTGTGTATGGCGGTTTTTGACGGAGATGAATATTTTAACAGCATACCCACCGCCAACACCGCCCGTATCTATAATATGAGCAATAAAAGATTATTTTTTTATTAGTACCAAATGCTCTCACCATACCCTGAAGCTGCACGTTGCATGGGAAATGATATATTGAGATGTCTGCCTAAGGTCGGATTATTTCAAGAGTCTCCCGAATGTCGTTTCATGTTGTTAGGTATATGTATATCATTACATGGTATTGGTTATAATAATTAAAGGCACGGGCGGCGTTCGTTGCAGAACTATTCATATGTGATCAAATCGCCACCAACAGATGGAATATTAAAATATATATAGCTTTGTTGAGATGTCTCCCTAAGGTCGGATTATTTCAAGAGTCTCCCTAATGTCGTTAATTTTGTTAGCTATATGTATATGTATATCAGTACATGGCATTGGTTATAATAATTAAAGGCACGGGTGGCGTTCGTTGCAGAACTATTCATATGTGATCAAATCGCCACCAACAGATGGAATATTAAAATATATATAGCTTTGTCGAGATGTCTCCCTAAGGTCGGATTATTTCAAGAGTCTCCCTAATGTCGTTAATTTTGTTAGCTATATGTATATGTATATCAGTACATGGCATTGGTTATAATAATTATAGGCACGGGTGGCGTTCGTTGCAGAACTATTCATATGTGATCAAATCGCCACCAACAGATGGAATATTAAAATATATATAGCTTTGTCGAGATGTCTCCCTAAGGTCGGATTATTTCAAGAGTCTCCCTAATGTCGTTAATTTTGTTAGCTATATGTATATGTATATCAGTACATGGCATTGGTTATAATAATTAAAGGCACGGGTGGTGTTCGTTGCAGAAATATTAATATGTGGTCAAATCGCCACCAACAGATGTAATATTAAAATATGTACAGTTTTGTTCATATGCAAACGTAATCAGCGCATGAATAGTGTATTGTCCTCAATGTGTACGATGATTGCGTAAACAACAGCATGCTCGTGTTACAGAAGTTTTGCTTCTGTTTACATAACACAACGCAATCATATTGGTTAATCACACAAACATTATATAAACGCTCTTCATTATTTCCATATAAGAAATATAGTAACAAACAACGCTCTGTATGCTTACCATATCCGGATCTATACAAAAGTCAGGAAACGTAACGTACTGTTTATGCCATAGTTCTGTATGATATAACAACAAATTCTGCCTATATTTTACTATTTCTGTTTATGGCAGTTTTTGACGGAGCTGAATATTTTAACAGCATACCCACCGCCAAAGACAGTCCGTATCTTTAATATGAGCAATAAAAGATGTTTTTTTTATTAATACCAAATGCTCTCACCATACCCTGAAGCTGCACGTTGCATGGAAAATGATATATTGAGATGTCTGCCTAAGGTCGGATTATTTCAAGAGTCTCCCGAATGTCGTTTCATGTTGTTAGGTATATGTATATCATTACATGGTATTGGTTATAATAATTAAAGGCACGGGCGGCGTTCGTTGCAGAACTATTCATATGTGATCAAATCGCCACCAACAGATGGAATATTAAAATATATATAGCTTTGTTGAGATGTCTCCCTAAGGTCGGATTATTTCAAGAGTCTCCCTAATGTCGTTAATTTTGTTAGCTATATGTATATGTATATGAGTACATGGCATTGGTTATAATAATTAAAGGCACGGGCGGTGTTCGTTGCAGAAATATTAATATGTGGTCAAATCGCCACCAACAGATGGAATATTAAAATATGTACAGTTTTGTTCATATGCAAACGTAATCAGCGCGTGAATAGTGTATTGTCCTCAATGTGTACGATGATTGCGTAAACAACAGCATGCTCGTGTTACAGAAGTTTTGCTTCTGTTTACAAAACACAACGCAATCATATTGGTTAATCACACAAACATTATATAAACGCTCATCATTATTTCCATATAAGAAAAATAGTAACAAACAACGCTCTTTGTGCTTACCATATCCGGATCTATACAAAAGTCAGGACACGTAACGGTTTTTTCCTTTTGTTTGCACAACAAAGTGAAAACAATTGACAATAACATACTGTTTATGCCATATTTCTGTATGATATAACAACAACTTCTGCCTATATTTTACTATTTCTGTTTATGGCGGTTTTTGACGGAGATGAATATTTTAACAGCATACCCACCGCCAACACCGCCCGTATCTTTAATGTGAGCAATAAAAGATGTGTTTTTATTAATACTAAATGCTCTCACCATACCCAGAAGCTGCACGTTGCATGGAAAATTATATATTGAGATGTCTGCCTAAGGTCGGATTATTTCAAGAGTCTCCCGAATGTCGTTTCATGTTGTTAGGTATATGTATATCATTACATGGTATTGGTTATAATAATTAAAGGCACGGGCGGCGTTCGTTGCAGAACTATTCATATGTGATCAAATCGCCACCAACAGATGGAATATTAAAATATATATATCTTTGTTGAGATGTCTCCCTAAGGTCGGATTATTTCAAGAGTCTCCCTAATGTCGTTAATTTTGTTAGCTATATGTATATGTATATCAGTACATGGCATTGGTTATAATAATTAAAGGCACGGGTGGCGTTCGTTGCAGAACTATTCATATGTGATCAAATCGCCACCAACAGATGGAATATTAAAATATATATAGCTTTGTCGAGATGTCTCCCTAAGGTCGGATTATTTCAAGAGTCTCCATAATGTCGTTAATTTTGTTAGCTATATGTATATGTATATCAGTACATGGCATTGGTTATACTAATTAAAGGCACGGGCGGTGTTCGTTGCAGAAATATTAATATGTGGTCAAATCGCCCCCAACAGATGGAATATTAAAATATGTACAGTTTTGTTCATATGCAAACGTAATCAGCGCGTGAATAGTGTATTGTCCTCAATGTGTACGATGATTGTGTAAACAACAGCATGCTGGTGTTACAGCAGTTTTGCTTCTGTTTACATAACACAACGTAATAATATTGGTTAATCACACAAACATTATATAAACGCTCTTCATTATTTCCATATAAGAAAAATAGTAACAAACAACGCTCTTTATGCTTACCATATCCGGATCTATACGAAAGTCAGGAAACGTAACGGTTTTTTCCTTTTGTTTGCAACAAAGTGAAAACAATTGACAATAACATACTGTTTATGCCATATTTCTGTTTGATATAACAACAGATTCTGCCTATATTTTACTATTTCTGTGTATGGCGGTTTTTGACGGAGATGAATATTTTAACAGCATACCCACCGCCAACCAACACCGCCCGTATCTATAATATGAGCAATAAAAGATGTTTTTTTATTAGTACCAAATGCTCTCACCATACCCTGAAGCTGCACGTTGCATGGAAAATGATATATTGAGATGTCTGCCTAAGGTCGGATTATTTCAAGAGTCTCCCGAATGTCGTTTCATGTTGTTAGGTATATGTATATCATTACATGGTATTGGTTATAATAATTAAAGGCACGGGCGGCGTTCGTTGCAGAACTATTCATATGTGATCAAATCGCCACCAACAGATGGAATATTAAAATATATATAGCTTTGTTGAGATGTCTCCCTAAGGTCGGATTATTTCAAGAGTCTCCCTAATGTCGTTAATTTTGTTAGCTATATGTATATGTATATGAGTACATGGCATTGGTTATAATAATTAAAGGCACGGGCGGTGTTCGTTGCAGAAATATTAATATGTGGTCAAATCGCCACCAACAGATGGAATATTAAAATATGTACAGTTTTGTTCATATGCAAACGTAATCAGCGCGTGAATAGTGTATTGTCCTCAATGTGTACGATGATTGCGTAAACAACAGCCTGCTCGTGTTACAGAAGTTTTGCTGCTGTTTACATAACACAACGCAGTCATATTGGTTAATCTCACAAACATTACATGAACGCTCTTCATTATTTCCATATAAGAAAAATAGTAACAAACAGCGCTCTTTATGCTTACCATATCCGGATCTATACAAAAGTCCGGAAACGTAACGGTTTTTTCCTTTTGTTTGCACAACAAAGTGAAAACAATTGACAATAACATACTGTTTATGTCATATTTATGTATGATATAACAACAGATTCTGCCTATATTTTACTATTTCTGTGTATGGCGGTTTTTGACGGAGATGAATATTTTAACAGCATACCCACCGCCAACACCGCCCGTATCTATAATATGAGCAATAAAAGATTATTTTTTTATTAGTACCAAATGCTCTCACCATACCCTGAAGCTGCACGTTGCATGGAAAATGATATATTGAGATGTCTGCCTAAGGTCGGATTATTTCAAGAGTCTCCCGAATGTCGTTTCATGTTGTTAGGTATATGTATATCATTACATGGTATTGGTTATAATAATTAAAGGCACGGGCGGCGTTCGTTGCAGAACTATTCATATGTGATCAAATCGCCACCAACAGATGGAATATTAAAATATATATAGCTTTGTTGAGATGTCTCCCTAAGGTCGGATTATTTCAAGAGTCTCCCTAATGTCGTTAATTTTGTTAGCTATATGTATATGTATATCAGTACATGGCATTGGTTATAATAATTAAAGGCACGGGTGGCGTTCGTTGCAGAACTATTCATATGTGATCAAATCGCCACCAACAGATGGAATATTAAAATATATATAGCTTTGTCGAGATGTCTCCCTAAGGTCGGATTATTTCAAGAGTCTCCCTAATGTCGTTAATTTTGTTAGCTATATGTATATGTATATCAGTACATGGCATTGGTTATAATAATTAAAGGCACGGGTGGCGTTCGTTGCAGAACTATTCATATGTGATCAAATCGCCAGCAACAGATGGAATATTAAAATATATATAGCTTTGTCGAGATGTCTCCCTAAGGTCGGATTATTTCAAGAGTCTCCCTAATGTCGTTAATTTTGTTAGCTATATGTATATGTATATCAGTACATGGCATTGGTTATAATAATTAAAGGCACGGGTGGTGTTCGTTGCAGAAATATTAATATGTGGTCAAATCGCCACCAACAGATGTAATATTAAAATATGTACAGTTTTGTTCATATGCAAACGTAATCAGCGCATGAATAGTGTATTGTCCTCAATGTGTACGATGATTGCGTAAACAACAGCATGCTCGTGTTACAGAAGTTTTGCTTCTGTTTACATAACACAACGCAATCATATTGGTTAATCACACAAACATTATATAAACGCTCTTCATTATTTCCATATAAGAAATATAGTAACAAACAACGCTCTGTATGCTTACCATATCCGGATCTATACAAAAGTCAGGAAACGTAACGTACTGTTTATGCCATAGTTCTGTATGATATAACAACAAATTCTGCCTATATTTTACTATTTCTGTTTATGGCAGTTTTTGACGGAGCTGAATATTTTAACAGCATACCCACCGCCAAAGACAGTCCGTATCTTTAATATGAGCAATAAAAGATGTTTTTTTTATTAATACCAAATGCTCTCACCATACCCCGAAGCTGCACGTTGCATGGAAAATGATATATTGAGATGTCTGCCTAAGGTCGGATTATTTCAAGAGTCTCCCGAATGTCGTTTCATGTTGTTAGGTATATGTATATCATTACATGGTATTGGTTATAATAATTAAAGGCACGGGCGGCGTTCGTTGCAGAACTATTCATATGTGATCAAATCGCCACCAACAGATGGAATATTAAAATATATATAGCTTTGTTGAGATGTCTCCCTAAGGTCGGATTATTTCAAGAGTCTCCCTAATGTCGTTAATTTTGTTAGCTATATGTATATGTATATGAGTACATGGCATTGGTTATAATAATTAAAGGCACGGGCGGTGTTCGTTGCAGAAATATTAATATGTGGTCAAATCGCCACCAACAGATGGAATATTAAAATATGTACAGTTTTGTTCATATGCAAACGTAATCAGCGCGTGAATAGTGTATTGTCCTCAATGTGTACGATGATTGCGTAAACAACAGCATGCTCGTGTTACAGAAGTTTTGCTTCTGTTTACAAAACACAACGCAATCATATTGGTTAATCACACAAACATTATATAAACGCTCATCATTATTTCCATATAAGAAAAATAGTAACAAACAACGCTCTTTGTGCTTACCATATCCGGATCTATACAAAAGTCAGGACACGTAACGGTTTTTTCCTTTTGTTTGCACAACAAAGTGAAAACAATTGACAATAACATACTGTTTATGCCATATTTCTGTATGATATAACAACAACTTCTGCCTATATTTTACTATTTCTGTTTATGGCGGTTTTTGACGGAGATGAATATTTTAACAGCATACCCACCGCCAACACCGCCCGTATCTTTAATGTGAGCAATAAAAGATGTGTTTTTATTAATACTAAATGCTCTCACCATACCCAGAAGCTGCATGTTGCATGGAAAATTATATATTGAGATGTCTGCCTAAGGTCGGATTATTTCAAGAGTCTCCCGAATGTCGTTTCATGTTGTTAGGTATATGTATATCATTACATGGTATTGGTTATAATAATTAAAGGCACGGGCGGCGTTCGTTGCAGAACTATTCATATGTGATCAAATCGCCACCAACAGATGGAATATTAAAATATATATATCTTTGTTGAGATGTCTCCCTAAGGTCGGATTATTTCAAGAGTCTCCCTAATGTCGTTAATTTTGTTAGCTATATGTATATGTATATCAGTACATGGCATTGGTTATAATAATTAAAGGCACGGGTGGCGTTCGTTGCAGAACTATTCATATGTGATCAAATCGCCACCAACAGATGGAATATTAAAATATATATAGCTTTGTCGAGATGTCTCCCTAAGGTCGGATTATTTCAAGAGTCTCCATAATGTCGTTAATTTTGTTAGCTATATGTATATGTATATCAGTACATGGCATTGGTTATACTAATTAAAGGCACGGGCGGTGTTCGTTGCAGAAATATTAATATGTGGTCAAATCGCCCCCAACAGATGGAATATTAAAATATGTACAGTTTTGTTCATATGCAAACGTAATCAGCGCGTGAATAGTGTATTGTCCTCAATGTGTACGATGATTGTGTAAACAACAGCATGCTGGTGTTACAGCAGTTTTGCTTCTGTTTACATAACACAACGTAATAATATTGGTTAATCACACAAACATTATATAAACGCTCTTCATTATTTCCATATAAGAAAAATAGTAACAAACAACGCTCTTTATGCTTACCATATCCGGATCTATACGAAAGTCAGGAAACGTAACGGTTTTTTCCTTTTGTTTGCAACAAAGTGAAAACAATTGACAATAACATACTGTTTATGCCATATTTCTGTTTGATATAACAACAGATTCTGCCTATATTTTACTATTTCTGTGTATGGCGGTTTTTGACGGAGATGAATATTTTAACAGCATACCCACCGCCAACCAACACCGCCCGTATCTATAATATGAGCAATAAAAGATGTTTTTTTATTAGTACCAAATGCTCTCACCATACCCTGAAGCTGCACGTTGCATGGAAAATGATATATTGAGATGTCTGCCTAAGGTCGGATTATTTCAAGAGTCTCCCGAATGTCGTTTCATGTTGTTAGGTATATGTATATCATTACATGGTATTGGTTATAATAATTAAAGGCACGGGCGGCGTTCGTTGCAGAACTATTCATATGTGATCAAATCGCCACCAACAGATGGAATATTAAAATATATATAGCTTTGTTGAGATGTCTCCCTAAGGTCGGATTATTTCAAGAGTCTCCCTAATGTCGTTAATTTTGTTAGCTATATGTATATGTATATGAGTACATGGCATTGGTTATAATAATTAAAGGCACGGGCGGTGTTCGTTGCAGAAATATTAATATGTGGTCAAATCGCCACCAACAGATGGAATATTAAAATATGTACAGTTTTGTTCATATGCAAACGTAATCAGCGCGTGAATAGTGTATTGTCCTCAATGTGTACGACGATTGCGTAAACAACAGCCTGCTCGTGTTACAGAAGTTTTGCTGCTGTTTACATAACACAACGCAGTCATATTGGTTAATCTCACAAACATTACATGAACGCTCTTCATTATTTCCATATAAGAAAAATAGTAACAAACAGCGCTCTTTATGCTTACCATATCCGGATCTATACAAAAGTCCGGAAACGTAACGGTTTTTTCCTTTTGTTTGCACAACAAAGTGAAAACAATTGACAATAACATACTGTTTATGTCATATTTATGTATGATATAACAACAGATTCTGCCTATATTTTACTATTTCTGTGTATGGCGGTTTTTGACGGAGATGAATATTTTAACAGCATACCCACCGCCAACACCGCCCGTATCTATAATATGAGCAATAAAAGATTATTTTTTTATTAGTACCAAATGCTCTCACCATACCCTGAAGCTGCACGTTGCATGGAAAATGATATATTGAGATGTCTGCCTAAGGTCGGATTATTTCAAGAGTCTCCCGAATGTCGTTTCATGTTGTTAGGTATATGTATATCATTACATGGTATTGGTTATAATAATTAAAGGCACGGGCGGCGTTCGTTGCAGAACTATTCATATGTGATCAAATCGCCACCAACAGATGGAATATTAAAATATATATAGCTTTGTTGAGATGTCTCCCTAAGGTCGGATTATTTCAAGAGTCTCCCTAATGTCGTTAATTTTGTTAGCTATATGTATATGTATATGAGTACATGGCATTGGTTATAATAATTAAAGGCACGGGCGGTGTTCGTTGCAGAAATATTAATATGTGGTCAAATCGCCACCAACAGATGGAATATTAAAATATGTACAGTTTTGTTCATATGCAAACGTAATCAGCGCGTGAATAGTGTATTGTCCTCAATGTGTACGATGATTGCGTAAACAACAGCATGCTCGTGTTACAGAAGTTTTGCTTCTGTTTACAAAACACAACGCAATCATATTGGTTAATCACACAAACATTATATAAACGCTCATCATTATTTCCATATAAGAAAAATAGTAACAAACAACGCTCTTTGTGCTTACCATATCCGGATCTATACAAAAGTCAGGACACGTAACGGTTTTTTCCTTTTGTTTGCACAACAAAGTGAAAACAATTGACAATAACATACTGTTTATGCCATATTTCTGTATGATATAACAACAACTTCTGCCTATATTTTACTATTTCTGTTTATGGCGGTTTTTGACGGAGATAAATATTTTAACAGCATACCCACCGCCAACACCGCCCGTATCTTTAATGTGAGCAATAAAAGATGTGTTTTTATTAATACTAAATGCTCTCACCATACCCAGAAGCTGCACGTTGCATGGAAAATTATATATTGAGATGTCTGCCTAAGGTCGGATTATTTCAAGAGTCTCCCGAATGTCGTTTCATGTTGTTAGGTATATGTATATCATTACATGGTATTGGTTATAATAATTAAAGGCACGGGCGGCGTTCGTTGCAGAACTATTCATATGTGATCAAATCGCCACCAACAGATGGAATATTAAAATATATATATCTTTGTTGAGATGTCTCCCTAAGGTCGGATTATTTCAAGAGTCTCCCTAATGTCGTTAATTTTGTTAGCTATATGTATATGTATATCAGTACATGGCATTGGTTATAATAATTAAAGGCACGGGTGGCGTTCGTTGCAGAACTATTCATATGTGATCAAATCGCCACCAACAGATGGAATATTAAAATATATATAGCTTTGTCGAGATGTCTCCCTAAGGTCGGATTATTTCAAGAGTCTCCATAATGTCGTTAATTTTGTTAGCTATATGTATATGTATATCAGTACATGGCATTGGTTATACTAATTAAAGGCACGGGCGGTGTTCGTTGCAGAAATATTAATATGTGGTCAAATCGCCCCCAACAGATGGAATATTAAAATATGTACAGTTTTGTTCATATGCAAACGTAATCAGCGCGTGAATAGTGTATTGTCCTAAATGTGTACGATGATTGTGTAAACAACAGCATGCTGGTGTTACAGCAGTTTTGCTTCTGTTTACATAACACAACGTAATAATATTGGTTAATCACACAAACATTATATAAACGCTCTTCATTATTTCCATATAAGAAAAATAGTAACAAACAACGCTCTTTATGCTTACCATATCCGGATCTATACGAAAGTCAGGAAACGTAACGGTTTTTTCCTTTTGTTTGCAACAAAGTGAAAACAATTGACAATAACATACTGTTTATGCCATATTTCTGTTTGATATAACAACAGATTCTGCCTATATTTTACTATTTCTGTGTATGGCGGTTTTTGACGGAGATGAATATTTTAACAGCATACCCACCGCCAACCAACACCGCCCGTATCTATAATATGAGCAATAAAAGATGTTTTTTTATTAGTACCAAATGCTCTCACCATACCCTGAAGCTGCACGTTGCATGGAAAATGATATATTGAGATGTCTGCCTAAGGTCGGATTATTTCAAGAGTCTCCCGAATGTCGTTTCATGTTGTTAGGTATATGTATATCATTACATGGTATTGGTTATAATAATTAAAGGCACGGGCGGCGTTCGTTGCAGAACTATTCATATGTGATCAAATCGCCACCAACAGATGGAATATTAAAATATATATAGCTTTGTTGAGATGTCTCCCTAAGGTCGGATTATTTCAAGAGTCTCCCTAATGTCGTTAATTTTGTTAGCTATATGTATATGTATATGAGTACATGGCATTGGTTATAATAATTAAAGGCACGGGCGGTGTTCGTTGCAGAAATATTAATATGTGGTCAAATCGCCACCAACAGATGGAATATTAAAATATGTACAGTTTTGTTCATATGCAAACGTAATCAGCGCGTGAATAGTGTATTGTCCTCAATGTGTACGATGATTGCGTAAACAACAGCCTGCTCGTGTTACAGAAGTTTTGCTGCTGTTTACATAACACAACGCAGTCATATTGGTTAATCTCACAAACATTACATGAACGCTCTTCATTATTTCCATATAAGAAAAATAGTAACAAACAGCGCTCTTTATGCTTACCATATCCGGATCTATACAAAAGTCCGGAAACGTAACGGTTTTTTCCTTTTGTTTGCACAACAAAGTGAAAACAATTGACAATAACATACTGTTTATGTCATATTTATGTATGATATAACAACAGATTCTGCCTATATTTTACTATTTCTGTGTATGGCGGTTTTTGACGGAGATGAATATTTTAACAGCATACCCACCGCCAACACCGCCCGTATCTATAATATGAGCAATAAAAGATTATTTTTTTATTAGTACCAAATGCTCTCACCATACCCTGAAGCTGCACGTTGCATGGGAAATGATATATTGAGATGTCTGCCTAAGGTCGGATTATTTCAAGAGTCTCCCGAATGTCGTTTCATGTTGTTAGGTATATGTATATCATTACATGGTATTGGTTATAATAATTAACGGCACGAACGGCGTTCGTTGCAGAACTATTCATATGTGATCAAATCGCCACCAACAGATGGAATATTAAAATATATATAGCTTTGTTGAGATGTCTCCCTAAGGTCGGATTATTTCAAGAGTCTCCCTAATGTCGTTAATTTTGTTAGCTATATGTATATGTATATGAGTACATGGCATTGGTTATAATAATTAAAGGCACGGGTGGCGTTCGTTGCAGAACTATTCATATGTGATCAAATCGCCACCAACAGATGGAATATTAAAATATATATAGCTTTGTCGAGATGTCTCCCTAAGGTCGGATTATTTCAAGAGTCTCCCTAATGTCGTTAATTTTGTTAGCTATATGTATATGTATATCAGTACATGGCATTGGTTATAATAATTAAAGGCACGGGTGGCGTTCGTTGCAGAACTATTCATATGTGATCAAATCGCCACCAACAGATGGAATATTAAAATATATATAGCTTTGTCGAGATGTCTCCCTAAGGTCGGATTATTTCAAGAGTCTCCCTAATGTCGTTAATTTTGTTAGCTATATGTATATGTATATCAGTACATGGCATTGGTTATAATAATTAAAGGCACGGGTGGTGTTCGTTGCAGAAATATTAATATGTGGTCAAATCGCCACCAACAGATGTAATATTAAAATATGTACAGTTTTGTTCATATGCAAACGTAATCAGCGCATGAATAGTGTATTGTCCTCAATGTGTACGATGATTGCGTAAACAACAGCATGCTCGTGTTACAGAAGTTTTGCTTCCGTTTACATAACACAACGCAATCATATTGGTTAATCACACAAACATTATATAAACGCTCTTCATTATTTCCATATAAGAAATATAGTAACAAACAACGCTCTGTATGCTTACCATATCCGGATCTATACAAAATTCAGGAAACGTAACGTACTGTTTATGCCATAGTTCTGTATGATATAACAACAAATTCTGCCTAAATTTTACTATTTCTGTTTATGGCAGTTTTTGACGGAGCTGAATATTTTAACAGCATACCCACCGCCAAAGACAGTCCGTATCTTTAATATGAGCAATAAAAGATGTTTTTTTTATTAATACCAAATGCTCTCACCATACCCTGAAGCTGCACGTTGCATGGAAAATGATATATTGAGATGTCTGCCTAAGGTCGGATTATTTCAAGAGTCTCCCGAATGTCGTTTCATGTTGTTAGGTATATGTATATCATTACATGGTATTGGTTATAATAATTAAAGGCACGGGCGGCGTTCGTTGCAGAACTATTCATATGTGATCAAATCGCCACCAACAGATGGAATATTAAAATATATATAGCTTTGTTGAGATGTCTCCCTAAGGTCGGATTATTTCAAGAGTCTCCCTAATGTCGTTAATTTTGTTAGCTATATGTATATGTATATGAGTACATGGCATTGGTTATAATAATTAAAGGCACGGGCGGTGTTCGTTGCAGAAATATTAATATGTGGTCAAATCGCCACCAACAGATGGAATATTAAAATATGTACAGTTTTGTTCATATGCAAACGTAATCAGCGCGTGAATAGTCTATTGTCCTCAATGTGTACGATGATTGCGTAAACAACAGCATGCTCGTGTTACAGAAGTTTTGCTTCTGTTTACAAAACACAACGCAATCATATTGGTTAATCACACAAACATTATATAAACGCTCTTCATTATTTCCATATAAGAAAAATAGTAACAAACAACGCTCTTTATGCTTACCATATCCGGATCTATACAAAGGTCAGGAAACGTAACGGTTTTTTCCTTTTGTTTGCACAACAAAGTGAAAACAATTGACAATAACATACTGTTTATGCCATATTTCTGTATGATATAACAAAACGTTCTGCCTATATTTTATTATTTCTGTTTATGGCGGTTTTTGAAGGAGATGAATATTTTAACAGCATACCCACCGCCAAAATCGCCCGTATCTTTAATATGAGCAATAAAAGATGTTTTTTTATTATTAACACCAATGCTCTCACCATACCAAGAAGCTGCGCGTTGCATGGCAAATGATATACTGAGATGTCTCCCTAAGGTCGGATTATTTCAAGAATCTCCTTAATGTCGTTCATGTTGTTTGGTATATGTATATCATTACATGGTATTGGTTACAATAATTAAAGGCACGATCGGCGTTCGTTGCAGAAATATTCATATGTGTTCAAATCGCCACCAACAGATGGAATATTAAAATATATATAGCTGTGTCGAGATGTCTCCCTAAGGTCGGATTATTTCAAGAGTTTCCCTAATGTCGTTAATTTTGTTAGCTATATGCATATGTATATCAGTACACGGCATTGGTTATCATAATTAAAGACACGGGCGGAGTTCGTTGCAGAAATATTAATATGCGGTCAAATCGCCACCATCAATAGGAATATTAAAATATATAGTTTTGTTCATATGCAAACATAATCAGCTCGTAAATAGTATATTGTCCTCAAGGTGTACGATGGTTGTGTGAACAACAGCCTGCTCGTGTTACAGAAGTTTTGCTGCTGTTTACATAACACAACGCAGTCATATTGGTTAATCTCACAAACATTACATGAACGCTCTTCATTATTTCCATATAAGAAAAACAGTAACAAAGAACGCTTTTTATGCTTACCATATCCGGATCTATACAAAAGTCAGGAAACGTAACGGTTTTTTCCTTTTGTTTGCACAACAAAGTGAAATCAATTGACAATAACATACTGTTTATGCCATAGTTCTGTATGATATAACAACAAATTCTGCCTATATTTTACTATTTCTGTTTATGGCGGTTTTTGACGGAGCTGAATATTTTAACAGCATACCCACCGCCAAAGACCGCCCGTATATTTAATATGAGCAATAAAAGATGTTTTTTTATTAATACCAAATGCTCTCACCATACCCAGAAGCTGCACGTTGCATGGAAAATGATTTATTGAGATGTCTCCCTAAGGTCAGATTATTTCAAGAATCTCCCTAATGTCGTTCATGTTGTTAGGTATATGTATATCATTACATGGTTTTGGTTATAATAATTAAAGGCACGGGCGGCGTTCGTTGCAGAAATATTCATATGTGTTCAAATCGCCACCAACAGATGGAATATTAAAATATATATAGCTGTGTCGAGATGTCTCCCTAAGGTCGGATTATTTCAAGAGTCTCCCTAATGTCGTTAATTTTGTTAGCTATAGGTATATGTATATCAGTACATGGCATTGGTTATAATAATTAAAGGCACGGGCGGTGTTCGTTGCAGAAATATTAATATGTGCTCAAATCGCCACCAACAGATGGAATATTAAAATATGCACAGTTTTGTTCATATGCAAACGTAATCAGCGCGTGAATAGTGTATTGTCCTCAATGTGTACGATGATTGCGTAAACAACAGCATGCTCGTGTTACAGAAGTTTTGCGTCTGTTTACATAACACAACGCAATCATATTGGTTAATCACACAAACATTATATAAACGCTCTTCATTATTTCCATATAAGAAAATCAGTAACAAACAACGCTCTTTATGCTTAACATATCCGGATCTAAACAAAAGCCAGGAAACGTAACGGTTTTTCCTTGTGTTTGCACAACAAAGTGAAAACAATTGACAATAACATACTGTTTATGCCATATTTTTGTATGATATAACAACAAATTCTGCCTATATTTTACTATTTCTGTTTATGGCGGTTTTTGACGGAGATGAATATTTTAACAGCATACCCACCGCCAACACCGCCCGTATCTATAATATGAGCAATAAAAGATATTTTTTTATTAATACCAAATGCTCTCACCATACCCAGAAGCTGCACGTTGCATGGAAAATGATATATTGAGATGTCTGCCTAAGGTCGGATTATTTCAAGAGTCTCCCGAATGTCGTTTCATGTTGTTAGGTATATGTATATCATTACATGGTATTGGTTATAATAATTAAAGGCACGGGCGGCGTTCGTTGCAGAACTATTCATATGTGATCAAATCGCCACCAACAGATGGAATATTAAAATATATATAGCTTTGTCGAGATGTCTCCCTAAGGTCGGATTATTTCAAGAGTCTCACTAATGTCGTTAATTTTGTTAGCTATATGTATATGTATATCAGTACATGGCATTGGTTATAATAATTAAAGGCACGGGTGGCGTTCGTTGCAGAACTATTCATATGTGATCAAATCGCCACCAACAGATGGAATATTAAAATATATATAGCTTTGTCGAGATGTCTCCCTAAGGTAGGATTATTTCAAGAGTCTCCCTAATGTCGTTAATTTTGTTAGCTATATGTATATGTATATCAGTACATGGCATTGGTTATAATAATTAAAGGCACGGGCGGTGTTCGTTGCAGAAATATTAATATGTGGTCAAATCGCCACCAACAGATGGAATATTAAAATATATATAGCTGTGTCGAGATGTCTCCCTAAGGTCGGATTATTTCAAGAGTCTCCCTAATGTCGTTAATTTTGTTAGCTATAGGTATATGTATATCAGTACATGGCATTGGTTATAATAATTAAAGGCACGGGCGGTGTTCGTTGCAGAAATATTAATATGTGCTCAAATCGCCACCAACAGATGGAATATTAAAATATGCACAGTTTTGTTCATATGCAAACGTAATCAGCGCGTGAATAGTGTATTGTCCTCAATGTGTACGATGATTGCGTAAACAACAGCATGCTCGTGTTACAGAAGTTTTGCGTCTGTTTACATAACACAACGCAATCATATTGGTTAATCACACAAACATTATATAAACGCTCTTCATTATTTCCATATAAGAAAAACAGTAACAAACAACGCTCTTTATGCTTAACATATCCGGATCTAAACAAAAGCCAGGAAACGTAACGGTTTTTCCTTGTGTTTGCACAACAAAGTGAAAACAATTGACAATAACATACTGTTTATGCCATATTTTTGTATGATAATACAACAAATTCTGCCTATATTTTACTATTTCTGTTTATGGCGGTTTTTGACGGAGATGAATATTTTAACAGCATACCCACCGCCAACACCGCCCGTATCTATAATATGAGCAATAAAAGATATTTTTTTATTAATACCAAATGCTCTCACCATACCCAGAAGCTGCACGTTGCATGGAAAATGATATATTGAGATGTCTGCCTAAGGTCGGATTATTTCAAGAGTCTCCCGAATGTCGTTTCATGTTGTTAGGTATATGTATATCATTACATGGTATTGGTTATAATAATTAAAGGCACGGGCGGCGTTCGTTGCAGAACTATTCATATGTGATCAAATCGCCACCAACAGATGGAATATTAAAATATATATAGCTTTGTCGAGATGTCTCCCTAAGGTCGGATTATTTCAAGAGTCTCACTAATGTCGTTAATTTTGTTAGCTATATGTATATGTATATCAGTACATGGCATTGGTTATAATAATTAAAGGCACGGGTGGCGTTCGTTGCAGAACTATTCATATGTGATCAAATCGCCACCAACAGATGGAATATTAAAATATATATAGCTTTGTCGAGATGTCTCCCTAAGGTAGGATTATTTCAAGAGTCTCCCTAATGTCGTTAATTTTGTTAGCTATATGTATATGTATATCAGTACATGGCATTGGTTATAATAATTAAAGGCACGGGCGGTGTTCGTTGCAGAAATATTAATATGTGGTCAAATCGCCACCAACAGATGGAATATTAAAATATGTACAGTTTTGTTCATATACAAACGTAATCAGCACATGAATAGTGTATTGTCCTCAATGTGTACGATGATTGCGTAAACAACAGCATGCTCGTGTTACAGAAGTTTTGCTTCTGTTTACATAACACAACGCAATCATATTGGTTAATCACACAAACATTATATAAACGCTCTTCATTATTTCCATATAAGAAAAATAGTAACAAACAACGCTCTTTATGCTTACCATATGCGGATCTATACAAAAGTCAGGAAACGTAACGGTTTTTTTCCTTTTGTTTGCACAACAAAGTGAAAACAATTGACAATAACATACTGTTTATGCCATATTTCTGTATGATATAACAAAACGTTCTGCCTATATTTTACTATTTCTGTTTATGGCGGTTTTTGAAGGAGATGAATATTTTAACAGCATACCCACCGCCAAAATCGCCCGTATCTTTAATATGATCAATAAAAGATGTTTTTTTTTATTATTAACACCAATGCTCTCACCATACCAAGAAGCTGCGCGTTGCATGGCAAATGATATACTGAGATGTCTCCCTAAGGTCGGATTATTTCAAGAATCTCCTCAATGTCGTTCATGTTGTTTGGTATATGTATATCATTACATGGTATTGGTTACAATAATTAAAGGCACGAGCGGCGTTCGTTGCAGAAATATTCATATGTGTTCAAATCGCCACCAACAGATGGAATATTAAAATATATATAGCTGTGTCGAGATGTCTCCCTAAGGTCGGATTATTTCAAGAGTCTCCCTAATGTCGTTAATTTTGTTAGCTATATGCATATGTATATCAGTACACGGCATTGGTTATCATAATTAAAGACACGGGCGGCATTCGTTGCAGAAATATTAATATGCAGGTCAAATCGCCACCATCAATAGGAATATTAAAATATATAGTTTTGTTCATATGCAAACATAATCAGCTCGTAAATAGTATATTGTCCTCAAGGTGTACGATGGTTGTGTGAACAACAGCCTGCTCGTGTTACAGAAGTTTTGCTGCTGTTTACATAACACAACGCAGTCATATTGGTTAATCTCACAAACATTACATGAACGCTCTTCATTATTTCCATATAAGAAAAACAGTAACAAAGAACGCTTTTTATGCTTACCATATCCGGATCTATACAAAAGTCAGGAAACGTAACGGTTTTTTCCTTTTGTTTGCACAACAAAGTGAAAACAATTGACAATAACATACTGTTTATGCCATAGTTCTGTATGATATAACAACAAATTCTGCCTATATTTTACTATTTCTGTTTATGGCTGTTTTTGACGGAGCTGAATATTTTAACAGCATACCCACCGCCAAAGACCGCCCGTATATTTAATATGAGCAATAAAAGATGTTTTTTTATTAATACCAAATGCTCTCACCATACCCAGAAGCTGCACGTTGCATGGAAAATGATTTATTGAGATGTCTCCCTAAGGTCAGATTATTTCAAGAATCTCCCTAATGTCGTTAGGTATATGTATATCATTACATGGTTTTGGTTATAATAATTAAAGGCACGGGCGGCGTTCGTTGCAGAAATATTCATATGTGTTCAAATCGCCACCAACAGATGGAATATTAAAATATATATAGCTGTGTCGAGATGTCTCCCTAAGGTCGGATTATTTCAAGAGTCTCCCTAATGTCGTTAATTTTGTTAGCTATAGGTATATGTATATCAGTACATGGCATTGGTTATAATAATTAAAGGCACGGGCGGTGTTCGTTGCAGAAATATTAATATGTGGTCAAATCGCCACCAACAGATGGAATATTAAAATATGTACAGTTTTGTTCAGATGAAAACGTAATCAGCGCGTGAATAGTGTATTGTCCTCAATGTGTACGATGATTGCGTAAACAACAGCATGCTCGTGTTACGGAAGTTTTGCTTCCGTTTACATAACACAACGCAATTATAGTGGTTAATCACACAAACATTATATAAACGCTCTTTATTATTTCCATTTAAGGAAAGTAGTAACAAATAACGCTCTTTATGTTTACCATATCCGGATCTAAATAAAACCTAGGAAAGGTAACGTTGTTTGCTTTTGTTTACGTAACACATTTGACGGATGTGAATATGTTAGTAGCATGCCCACCGCCGACCCTGGCCGTATCTTTTATATAGCAATAAAAGATTTTTTGTTCGTTTGATACCAAATGCTCTCACCATAACCAGAAGCTTTACGTTGCATAGAAAATGATATATCGAGATGTCTCGACATCAACATATGGAATATTAAAGCATTGTTCATATGCAAACATAATGGGGCGTAAATAGTGTATTGTGTAATAGTGTACTGTCTTCAAGGTGTGCGATGATTGCCAACACCGCCCGTATCTTTGATATAGCAATAAAAGATGGTTTTTTTTCGATTAATAACAAATGCCCTCACCTTACCCAGAAGCTACGCGTTGCATAGGAAATGATATATCGAGATTCTCCATAAGGTCGGATTATTTCAAGAGTCTCCCTAAGGTTTATGGCTGTTTTTGACGGAGGTGAATATTTTAACAGCATACCCACTGCCAACGCCGCCCGTATCTTTAATATAGCAATAAGCAGTTATCAACGTACGATATCTCCATTCGTCGTTTATTTACATGTCTTCATGGCATATGACACTTTCCGACAAACACTTTAAGGACATTTCTAACGGGACAATGTTTTCGTTTGAAACGTGTGGGGAGGGGTTGTGTGTCTTTGTTCAGTCATATACTCATTGTAGCAAATGAACACACCCAGCTTCATATGTCGAGTTGTTTGTAGATGCGATCGCGAATCGCGATGGAGAGTTCAAACAATAATGAATATTTCATAATTACCCTCTAATTTGGTTGTTAAAAATAGATAATGACGACGTGTGCATAGATACATTATCAGACAACAAGTGATCATTGAGCGCTAAACGTTTTAGTTGATTGTTCGATCGTTTTGTAATTATAATAAGCTGGATGCGTGCCGGGCCATGCACATCGTTTGCGCCACCCAGACCTTGCTTTTTGACGCTGTTGGGAGACAATATTCAGAAGAAAATACTAAATGCTTGCATATATATAATGAAATTGATGAGCGTTTGTACATGTATGGTTTAAAATGAAAGAATCAATCGCCGACCCACCCATGGCGATATAGATGCCATTGTTGGATAAATGGGCTAAATTTGTCAGATTTTCTAGTGATGGTAAACGGGGGTATTGTATCGATCCCCTTGACTTTAATAATACTACCGTACTATTAACGTAAAACGTGCATCCAAACTGCCTCTATCCGAGTACATGTATAATAGGGACAGCGCATAGAGGCCGTTTGGATGCATGGAATGGGAGCGGAGCGCGTTGCAAGTCCATGTGCACTGGTTAATATATTCATTTCCGCTTTAGCTAACAACTTGCCTGATTGCCAACAAATGCATACAGGGCAATTGGCTGCATGATATTATATTGTCCTTATGAAGGCAGCTTGGGGAGGTGCGGTCCGTGTCATGTTTATGTTGCGCACTTGGCAGAACCGGCCGTAGGTTAACAATGCTGTTCTCGCTCGAGCTACCGAGATTGGAACACCTGTATATACATACATGTCTATTCTGCACGAGAGCATTTACGGTATTGCATCATTTGGTTAATGATTTATTTTGGCCGAATTATACCAAATGTGCTTGTCCCTATAAACATGCTGATGTCAACTTCCATGTACCATGCCATGACCAATGTCCCAATTGTATGGATTGTATCCCGTGCTAAATTATTTAACGACAAAATCCGACCAAGATATGCACCAGAGAACATGTTTTGCCGGACGACGCCAAATGCAAGTTATTTGTTTTCTCCCTCAACCAGATAACTTATATCAACCGAGGGCGTTTTGTAATAATGTCGTTTGGTCCCAAAAGGTTTGTCCTACTGTTTGTTTTCTTCCTGAGGGTGTTTTGTCAGAGTACCATGACAAGATATCTGGACATCAATTCAAATTCAGATGTTTATTGAACATGGATTATCATCAGAACAAAATGAAAATATAACAATGATGACGATTTTATAAAAAACAAAACAATGATGACGACTTACATAACATGTAATCAAATAACTTAAAGGCACGGGAGGCCTTAATTGTCGAAAATATTCATATCTGTTCCAAACACCGTAAACAGAAAAACATTAACACGCTTAGTGTTCAATGCATATATACCATGACAATCGCGTAAACAACAGTATGTTATCATAAAGATCTACTATATTTTATCTGAACAAGAGCCTGTTGTGTTACAGAAGACAGCACAATGCTGCTGGCTAATCACACACAAATGGTATAAACGCTCTTTATTAGTTCCATATCAGGAATTCACCAACAAAGAACGCTCTTTATGTTTACCATAATAATATAAACAAACACCAGAAAAGTAACTGTTTATGCTTTTTTTTTTACATAACAATGGTCAAACATATGTCTACATTTTGATGTTCTTTCTGTTTGAGATGAATATTTCAACAGCATACCCAACACCGCCCGTATCTTTAATATGAGCAATAAAACTTGTGTTTTTATTATTATTAATACCAAATGCTCTCACCATACCCAGAAGCTGCGCGTTGCATTGAAAATGATATATTGAGATGTCTCCCTAAGGTCGGATTATTTCAAGAGTCTCCCTAATGTCGTTCATGTTGTTAGGTATATGTATACCATTACATGGTATTGGTTATAATAATGAAAGGCACGGGCGGCGTTCGTTGCAGAAATATTCATGTGTTCAAATCGCCACCAACAGATGGAATATTAAAATATATATAGCTGTGTCGAGTTGTCTCCCTAAGGTCGGATTATTTCAAGAGTCTCCATAATGTCGTTAATTTTGTTAGCTATATGTATATGTATATCAGTACATGGCATTGGTTATAATAATTAAAGGCACGGGCGGTGTTCGTTGCAGAAATATTAATATGTGGTCAAATCGCCACCAACAGATGGAATATTAAAATATGTACAGTTTTGTTCAGATGCAAACGTAATCAGCGCGTGAATAGTGTATTGTCCTCAATGTGTACGATGATTGCGTAAACAACAGCATGCTCGTGTTACGGAAGTTTTGCTTCCGTTTACATAACACAACGCAATTATAGTGGTTAATCACACAAACATTATATAAACGCTCTTTATTATTTCCATTTAAGGAAAGTAGTAACAAATAACGCTCTTTATGTTTACCATATCCGGATCTAAATAAAACCTAGGAAAGGTAACGTTGTTTGCTTTTGTTTACGTAACACATTTGACGGATGTGAATATGTTAGTAGCATGCCCACCGCCGACACTGGCCGTATCTTTTATATAGCAATAAAAGATTTTTTGTTCGTTTGATACCAAATGCTCTCACCATAACCAGAAGCTTTACGTTGCATAGAAAATGATATATCGAGATGTCTCGCCATCAACATATGGAATATTAAAGCATTGTTCATATGCAAACATAATGGGGCGTAAATAGTGTATTGTGTAATAGTATACTGTCTTCAAGGTGTGCGATGATTGCCAACACCGCCCGTATCTTTGATATAGCAATAAAAGATGTTTTTTTTCGATTAATAACAAATGCCCTCACCTTACCCAGAAGCTACGCGTTGCATAGGAAATGATATATCGAGATTCTCCATAAGGTCGGATTATTTCAAGAGTCTCCCTAAGGTTTATGGCTGTTTTTGACGGAGGTGAATATTTTAACAGCATACCCACTGCCAACGCCGCCCGTATCTTTAATATAGCAATAAGCAGTTATCAACGTACGATATCTCCATTCGTCGTTTATTTACATGTCTTCATGGCATATGACACTTTCCGACAAACACTTTAAGGACATTTCTAACGGGACAATGTTTTCGTTTGAAACGTGTGGGGAGGGGTTGGGTGTCTTTGTTCAGTCATATACTCATTGTAGCAAATGAACACACCCAGCTTCATATGTCGAGTTGTTTGTAGATGCGATCGCGAATCGCGATGGAGAGTTCAAACAATAATGAATATTTCATAATTACCCTCTAATTTGGTTGTTAAAAATAGATAATGACGACGTGTGCATAGATACATTATCAGACAACAAGTGATCATTGAGCGCTAAACGTTTTAGTTGATTGTTCGATCGTTTTGTAATTATAATAAGCTGGATGCGTGCCGGGCCATGCACATCGTTTGCGCCACCCAGACCTTGCTTTTTGACGCTGTTGGGAGACAATATTCAGAAGAAAATACTAAATGCTTGCATATATATAATGAAATTGATGAGCGTTTGTACATGTATGGTTTAAAATGAAAGAATCAATCGCCGACCCACCCATGGCGATATAGATGCCATTGTTGGATAAATGGGCTAAATTTGTCAGATTTTCTAGTGATGGTAAACGGGGGTATTGTATCGATCCCCTTGACTTTAATAATACTACCGTACTATTAACGTAAAACGTGCATCCAAACTGCCTCTATCCGAGTACATGTATAATAGGGACAGCGCATAGAGGCCGTTTGGATGCATGGAATGGGAGCGGAGCGCGTTGCAAGTCCATGTGCACTGGTTAATATATTCATTTCCGCTTTAGCTAACAACTTGCCTGATTGCCAACAAATGCATACAGGGCAATTGGCTGCATGATATTATATTGTCCTTATGAAGGCAGCTTGGGGAGGTGCGGTCCGTGTCATGTTTATGTTGCGCACTTGGCAGAACCGGCCGTAGGTTAACAATGCTGTTCTCGCTCGAGCTACCGAGATTGGAACACCTGTATATACATACATGTCTATTCTGCACGAGAGCATTTACGGTATTGCATCATTTGGTTAATGATTTATTTTGGCCGAATTATACCAAATGTGCTTGTCCCTATAAACATGCTGATGTCAACTTCCTTGTACCATGCCATGACCAATGTCCCAATTGTATGGATTGTATCCCGTGCTAAATTATTTAACGACAAAATCCGACCAAGATATGCACCAGAGAACATGTTTTGCCGGACGACGCCAAATGCAAGTTATTTGTTTTCTCCCTCAACCAGATAACTTATATCAACCGAGGGCGTTTTGTAATAATGTCGTTTGGTCCCAAAAGGTTTGTCCTACTGTTTGTTTTCTTCCTGAGGGTGTTTTGTCAGAGTACCATGACAAGATATCTGGACATCAATTCAAATTCAGATGTTTATTGAACATGGATTATCATCAGAACAAAATGAAAATATAACAATGATGACGATTTTATAAAAAAAAAAACAATGATGACGACTTACATAACATGTAATCAAATAACTTAAAGGCACGGGAGGCCTTAATTGTCGAAAATATTCATATCTGTTCCAAACACCGTAAACAGAAAAACATTAACACGCTTAGTGTTCAATGCATATATACCATGACAATCGCGTAAACAACAGTATGTTATCATAAAGATCTACTATATTTTATCTGAACAAGAGCCTGTTGTGTTACAGAAGACAGCACAATGCTGCTGGCTAATCACACACAAATGGTATAAACGCTCTTTATTAGTTCCATATCAGGAATTCACCAACAAAGAACGCTCTTTATGTTTACCATAATAATATAAACAAACACCAGAAAAGTAACTGTTTATGCTTTTTTTTTTACATAACAATGGTCAAACATATGTCTACATTTTGATGTTCTTTCTGTTTGTGCCGGTTTTTGACGGGTGGAAACATTTTGACAGGATACCCACCGCCAAGGCCTCCCGTACCTTTAAACGTACAACTGGATAGCTTCTGTCTCATGACATGACTAGACTACTTTGTGGCACATGAGGGGTTTCTGAATTATGACGTAGACAGGACACCGATAATGATGAATGTTCACTAATCCTGATATGGCACCAGAGATAAAATGGGAAATAAACAGTATCCGTTATCATGAAAGCCCTTGTTGCACTTCCATCCGAACTGTGTGGTGAACCATTGACCGATTTAATTTGGATATGGCTCAACATGATCATTATGCCAAAGTTATATTTGTCCCAGGAAAACTACGAAAACCAACAGCGTCTGTCCGAGTGTGCGTCATTTCGGCCGTGCATGCGCATTTTGGTTTGCGAACGATAACTTTAGTAACGTTAAAATTGTATTAATTTTCTGCGCATGTTTTATCTCTGTACTCCCCATAAGCGTCCCTGGACGCTTTTGCACTATTTCCACATAAGCGCATGTGGACGCCTCGCAACATATCCCTAGACGCGCATAAGAGCGCGTTACCAGACTTCCCCACAAGCGCCCTAGAGCGCCACACTAGGCCCAGACTGTACTAATGAGTTCGCCCCTATGCCCCCCGCTTTTGCTATGTTTCTAATCGAGACCACTCGGTTATGTCAACTCGTTATTTGCCTATCTAATAACAATAAACGTGGCACCGTGTGCATCGCGCGCGACACATGCTGTGTTACTTGGGTACCATTCTAAGTATTTACGAACAACATGGCTGCGACATTTTCGAAACAGCAAGTGATCGACATGTTAATGGGAGATGATAGCGATTTTAGCGGAGGTTGCGGTTCCTCGTCATCAGAAGATTCAGACGACGATTACTCTGCCCCTGCTACCAGCGACAATGTGACCTCCATCGATGATAGCAGCTTGAATAATAACCAGATTGGCTGGTCAAATAAACTTCGAAAGGTATCACTTCAGCCATTTACCCAAAGGACAGGGCCAGTTATACCCGATGAATTCGATACTGATACAGCAACAGCTTTGGAATATTTCAATTTTATGTTCTCGCCATCGAAGTATGCCGAAATAGCCAGGCATACTAACAACTATGCCAAGTGGAAAATGGAAGAAAAGGGCGAGACTGATAAATACTGGTCTGATATTTCGGAACTAGAACTTCGTGCGTACATCGGTATGAACATCATGATGGGTGTGAATGACCTTCCCTCATACAAGCAGTACTGGTCACATGCTGAGTTTATCGGAAACGCCGGAATCAGCAAAGTTATGAATCGGCGCAGATTTGAAAAAATCACAGAATACTTCCCCGTCAGTGACCGAGAGAGCGAACCTGCTAAAGGGACAGATTCGTACGATCCACTATATAAGGTTCGCGACATCATCGACTCATCACTAACAACATTGAAATCGTGTTACTTGCCTTCGCAATATATATCTGTCGACGAAGGAATGATATAATGGACGGGACGTCTCTCCTACAAGCAATACATGCCGGCAAAACCAATAAAACGAGGGATCAAAATATGGATGATGTACGATGCCACCAATGCCTACCTGTTAAACTTTGAAGTATACCTCGGAAAGCATTATTTCAAACCGTCTGGAAAAGGTCTCGGGTATGATGTGGTTACGTCATTGTCATCGGATTTGTGTGACAAAAATTACTGTTTGTTCTTTGATAACTATTTTACGAGTGTGCACCTCATGCAGGACTTACTAAACGATGGGTTTTACTCGTGTGGCACCGTTTGGCAGAACAGGAAAGGATTCCCGAAGGATTTACAGCGACTGAAGAAAATGAATCGAGGTGACTATAACACTAGGCAGGATGGCGAATTTCTCACGGCAACGGTATGGCAGGACAAGAAACAAGTGTTCACCCTTAGCACGATGACTGACCCAACGACATATATCATGGCCAATCGGCGCCAGGGAAAAACAATTTTTGAAGTGACTCAGCCGATGAGCATATTCATGTACAACAAGTACATGAATGGTGTTGACAAACATGATCAGTTGAGGATGACGTATCTCCTCGGTCGCGAAAGGAAAAAGCACGGAAATGCATCTTCTGGTTGGTCGCCAATTCATCAATAGTTAACAGTTTCATCTTGTTCAAAGAAACATCAAAGAGACATAATTCTAAGAAGGTGTTCACGCATATGGATTTAGGATTGAACTGGCTCATCAACTGATTGCAGGATATTCTTCTAGAAAACTCAAAGCACAAGAAGGGCCACATGCCCTCAATATATCACCAGAAAACTCAAACGGACACGTGTCCACACACATGGGACGCAAGAACCGATGTCGGGTTCATCTGAACTCAAAAGAAAGAAAAGAAACTGTATTTGGTTGCAAACTCTCCAATGTTCATCTATGTAAGGACGGTTGCCATTTCAAGTATCATTGTAGTTGAACGTTCCGAACAATTATGGATTATGGTTATGAGATATATAGTGCATGGACATCACAGAGAACCCAATGTGTATCTACTGTATATTGCTATACTCAATTAACATTCAAACTATCCAATTATATTAATTGTTCACGCAACACATTTCATGATATAATTTCAAATTTGGTGAATTGCACGATTTGACTCAGTTATAATTTCAAACCAAATTATAACATTCAAAAACAAATTTATTGCGAAATATTTTTAAAGATACGGGCGGCGTTCGCGGTGGGTATGGTGTTAACACATTCATATCCTTGAAAAACCACCATAAACAGAAGGAATAGTAAGATATGGACATAGCTTGTTCTTATACCAATCAGAAATATGGCATAAACAGTATGTTATTGTCAATTTGTTCCCCTTTGTTATGTAAACAAAAGCGAAAAAATTACGTTTCATTGCTTTTGTTTAGATCTGGATATGACACACATAAAGCGCGTTGTTTGTTACTGTTTTCCTGATAGGGAAATAATAAAGAGCGTTTATATCATTTTTGTATGAATAACCAATAGAATTTCGGTCTGTTATGTTTTTTACGTACAGCATTGTACGTCTTGACGACAATACACTATTTACGCGCTGATTATGTTTGGCATATGAGTTGAACTGTACATACATGATATATCAGTACACGGCATTGGTTATAATAATTAAAGACACGGGCGTATATACATGTATGTTGGCGTTCATTCTGTTGATGCCGATTTGAACAAATATAAATATTTCTGCAACGGATGTCGCCCGTGACTTTAATAATGGTTGCATTAGTTGAAAATCGACTATAACCAAGATCGCTATTTGCGTCGTTTTAGAAACACCAGCGCAGTTATTATTATATTTTTCAAAAATATATATGTTATTGAATGTTTTTGTTTTATCAAATCGCTCTAGTTATCCAATCACCTTGAAAATTACAACTTTAGAAAAATAACGGTACTTTTTCGTAACGGAATTAGTTTGCCCGACCCGCATCATAGCAATTCAACATGACCACCGGCATCATAGTATATTAGCATGCCCACTTGACCAGGGGTGGATACGCGACAGCTCAGCTACAGTTATGTATTATTGTTTCAAACCGCTTAACATCAAATGGCTGGTGTTACATGCATGTTTCAGTCGGACGTTATGTTACAATTTGCTTGATCGAAGAGTTCACAAACTATTTTCTCAAACATGTTTGGTTTTTGAGTAAAAGGAAATATCTATATCAATACAATGTGTACATTGTGCGGTCCTTTTTCTGATAATGTTGGTATATGTTTCTGGTGTTTCTGACGTATGTGATAAAATAGTGTGTAATCGTACACCTATATACCTGTATATGGATTGTTTCAAATTTCTCTTATATTATATAATGCGGCTAAATTTTAAATGGTGATGCCATACAGTGTTTGCACGAAGATGAACTTCCAAGCACGACGTGTTATATAATAGGTGTTTTCGAAGTCGAAATCAAAGTTGATATTGAGTAATTAGACAACGCACCATAAAACCAATGACATACACGTATACCTATGATCTAGCCTGCATCACGATTACCATTGATTTGTGCTAATAAATCAGAAGCCGTGCGGTATATACACGTAAGCATTACGCACTCTGGAAGCGGAACATACTTATGTATGTACAGCGAATTACCAATGAATAATAATTATAATTGAATTGTATGTGTATGTTCTATATTATCACTTCTGTTAACTGTTACATTTGCATGTTAGTTTATAGTAATAAACAATCACAAACATCACTATTCTGAAAATATATTTTAAAACCTTACTTGAATTTCGTAGTGCGACATCGCGTTATTTTGGCTGAACGAAATAGAGGATATCTAGCGTTCTGAATTGATACCGGACAAATACATTTGTTCTGGCAGTAACAACAGAAACTCATTATCGCCAGAAACAATATACATGCGTTGACGACAAGTTGGTCGCGAAATTAAGTCCTTAAGCCATATCATGAGATATTTATGGTATTAATTATGAGAAGAAAACAAAACACATTTGCTTTGAATTGTTTACAAAATACTTTTGGGAGTTGGTGACTTTCCAAAATAAGACGAGTCTAAATCCTGAACAAGGATCATTTGTATAAGACCTATTTTATTGTCACAATGTGACATTCGTGTGCAAACACGTCGTGGTCACTTCAACCCATGTAATCTGAGTAAATGATGAGATTTTGTATGGAATATTAAAAGCAACATTTCAGAGCTGACGAAACGCACAATACATATAGTTTGATATACTGATATTGAACTAATCCCAACAGAAATGTCGAAGATACTTGCTTGCCCAGGGCTCTTATACACAGGTGTCGATTTTCTCATATTACGACACACGTCCCGGCTTACGGTCATTATCCCCAGTTGGAGCTGTCACTCCAACAGCCTACTTTCACTGCGTCAACACAGTAACAGGTTTATCACCATTTATGGAGCAACGGGATACTTTCTGACAAGCCAAAACTTATGGGGAAATAGCGTCTGGTACTTTATATATGCCCGGGAACACACCGTCGGTATTATGTTATAGCTGCAGGGAGATGAAGGGGTGGCTTATACAGCTAGTGTGGGAACTAAAGAGTTAAATATCTTATAAATATGTTCAGTGCGTAAGTACAATTCAAGTTCGAAAATGGGTTCGGTCCGAATCATTTTTTACTAAGTTATGACCCTTTTTACTTAGAATTTTCCAAATTTGAGATTTCTCGATAAATTTAAATTGGGCTGTTTGGTCTGAAGGAAATGTGTATGTTAGCTGTTTAGTGCCAAATACAGGTCTATACTAAGGGTTTGTTTCGAATAAGTTTTACTGAGTTCTGGCCCATTTTAGAGTAAGGATTTTCCAAATTTGAGGTTTCTGGATAACTCAAGTTTTGGTTATTTGATCGGAACCAAATTTGATGTATGATTTTTCCAGTCATATTTTGTTACCAAGAAGACCCTTATCGCTTGTCCAGGATCATCTATAAATTCTGTCCTACTTTCTAGAAAGGCAATGCCCTAAATGAATCAAATTTAAAGGGGATATGTATATTATTTAAAGGGGAATTGTGTCCTCAGTACGTATGTGGCTTATTTCATGCTGTATTAAATTGTAATGATGTTGAGAAAATACTATTGTATAAGTTACTTTAATATAATAGTAAATAAAATGCCATACAAAAACACTCATTGTCGAAGCAGTCAGTTGCTATTTGCAATATTGAAATACAGTATATCGAGTTTGAATATACAAGCTCTGTTTAGTTGTTTTGAACAGAAAATTAGCTATGTGATTTTATTTATATATTACTTTTATAATAAAATACAGGTAGCCCACAATCGTGCTACAATAAAATAACCCAGTAAGTCATGAGTGTTTGTGAACCTGATTTTTTTCATGCAACTTTGTCTTGCGTGGGTTCGTGGAACTGGTTGTAATGAACATATTCTTTCTTAAACAATTAATGCATTTCTTTGCATATATATAGCATGGACACCAGTCAGAATAATTTTATTGGTGCCAACAACAATATCAGAAGGTGTATTAAACCATTCGCAATGAATGTGTTATATAATTATTGTTTATTGACCTCCAAGTATGAAGAGCTAACGAGTTATGTGGCTTATATTGACACGTATGAATACCTATACAGTGAAAAATGGGTGGCATACAAAGTCAAATATAACTCTTTTGAGTAGTACTCATTAGGGGCATTAGCCTAACCTGTATATGCAATGCGCTGAAAACAGTTATTAGGGAGACATATATAACGAGCACGTACGTGTCTCCATAATCACGGTTTATCACCTATCAGTTAACTTGAGAAAGTTAATATTCCCACAATACCCGCTTGTGGCTTCTATATATATATATATGGACACGTATTTATATATATACAATAAATAAGTTGGTGGCAAACAAAGCCAAATATTACTCTTTTGAGTCGCAATCATTGGGGATAATAACATAACGTGTACATATGCAATACGTTGCAGAAACATACATGCATGCTGGTTATCTTTGTCTCCTTAATAACGGTTTATTACGTATAAGTTAATCTGAGAAAGTTAATATTCCCACAATACCCATATAGTGGCTTCTATAGACACGTGTGTATATCAATACAGTAACAAATGAGTGGCATACAAAACAAATATAACACTTTTGAGTTGTAATCTTTAAGGACAATAACCTAACATGCATATGCAATGCGTTGAAATCCGTCAATAGGGAGACACATATAACCAGCATGTACGTGTCTCCCTAATCATGGTTTATTACATATCAGTTAATTTGAGAAAGTTAATATTCCCACAGTGTCCACTATGTGGCTTCTATGGACACGTATTTATACCTATACAATAACAAATTGGGTGGCATACAAAGTCAAATATAAGTCTTTGAGTTGTCATCATTAGGGACAATAACCTAACGTGTATATGCAATGCGTTGAAAACAGTTATTGGGGAGACATATATAACCAGCGTGTACGTGTCTACCTAATCACAGTTTTTTTTTACCTATCAGTTATCATTTATTATATTAACTCGCCACGTTATAGTACGGGGGGGAACAGTCATATTGTACTCCCAAATGTCATATTGGACTCCCGAGTGTACAATGCCACGTTATATTGGGACTCTGTGACGTAACGAATTACCTATTGCGAAATAAACTGGTGAAATTGTGATGCGCGTACAACAGATTTAGCAAACGTTTCACTTCCGCGTTGAGTATTTTTTATTGCCGTGTTTACCAGTTGTGTTTACTGTTCCAAATCAAATCATGCATACTGTGTGTTTCGTCATCACGGTTTCTACAAATAAAATGCGAGCGCACAATATCCATGTAACTTGTTAGTTTTTGATCATTCTACATTTATATTTATCTGATTTAAAAAATAAAACGATGAAAATACTAGGCACACACACACAGTAACATACTGGTATATAAGCCTTTTATCAAAGTCGGAAAAGGAGTAGAGATCACCCATGACTATCTTTAAACGATTTAGAATTTGGAAAGTTGACGCATAATTTGGTCGCCTATTATAAAAAATAACCAAAAACAACCTTGTCATCGATGACCTTTCACCTATTAAATGGCGATCGCGATCTTTAAAAAAAATCGTATTAGTAGCGAAAACAGGAATGCATGTTTACATAGCACGTGTCTAATTATGCCAGCTAATGGGATTTTATATTCGAGAACAGTTGAAGCTGCTTTCACAGACCTGCGGCGGACGCACAAGGCCAACGCTATCGGGTTTGTGGCTGACCACTGGCACTGCGCATAAACCGATAGCCACAAACACTGCACGCATGCGTCAGTCGCATGTCTGTGAAATCAGCTTTAACTTCAGACAGACAAAATTGCGACTACGACCTCCAAGTCATCTGGCCATGTGAAAAGGTTCCAAACAATTATGTTTCGAGTGAAAAGGTCAGAGGTAGCAAATTACTCTAAATGACGCGGAACGTGAAATGTTGACGCATCATTTTGTCGCATATTGCAATTTTAGAAGATATGAACACTTCAATTAAAACAAGTTGTAAATTTTCAATGATCTTCCCACAACAATCATGTGATCGATTTTGCAAAAAAAATGTATTGGTAATCGCATTAGCTCAAATATGACTGTACGATTACACACCACATGTCCCAATTAGGCCAGATAAAGGGATTTTATAATCGACAACGGTTAAACCACAAGACAGACCACCACACTGTTGGTCCAACCAAATTGCGACCACGCCCTTTAGGCCATGTGTACGTGTGAACGGGTCCCAAACCATATCCTTGCATATGGCGAAGTCCACCCGTTATGTGTGTACACCTCCTTTGGTAAGAAATACTGCTGACCTTGTGATTTTGATTGCGAATTATAAATGTTATACCTAAACAGAATACAACCAAAGCATATTATGCAATCTGATTGTTAACATTTATGAGGCCTGATAACCCTGACTAGATCACAGGACGTATAACTGTTATATTTATATATTTACATACACCTGATATCTCTTCCGATTTCCCCATAGCGTTACGGTAGACACGCCCCTTATTCAATGCGTTCATAAATCTATGAACGTAACGTCACGTTCAATGTCGTTCATAGGTTTATGAACACATTGTTCCCGGAAATCACCGGGGATTGGCGGAAATTACCGACTGCTTGAGTATCTAGTCAGCCAATACGCCAAGGATTTGATAGCAAACAATATGTAATCGAGGTTCACGATTGGATGGCTTGTGGCATCTGATCGCGAGCACGGGTGGCACAAGATGTTCGGTTGACTATCAGAATGTTGGTTATCATATAATTCCATAATATGTCAAATATAGCGAATTATCGAAATATGAAATACAACGAAAAAGCGAAATATGAAAATACAGCGAAATAGCACGAAAAATCGAAATAGGAAAATACAGCGAAATAGCGAAATAGGGCAAAATATAGAGCAAAATATAGAAATAGGAAATTATTTTTATAAACGAAATAACGGACATATTTGAAAAAAGTGTTTTTGACTTAATAACGGACATATTTGGAGAAGTGTTTTAAAGAGCGTAAGTATATAAATATGAATAATAAACGGCGGACTCAACGTGGTCATGGGTTTTGACTGCGATAAAAAATCAGCAAACTCCGCATGAACCGGGGGGGGGGTGAAAAAATTTCTTCCGGCACGTATGCCGAGGTGGGTGGGTGGTCAAAGCCACCAACAAGCAATTTTTTCCGCAACTAAAAAATAAATTTCCTGCTTGTTTTTAGTGTTTTGGCAATGAGTTGGGCTTCAAAACCACTTTGAATCAGTTTGAATTTGAGAAATAATGTAATTCTAACTGGTAAACTGACTGCAGGCAGTTATCGTGTTGTATTTTGTTGCAAATTTTGAAATCCAAGATGGCCGCTGGCAGCCATGTTTTTTTGCGCGAATGACCTCAAAATTACTCATTCCTATTTACATGTCCATGTTAACATCCATGATAAATAGTATGCACAGAAATTCATATACAGCTGTTTACAGTGAATTTCCCCCCGCAAATCTCTGTTTTAGTGTTAAAAGGGGGGGTGGGTGTCAAAAAAATGGTCGGAAAAAACTGCCGAAAACGGAAAAAAAAATTGGCGGTGGGGGTGGGTGGGGTACAAAAAATGATCGAAAGGGAAAAAATGCCATACGTGCCTGAAATTTATTTCCGACCCCCCCCCCCCCCCCCCCACCCCTGCATGAACCCCTTTGGGGTTTATGCAGTTTGCTGAATTTTTCTCGCGGTCAAAATCCCATGACCACATTGAAACCGCCGTTCATTTCTTATATAAAACAAAGTGCACCATTCCAAATTTCATGCATAGAAACAAGTTTTATTCCACACCGAGATGCCAGGCCAGATGGCACTGAGTAAAATTTTATTCCATAAAATTATATGGATAGCATACACACACTGTTTACATTTAAAACAATTACATGTTTCTGAAATACGCTCAAATTCTTTCATCCTATCTGTGGTTCTACGTGACTATGGGTGAGAATTTCACACTATATGTGCCATGAATCTGAATGAGCTAAGATCGCATGTAGTAACATCATGATTTATAATGGAATATGCAATGGTTTGAATGTAATCAATTTCAATTGGGGGAGGGTCCGGGAGGGTGCCCGAGATCTTTTTTTGGATTTACAGCTGGGAGTTACCGTTCAAATCTCGAGATTAACGGGGTCTTTATTGGTGTTATATGGTGCTGACAGGTTCATTTAATGACAAAATTACGATTAGCCAATTAAGCTGGATAAACAACACATGTGGCGGCACACGTCGGTTTCATTTGCGGCCCAACCAAATATACCACATGTAATTTCATTAGGTTGTCGCTTGAGGGACCTAGCAGCAATAATACGCGTCGTAGCATTGATCTTGGTTACGAGCACTTTTGGGGTCCGTGAAGTTGGATCGAAGTTCGAAGTTCGAAATTCGGTGGAGATTCGACCCCCACTTTTGTTTGCCTCAAATGCACTGTTGTGTTCCAATTCGTGCTCCCCTGCTCGAATTTTGGGTCAAAAGTTATTTTTTTTTCACTTTTTCTGAGATACTGCTGGACTTGGAAAATTTAGCCACGGCGCTGGACTTAGAAAATTTGGCCTTCAATATTAAGGTGCCGAAGGGAAGTGGCATTATTTATGGCTGGATTGAGCTGAAATTTGGTATGTTTGATACTTTCCATAAGAGAATCAAGCAAACTAACGCTCAGCTTCGAGAAATTACTCGATCTATAGGTTTGAATTTCAATCTGAATTTCAATCTGGGCGAATTTCGATCTGGATTGAAGTTCGAAATTCAGATTGAAATTCGACCCCCACTTTTGTTTGCCTCAAGTGCATTGTTGTGTTCCAATTCGTGCTCCCCTGCTCGAATTTTGGGTCAAAAGTGATTTTTTTTTCACTTTTTCTGAGATACTGCTGGACTTGGAAAATTTAGCCACGGCGCTGGACTTAGAAAATTTGGCCTTCAATATTAAGGTGCCGGGGGGAAGTGGCATTGTTTATGGCTGGATTGAGCTGAAATTTGGTATGTTTGATTCTTTCCATAAGAGAATCAAGCAAACTAACGCTCAGCTTCGAGAAATTACTCGATCTATAGGTTTGAATTTCAATCTGAATTTTAATCTGAGCGAATTTCGATCTGGATTGAAGTTCGAAATTCAGATTGAAATTCAAACCTATAGATCGAGTAGTTTCTCGAAGCTGAGCGTTAGTTTGCTTGATTCTCTTATGGAAAGTATCAAACATGCCAAATTTCAGCTCAATCCAGCCATAAACAATGCCACTTCCCTTCGGCACCTTAATATTGAAGGCCAAATTTTCTAAGTCCAGCGTCGTGGCTAAATTTTCCAAGTCAAGCAGGGGGGGGGGGTCGGAAAAAAATTTCAGGCACGTATGGCATTTTTTCCCTTTCGATCATTTTTTGTACCCACCCACCCCCACCGCCAATTTTTTTTCCGTTTTCGGCAGTTTTTTCCGACCATTTTTTGACACCCACCCCCCTTTTAACACTAAAACAGAGATTTGCAGGGGGAATTCACTGTAAACAGCTGTATATGAATTATGTGCATACTATTTATCATGGATGTTAACATGGACATGTAAATAGGAATGAGTCATTTTGAGGTCATTCGGCCAAAAAAAACATGGCTGCCAGCGGCCATCTTGGATTTCAAAATTTGCAACAAAATACAACACGATAACTGCCTGCAGTCAATTTACAAGTTAGAATTACATTATTTCTCTCATTCAAACTGATTCAAAGTGGTTTTGAATCAAAGTGGTTTTGAAGCCCAACTCATTGCCAAAACACTAAAAAAACAAGCAGGAATTTTTTTTTTTTTGCGGAAAAAATTGCTTGTTGGTGACCCCCCCTGAGTCCAGCAGTATCTCAGAAAAAGTGAAAAAAATCACTTTTGACACAAAATTCGAGCAGGGGAGCACGAATTGTAACACAACAATGCATTTGAGACAAAAAAAAGTGGGGGTCGAATTTCAATCTGAATTTCGAACTTCAATCCAGATCGAAATTCGCCCAGATTGAAATTCAGATTGAAATTCAAACCTATATATAGATCGAGTAATTTCTCGAAGCTGAGCGTTAGTTTGCTTGATTCTCTTATGGAAAGTATCAAACATACCAAATTTCAGCTCAATCCAGCCATAAACAATGCCACTTCCCTTCGGCACCTTAATATTGAAGGCTAAATGTTCCAAGTCCAGCAGGGGGGGGGGGTCGGAAACAAATTCCAGGCACGTATGATGGGGTGGTTGGGTGGGTGTCTCTCGGGTCCAAAAAGCAGTTTTTTCCATGTGCCAAATTTTGTTTCCATTCCTGCTATTGAGTCTTATTTTGATGTGTTTTGAACAGAAACAGGTCATATATAGTTAATAGTAATGCTATACTATATATAGAGGTTATCAGTAGTTGGATCAGTTGCACAATGGCCAACAATAACCCAAATTCAACTTGATAGAACTAGAAACTGCGCTATTGGAAAATTAAATTTAATCAGGATTCCATCTACTGATACAACAAAATAAGAATAACTATGCAGAACTCAGCTGAAAATAAGCAATAAAATGAAAGCACATTTGACCATATGAGACATGGAAATAAAGATATAATAAATAATGGAATAAAATAGACTTTTGACAACATAAAACATAAAATCTTAACAAATAAATTGAAGACCAGCCGGGCCAGCTTGAACAATTTCAAATTGTTTTCCAAGTTAATGTGGATCAGCTTGTAATGTTGATCACAGTAACAAAGATTTTATCGTCACTGATATCGTGAGCAAAAAAGAAGTGAGATTGGGCTATCCATGCATATTATTCCCAATTATTACGAAGCCTATTACTTCAAGCAGTGGCTACCAGCCTGCCATTACACGCTATAACATGTTTCCTCAGTTCTGGTTCCTGAGATGCACCAAGAAGAGACACGCGGGTATATCATGGTTGTGTTTGGTATTAGCATTATTCTTCAAACTGGGATAAACTGGGATGAACAGTTGTATTTCCACATGTTTTGATAAACAATTTGGTTCCAGCAATACAGTAATGAACTAATTAAACGTTTCCATAACCACAGCAGAATAATGGGTAATTTTTTCAGGGGAGAGCTTTCCGATGAATGACAACAAGCCATATTTCCAACTAAATCCTGAAAAATTACCCATTATTTTGCTGTGGTTATGGAGTCAATTAATTAGGGCATTACTGTATATCACATAGCAAATATCAAAATATCAAATAATCTGAAATTTGTTGTACCGGTACCATGTATTCTGTAGAATACTCAAATGTGATTATGTGACTAGATCATGTGACTATATATTATGAAAATGAATGTTAATACAAACTTTGGCACTCTGCCTATATATCCCTAGAAATGTGATTATGTTGACACATTTCTTGATTAATGACACTTATATGATAAATTCCAATAGTATCGTTATCTCATTATGCACTGTTCTATTCAAATATCGCGCAATAAATTATGATAATGCAGGATAATCAGCTATTTGGTTGCTCAGTTGATAATTTTCTCAAATTTAGGGGGGTGGGTATCCAAAACTGACAGGAAAAAAATTCCTGAAACGGAAAAAAAAGGGTGGGTGTCCAAAATTGCCCGGAAAAAAAGGCCGGAAACGGAAGAAATTGGGTGGGTGGGTCCCCCGAGGCCGGAAAAAATTAAAATGATCATACGTGCCTGGAAATTTTTTCCGACCCCCCCTGAGTCCATCAGTATCTCAGAAAAAGTGAAAAAAAATAACTTTTGACCCAAAATTCGAGCAGGGGAGCACGAATTGTAACACAACAATGCATTTAAGGCAAACAAAAGTGGGGGTCGAATTTCAATCTGAATTTCGAACTTCAATCCAGATCGAAATTCGCCCAGATTGAAATTCAAACCTATAGATCGAGTAATTTCTCGAAGCTGAGCGTTAGTTTGCTTGATTCTCTTATGGAAAGTATCAAACATACCAAATTTCAGCTCAATCCAGCCATAAACAATGCCACTTCCCTTCGGCGCCTTGATATTGAAGGCGAAATTTTCTAAGTCCAGCGCTGTGGCTAAATTTTCCAAGTCCAGCAGTATCTCAGAAAATGTGAAAAAAATAACTTTTGACCCAAAATTCGAGCAGGGTAACACGAATTGGAACACAACAGTGCATTTGAGGCAAACAATAGTGGGGGTCGAATCTCCACCGAATTTCGAACTTCAATCTAACTTCACGCGAATCTCCACCGAATTTCGAACTTCGAACTTCGATCCAACTTCACGGACCCGCACTTTTGAGGAGCTTTCTTAATCTTCAAGTATTTTTCGCAAATTGCCCAGACCATCTGGTGTGTTAAACTCTTCCCTAAACCGAAATGAGGCCAGTCCGTCCCATTTAAATCGCGCGAGGTGGCTTCGCGCGCAACGGAAACGTCTCATGCTGTGAACCATGTATGAATTTACCAGTATTACTAAACTGAATTCCAAGATAATTTTATTCATTAACAGCTTCTGACACTTGGGAGTAATGGGAGCCAAATCTGACTGGTTACACAAATCAGTACAATCATATATATAATCTTACTACCGGCTCTGGTGTACTTCCGTACACAAAACTACACAATAATTGTTTAAATACAAGCACCATCGGTCTCTATTGGCACAATTCAAGTACAATTGCATTTTAGATTGGAATTTACGAAACTATTCATACATATAAAGCTGGACATCAATATTGGAACACACACAGGATAAATTTCTATCAGGCTAATTGATAACCTTATATCGAGTTACAACAAACGAGGCCGCATCGACAAGTTCGTGGCATCTGTGCACTGGCTGATTTATTACCTCTTGCGTGATGAGGTGAAATCAAAGAGATACCGATACCGGATATGGCATTAATTTGTCCATACATTAGGAAGAAAATTCCAGGGATATACATGTACGATGGGTTCTTCTCAGAAGATAGCAGTCATTCTACTTACATATTTGGGACTGGCCACGACTGCTACAGTTACCATTCTGTAGTCGATCCCAGTCTATCTGCTATATTTTCATGGCAATTACTTTACTTAATGCGTGTTAATCGTCGATAATCGTTCTTGGCTGCGTGGTATTCTCGTGGTGATTCCTTTGTGCGATTGGCAGCATCATTTTATTTAACGGAAATTTTATCGAAATTCAACCCGTCGATTGTAAAAATTGGCCCAAAGAAAGTAAAGATACCAATATACCGCGATTACTCATAAAAATATGTTATATTGTGTGTGCTATAAAATATGCATATGTGCATATATATGAAATTACTTTGATACTAACAATTCTTGAAAATTTTATTAATTGTTGAAAATGAGCATTTTAAATTAAATTTGGAAAAACTAAATTTTATTTATATAAATTTTGATCCCGGTTTTCAAAACAAATTAATTTAAATTTAAAACTTTAGTTACGTTTTGGACATTAAATTAGATATTTTAAAGTGATCTGAAACACTCCGGTATGGTGATGAAATAGAAATGGAGAATATCTTGCTGAAAGTAGTTATTTTTACAAATATTATATCCAAATTGACAGAACACACCGTAATTCTTATATATATGCATTAAATACAGTGACCCCCCCCGATGGCGAAATCATTTGTGTTAATTTACCGCCGATAGATGCGTCCCGAATCGGGAAGTAAATATTTACAATTGAGCGTATAATATAGTAGTTCAGACGATGTTTTCTATGAAGTGGTACGGTCGATTTGTTTGAGATTTTCGGCAATGTTAGTAGAATTCATACATCCCCTCATGGCATAGCGCATGCATACTAACTAATCAGTTTCACGCGTCCGAACAAGTGCATAATATGTCTTTAACTTATGAATCTTTGTAATGTTATATCCAATTTTTCAGCCATTTGTTAGAACACGATATCGCCGCACAAACTACCGAAACCATTTGCGTACATGTAATATGAACAAACACAAGAAAATAGTAATGCCAACTAAAATAAAATGCGACAACAAAACATGACATGGATATAAAGGCCATAGACACAGATAAACAAATATGATCTATTATATATTTTGAAAGATCTGTGTATGTGTAAGTTTGTGTGTTTGTTTGTTTGTGTGTTTGAAATCGATGGACTCCAAAACGACTAAGCCAATTCCGATGAAATTTGGTATTTGGATGTGTTTTCGGCCGGAGACGAACATAGGCATATTTATTTGTCCGTGCGAGGTCAACTTTTCACGTGCGGAGGTCAAATCTATTTTTACGCCGTTTTTGCGCTAATATATTTCAGTTCGGTGCTCACAAATCGATTCGATATAGCGCGAATAATAAATTGCCAGTCATATTTGCACGGTTAGAATCTGTGTGGCTTCATCTTTCCAACGATATATAATATGTATGTATCCGTTTTAGTTATCTGCCTCAATTATTAGGTACAAGTGGTACAATGCTTTTATCGGGATAAAATCAATGCGTAATTTCTATGACGTCGTCAGAGGTCATAAAGTTAGATCACGTTAACTCTCACCCTGCCGATGCATTTGACTGTGTCGCGTTAACTCATCACCGGCCGAGGTATCCGCAAATGACATTGGGCTATATATCTCGGAAACGGGTGTAGCTATCGACTTGAAATTTGGTATGTGAATGTATCTTGCCCCGGATACGAATTTTATCGGGTCGCCGAGCACGCGCGACACCAGCTTCGCGCATGCGCAGACCAGATCTAGGAAACGGGTGGAGCAATCGACTTGAAATTTGGTTTTTGAATAGCCCGGACGAAGTCGGGTCACCTTCTAGTATATATATATAATTCAATATATGAAATTGTTTTTTATTATAAAAGATTTTATCTGACAATTCTGTATTCATTGACGCTAAGACCACGTGCGATTTTTCCGTGTTTTTTCCGTGTTAAAATGTTGGCCACGCGTGGTTTTGAAAACACCACGGGCCTTGTATACTGTGGTTGACACATCTTGACTTCTAGAATATACCGTGGCGCATCCATTCTAACAATACCCCTCTCCCAATCATGTTGATTTGCTATAGTGAACAGTCATTGAAGTTTTAACTAATCTAGCCGAAATGTAGGCTAAGCGTTTTTTGGAATGCGTAACCGTCTATGACGTGTCATCGGTCGACCCCATTCATGACTGCTTTGATGGATACGCTCACAGTATGTAGCCCACCACGCATGTGTACCGTCATGTATCAATCACCATAACGAATGCAAATTTAGCCCTCCCCGGTACTTGTAATTTAACAGAACCCAGCTGTTCGAAGCCAAAGTTAAACTATCTCTTAATTGCTGATTATTAGTGCCTCTTCAAAACCATTATAGGTAAACAAAACCAATCCCGTGACATTCCCTGCGTCATGTCACTTTTTTGCATCAATTTCTCCACATATCTCCATGAAATAATAGTAAACGCTCTTTAATGATTGTATATCAATGAAATCATCTGAGGTCAAAGACGCCTATCACGTGAAATCACCTGGTCGGGTGATTCATCTGTACCAATTTTTCTTCATATACTTTGAGCCTATAGCGAATGCCTTCATTGCTCGCATTTGCCCATTAAAGTCGTCTGAGATCAACGGCATCCGGATAGAGTTAATTTTTTTCTTTTAATTGCTAATTATTAGTGCATCTTTAAATCGTGTGAGGTCAAGACACCCACTCCTTTGACACGCCCTGCGTCATTCCAGTTTTGTCACAAATTTCCCCCACTCATCTTCAGGAATGAAAATAAACGCTCTTTATTGATTATATGACCATGTAAGTCATCTGAGGTCAAAGACGCCTATCGCGTGACAACCACCTGGTCGGGTGATTCATCTGTACCAGTTATCCCAAATTATACTTTGAGCCTATAACTAACGCTCTTTATTGCTCACATTTGTCCATTAAATCGTCTGAGATCAGCAGCATCCGGATAAAGTTACATTTATCTTTTAATTTCTTATTATTAGTGCATCTTTAAATAATTTGAGGTCAACAAACCCATTCCCTTGACATGCCCTGCGTCATTCGACTTTTGTCACCAATTTTCTCACATATCTTCTGGAATGATGATAAACGCTCTTTATTGATTATATACCCATGTAAGTCATCTTGGGTCGAAGATGCCTATCGCGTGACATTCATCAAGTTGGGTGGTTCATTTGTACCAATTTTCCTACAAATACTTTCAACTTATAAAGAACGCTCTTTATTGCTCAAATTTGACCCTTAAAGGCGTCTGAGGTCAACGGCATCTATACCACACTATATGGGTCATCCCCGTGTTTAAACTTACACCGACCAGATTGCAACCATTTTTGGTCTATAATCAATTAGTTAGTTAAATGCGTTGTTATTGTCCCTTTAGGACATCTAATGTCAATGGGACCTATCTGATAATATTTTCCGGGCCAAATTACCCATATATCAAACCTCATTAGTAACTGACCAATGTGGTTGTCTACTTAATGCATGGTTTATTCAGATGTAATTCTATATCTCCTGTGTCGTAGAAAATATCACCGCAAAATACGTAAATCGAAATATATCTCAGGATTTTGAATTTTAAAAGTTGATATTGAGTAAGCGGTTTTAATTATAAGATATAACCCATAATCAGTCTTCGTCATGCAAACATATTCCCAAATTAACAGTATTTATCACAATAAAACCAGGTCCCCCTAATGTCGGTCTGTAACACTGTCAGATATACACTACCGATAATTTAATTGCATATATCTATTAAAATATTCATTCCGCGCAAAAACTATCGACAGTTGGTGAATAATAGTGTCACAGAGATCACACATGATACGAAAAATATATAAATTTGCATGTTAAATTCACTTAAAAAACACGCTAAACATTAGGGGGACACACAAAAAGTCGCCCTAATGTAAAAGTCGCCCTAATGTGGGTTATTTACACACAAATGTCTCCCTAATGTGGCTTCCGCGAACATATAACCATACCCATATGTATATATATACCTGCAGGGGGACATATGACCCTGCTCCGCCCCTTATAAGTCACGTGATCTTGACGGCCATCTTGAATTTCAGGAAAATTGGGTTTTACGATGATTTATGTGAATTATATGGGTCACGCGGGCGTACGCATGGTCAACTCACCAGCATAATTAATTTAGTTGCCTGTTATCATCACTGGAAAATGATACAATAGACAAGGGTTGTTCAAAACCAGTAAAGGTGTATTATAAATAATAGGTATAAGTATCTTATGCGCCTTTGGCGCCCCTCGATCATTAGAGTATATAGGTTAGTTACCCACCCGCCACCCTACCCCGCCACCCATAGTATCTTATGCGCCGCAGGCGCCCCTATAGAGGCTACTGCCCATATAAATAATAGGTATAAGTACCTTGTGCGCCGTAGGCGCCCCTCGACCATTAGAGTATAGAGGTTAGTTACCCACCCACCACCCCATCTCTCACCCATACTAGTAGTATCTTATGCGCCGCAGGCGCCCCTATAGAGGCTACTGCCCACCTAAATAATAGGTATAAGTATCTTATGCGCCGCAGGCGCCCCTCGATCATTACAGTATAGAGGTAATAACAATAACTTCTTCAGTCCTGAGTCTTTTACGAGCAGCCATTTTCGACTGATAACCACGTGCTAACAACAATGACGCAATATTCCGGCTCTGACTGTACTCCCATAACGTCAGAAATAGCATGACCTTGAGGACATTGTCACTTTAAATTGTTCGCGCGCAACAGTACTACATATAAATACATTGTACACTGTCAAACATGCCCGAAAGAATAGAGTTTTATCCCATACATTAGACTACATACCAAATTCGCAAAAATGCGCGATTGGCAGCGTCCTCGAAGTTCGCATTTATGGGCGTTTGGCAGCGAAAGAGTTAAATATATTGATTTGTTTGCAAGTTCGCTGAGAGGTTTATGCCTCAGATGCAGTTTACGCTTCTGAGCTTATGTTAGTTTTACAATGCTTTTAAAATATTTTGACAGCATTCGGACATACAATCAATCACTTCTTTGGTACATCTTTTATAATTTTTTCTCGAAAATGAGATGGTGCCTGATTCATAGCCTTTACAAACCTACAATATTTTTTATCAATGGAGTTTGTGTTCGCCACCTTCACCCTTCAACAGCTGAAAGTCAAATTAATGAAATTTCAATTGACAACTATTTTTTTACTTTTACGTTTATTGAAATTACGATCAACTGCCATCAAAGCTAATTTTGACGGGTTTGAATGATTCATCGTTTTCGAGTATCATTGAAGCAACTGGTAATGTTCAGCTTCTTGAGCAGATGGAATTGGTTGCGGACCATGATCATCGAGTGGTTGAAATATAGCAATTTTAGAATTTACTTTTCTAGTAGAATTTATTATAATTGGACAAGCTCGCTGTGCAATTGTTTTTTTTCTTTTATTTCATGCAGACCTCTGATAAAAACTCCACCGTGAAATCTACTTCCACCAGTTTTTAAAACATTTTTCTCTTTTGATTCGATATGAGTTCTACTATCACCTAGTTTCTTCTATTCGTTTTTGTGTTTTTGCAGAAATGGTCTTGTCTACATGTCGATACATATATTTGTATACCACTGCATAGATTACAGCACATCGATCATCATTTGTGAACCACCAATGGAAATTATCTGTTCTAAGTCTCAATGACTTGTCTGTTTTTGGGTGAAAATCGAGTTGTAAATAACCATGATCAGTTGGCGTTGTGTCAAGTCAGGTAATTTACTTGACTCTATCACGCACACCTTGAAATAAAACTATGTAATGTGCATTCAAACTCAAAGTTTTACTAGCTCTCGATTTCTGGAACAGGATTTTGATTATGTAAATAACAGATGTATTTATATGATGTCCTTTCCCTTTTCTGCATCTTTATCACCTAAAATGTCATAAAAACGACGAGGTGTGGTAAATCTGTCAGTAACTAGTACATTGTTCGTCCGTTACCCCATTTTGAATTGAATATTGTTGAATTCTTGCACCTTACTATGTATTTTGTCATTCATTGCAGCTCCAAACGACTTTGTGTGGAACAGGATTGCACAAGTCATCTTTTACAAAGTTTTTTAATAACTTTTAAAACAAATTCTGTTTTTCCGCAAACACTCGGTCCTGATATCAAAATATTAAATGGATGTTTGAAGAACAATGACTTTCCCATTTCCACTCTGAGGCAGATCATGTAAGACTTACTACAAATGAGTTCACTATCTAAGTCTGAAATAGGTCTAGAGGCATTTACAATGCAATCCAAAAACACTTTTTCATTAAGTAAATTTTCAATTGTGAAAAATGTACATGGTTCTTGGAGAATGATGTATCCATATATTACCGTTCGCTCTTCGAATCTCAAAGTTCGTTCAGTGATGCGCGAGTCTTGAAATTCAGACAATCGGACAAGTTATCTCCAATGAATTCACAAATTTGTGTATTTCGTTTTTAGGAATACCATGAAATATCCAGCAATCTGAAAACAATTTATTCAATATATCCTTTAAGAAATAAATTTCAAATTATTATCTCTCAAACAAAGTTTTAATCGACTCCTCCCCTCGGAGAAATATCCTTCCAGCATTTCATTATTGTTATTCTACTTTCTCTTAAATGTCAAGTTTGTTGTAGTTCTATTTTGATTTCTTGTTGATATTTCAACGAAGTCTTTGTAAATTGTCTGAAGCATTTCTGCTGGTAGCACTTCAATTCCATTCATAACGGTGTTGTATTTGTCCATAACAAGTAATTTGGTGTACACTGATCGGAATGTTTTGTTTGTTCTTCACTGATTAATTCCTGATTCTTTCAGCGCTTAATTATGCATGGATAGTTTATGATACATTGAAAGGTTGACCGATCGTTAACACATTCAACTATTGATTGAAAGTCTACTTGCTGTTGAGTATTATAACCCAGAGTGATACCCTTTATGACACCATCTTTCACGTTTTGATATGCATAATTTTTTGGCCATAATCCTACAAGTTTTCTGATTTTAGCATCTGTATGTTGACTATGTTCATCGGTCAATTCACCTAGGTAGCTGTCTTCAGTTTTTAGGTTTTTCTGGACCAAAGATGTACAAACAACTGTCCGTGTTTTATTTTCACAGTTGAATAAAATTAATTTATCTTGTTTTAAAATTTCAACTGCGTTGACGGTAATATTTTTATCAGTTTGTAACTTAAAGTATTTGGATGATTCTGAGATATATTCTGATTTAGTAAGAATATTATTTTTTGAATATTTACCCCAAATGCAATTTACCATTAGTTTTGCACACTGACGGAGTCTTGGACTTTTTTCAATTATTTCTTTGTCAAGTATTATACCTTCAACCTCATAATAATCATTTATGTGTTTATGTTTAGCTTCCTCGCTTTAATCAAACTTAGATATTCACTTGCTTTTTGTTTAATTTTTAGGAATGTATCCATTGTCTGGCTACTCAGTCCAATGCCAAACTTGATACCGTTCTAAAATGTGGTAGCCAAGTTCTAATGCTTTGAATAATATTACGTGTGTTCAATCTCCAAATAAAGCAAACTGCTCGATGTTTTGTTCACACTGATCGCTTTCAGTTTTCTGCACATGTAAATTGCATAATATTATATTGTTACAATTGATTGGTAGCACTGGAATGTACAATTTATTTGGAGGTAAAACTTTTTATCGAGACAACATGTAGGTCATCAATATTTAGGCACCCATACATTTTATAGATAGTGTTTGATTCCACATCCATTGACAAAATCCTTCTAATACATGTTCACATCTAAACACATGTTCTCTATTGGTATATACATAACCACACGAATTGCAAATTTCATCATTGGGTTTACAAATACAATTTTTACAAGCAATTTATGCAACACAAAAAATTGGGTACATGAATACCAGTATCATGCTGGCATTTAAAATAAAAAAATATGAATGGTATCCTCACTTCTTTCTGCGACCTTGTCTTTTCATATTGCTGTAGTCTGGTTCAACAATTTTCTTATATATTTACACATCTTCTGTCCCTTGTAGTGGTTATCATTAAAATACAAAATAACGAAATTGCTGTCTTTTCCGACTGTTGGTGGTTGGAAAAGGAAACCTTCATCAGAAAATTGACTGTGTATTTGGATCATATAGTCTGGGTACAGTTGTCATTGTATTATTTTGTATTACTTCCAGTCTACAACTGATGTCATGCGGGATTCCAGCTTTATCAAATAATATGTTTGCAGCTTCACACCGATGAGCTCTTGTTTGTCTCGTAATCCTTTTCTATTGCTGTTGCCATTCAGTTGTATAAGTTTTGTCAGCATTGCACATACCAACAACGACAGCCCTTCCAAAACACATGTTATGATCCACATTCTGAATCAGAAGCACACTTTTATTTGCTGTGTTCGTGTTGTTTTTATCGCCAAATGCTTTACAATGTAACGTATGTATTTATGTTCCCGCAGGCATGTGCATAACATTGATGTCATATGATTTTGATGTTTTTATTTGACTGTACAACATTCTGTGTGATCAAGCAACAATTGACCGGTTAGAGTCTCTGCTTCTTTAAAAGGAGTGTGAATTCCTAGATCTAACCCTGGGTGATAGATGGAAATTCTGAACTGATATCTTGGCCCTGCATCACATTCATCTTTCAAACTCTTCGACGCAGTTTCGAATCTCCTCGAATATTTGTATGTCAATTTTCTAGTGGTGTGAGATTTATCCTCATGGAGTTGTAATCGTTTTGTGCTCTCCCACTCACTTTCGATATCGGAGTATGATACGAAACACTTCATCTGAAATGACGGTTTGGTGAAAATTGCGTCACTTTTATGCTCGCACACGGTCATCGCCATGCAGGAGTATAAAAGCGACGCGATTTTTCCCCATTCTGTCATTTCACTCACGATTGAGTAACCAACGCTCACCATGGACCCACGGTTGCAGAGTAACAGCATTTGCGAAAAATAATATTATCTTAAAAAATACAAAATGGTAACTGTTTCAGATGTAACTCTGGTTCACATTGGACTTTTCAATGTCATAGTGCTTAAAAGAAACATATGTACAAATAATCAATTATGATGGGTGAAGTTTACATTAGAAATACTAGTTGGACGCCCACATCGGAAAACAATTGTCAATTCTCGCCAGAAGATGATGTTACCGATGCTGATCAATGTTTACAAACCGGAGCATCAACTGACGAAATCACGGATGTGAAAATCAGAACGACAAACAAGACATATCAACCTGAACGTCAAATGATGAAATAACATTTCTAAACACAGATGACTCACATATGGAAGTGTTAAACGCTGTAGCTGGGTGTAATATCGATGTAGAAATAATGCAAACGCCCGTATCAACCAGAAAGAGAAAAGCGCGTTGATCGCGAAAATCATTCAAAAAAGTTAAAAAATTATTAAAAAAAGGGCTGTTTATTGATGTGGAGTCGAAGGAATTCCGATAAACCCGGATACAGTCCTCCCTCTTAGATCTTTGGATTCCAATGAGGCTCCGGCACATATTCAGCTGCCTCAGTGGTAATCCACATTGGAAGCAGTGTCAATGGTTGGAGAACTACATACCAGTCTTTGTGGGAATTCTTTTACTTTTGTCTTTATCATGTGCTTTTACTTTTACTTCTTCACATAGATTCTATTTCTTTTTTTAGTTTAGTTTCTCAATATCTCCAAATTGCCAGATGAAACATTGCATAATCGAGGTTCCCAATAGGTGTGCATCACAATATTCACCATTTGGGAACTTCTGTCTGAGTTTGTCCCCCTTTGCAGTTGAGGCCTAAACAAAATGAGGTCCACAGAGGGTGAATTTAGTGATACTACCCCGCTATGCGGGATAGCGTCATTAAATTCACACTCTGTGTACCTCATTCTGCAAATGACAGGCACACTAATGTCAGACTTGAACGGCGTTTAGACTCAAATTGGCTGAATGTCAATTCAGATGTGTTTCTTCTTTTTTTTTAAATAAATATTTCATATTTAAATAAAACACCTATTTGACTCGGAAAGTTTTATTTGTACCATATGTACAAGAATAATACTCTCAGAACGTTCGCGAGCTGTATATCAAATGGTTTGCGACCCCCTCCTCGGTGGGTACTCTGGCCCACACCGGGCTCGTGGGCACTCTGGCATATGAACCAGAGAGTGACTGAGCCCAGGGGCGGACCAGAGTTTCCGCCCTTTTAACATTTCACCCTTACCAGTGGTGACGTCCGCCTGTGATGGAATACATGAAGCTTTTGGTATGTGCATTGTTAGCATTTAACATTTAACCCTTACCAGTGCCGTAGTCCGCCTGAGATGGGATCCCAAAAGATGTGGGTATGTGTACCACTAGTAGACGAGCGTTCACGTCATAACACATCTCAACGTCTATAGACCCTAACCTCGGACTGCACTGAAATAAAGAACGGAATTGTGCTGCCATGCCTTTTGATTACCTTATATGATATTTTATACTGTGCTTGCCTTGTTTAATTATATATGTATATCCATGTATAAAGGGGATTAAGTAAAATATGTTCAAACAGACCAAGTAAATAAAATAATTGAGTGGTCGATCAGAGTAGTCGAAACATAGGTCACGACATTCAAAAGGACGAAAATGGTCACAATTTGACTCCATATTCACGCAATTGAAGATGCCAACATCGAAGAACGCAAATCTCACTATAAAGATAGATATGACCATGGTCGTTTAATTCAGATATAATATAATTGACATCCAAGTTCAAAGAGCCAACAATCCTGTTAGACAATGCAGTGATGGGTTATAACATAGTGCAGCGCCAAATCGAAAAAAGAGCTCTATTGTTTGAAATATCCGTGCCCACAGTAGAACAGTTAAAACGAACATGTTTAGTCAGAACAAGTTATGGTTCACGGAAATGTCAAGACAAATACTGGCCTAAGCATGTTTGGGGATGGTTAGAAAAAATCCAATACCTTGCAAACCCATTCCAATTCTTTCTCAACATGATTCTCAGATAACATCTCCACAATATGAACTAAATAGGTTGGCACTATCTTCATATCCGTTTGAATGGTTTAGGACTGAGCCACACGATTTGATTGATCAAAATCGCGAATTTATGTAAAATGTCATGTTTGGGTATCATTCATCGTTTACTTGATCATAGCCGTTAGCGATGCCATTATTTTTCACTGTCATTTTCGTGAACAATATATATATATATATATATATGTCAGAGTTATGGAGGCACGGACTCAGTATGAGTGTTCATTGCTTCATATTTGCGTGAAAAAATTCTCATTTCTTATCGAAATGGCCATGTGTCGATCGGAATGGTACATTGAGATGTTCCTCAAACCAAATCAAGCTTGAAAACCGGCCCCGATTTTCATCCATGCCGGGGTTCGAACCCGCGCCAACCTCGTCTAGCCCAGACTGTGATGATCGTATCCATGATCTAACCACCTCGGCTACGGGGACATCCATAAAAAGGAAGCCCTTTCACCGAGAGTTAGGAAGCGTATCAGTCTGAAAATGGGTTCGAACCCACTGCCTTCGAAATTCTTGATCTGCCATTCTGGAAACATGGCAATGCACTTTAACAAAATGCTGGTTTCAACTTGTTCTACCGTGGGTATTGGTACCCAACCACTTTGCAGTTGGTAGGTAACCGATCACTTTTGGCGTTTGGCTGCTGCACTATTATGTCTACTTACCATATTCGTGGACATTATGGTTACATCGGCTGTGTCCTGTGAATAGTTAATAATTTATTGTTTTTTTTCCCAGAGCTTCGCAGTGAAGTTTTATCTGTAATGCATATGCTTTAAAAAGAGTACTAACTCAATCAAATAATAATAATACAAAACTAAATGATTATACTACTACTATTACCGCCTGGCAGGAGATTTACATTTTAAAATCATCTCAAAACCAGTTGAAAGACTAATAGACTCGTTGACAAAGGCCATGATATATGCGGTCAGCAACGGAGAACAAACAAAAATCGAAGATGCACGTTCTGCTGTCGATAGCCATAAAAACTGACTGGACACACGTAAATTATCCGGGCTATAAACCAACTTGGACGTGCAATTTCATATTCACAAGTTAAGGAGAACGAAACAGCTATGTGCCTAAGACATATATACCCACACGCCCACAAATGATTACCCAGCTATACTCCAGGTATGCATACACATGTACGCATCAGCACTCATGGATGTGCAGTGATCCCATGTACGCCATATGCAATACCCATATTAATACAAACACTCCCTATTTACGCATACACCACCCATGATTATACAGCCAACACCATTTGGGCGCCATTTTAGATGGTGATATCAAGATATCAATTTATTTTGTGATATCAAAAATTGAAAATTGCATAGCTGGACTACTATTCCTTCAACAGTTTGTGTGTGATATCATATATTCGATTTTGTGACATCACAAAATGAATTTACGACAGCACTAACTCCATTTTGTGATGTCCTAAGATCATTTTGTGATGTCAGTAATTCCCCTACATTTTATGATATAACAAAATTGAGTTATTTATATCACTACATACTCACTATTTGTTTATATCTATAAATTGATTTTTGTGATATTCAAAAACGAATTTATGATATCACAAATTGGAATTAGTGATATCATAAAATTATTTAATGATATTATATATTTGATTTTATGATATCGTGTACTCGTTTAGTGATATCTGTTTATATATTTATTTATTTATCTATTTATTTATTTATTTATTTATTGGGCTTAACGTCGTTCAACAGCCAATGCTATATCACGATGTTGTCAGTTCCATTGGTGGACGGACGGAAATGCCGTGCACTAAGGTAAATCTAGCAGTGTTTTCATTGGCTGGAAGAATGACTAACTGTTGCCGGAGAAACAAACGATCATCTGCGAGTAGCTGGCTACTCCCACAGTTATCGATATGGGATACAAAGTCAGTGATATCTCCAATGGGATTGAATCCAGATCGCCAGCGCTGGAGAGCGAGCCGTCTGAAGAAGAGCCCCTTACCAACTAGGTCACAGTAATGGACGAGTGCTTGGAAATTAGGACCTATTTATTATTTATGTATGGGAGTTTAACGTCGTTCAACAGCCAAGGCTATATCACGACTGTGTCAGTTCCATTGGTGTACGGAAAGTCCGTGCACTAAGGTAAATATAGTAGTGTTTTCATTTGGTTGAAAGAATGACCCTTTATTCCCGGCATAACCACCGACCACCGATACAAAGTCAGAGATGAGTCCACCGGGAATTTTGACATACACCGTGTATGTATTAAGTTGATCAATTTTGATGCTAATGGGCAGGGGTATCAACATAATAGAGTCCCTCTCTGTTCCGTTTCGAAATTCTGCCCATTTTCGTTCAAAGGCATGGCCAGAATCCCAAAAGACGTTCTTGGCAAAAGTCCCTACTTTATTCTTTAAAATGAATTTCTCATGCTTCCGAAGGTACTGGGACAATCAGAATAGAAAATTTAGTTGCCAGTTATTACGTAACCAAGTGAATCACAATATGCTACCTTTCAGAACAGCAGAGAATAACGTTCGGGATATATTGAAAAATCAATTTATATTTTACCGAATATTATTGCCATTTTTGAAAGCCATCTTGAGTAATTTTGTCTACATTTAAGATAGATCAAAACAAAAAGACACTGTTAATACCAAAAAAAATGTCCAATCCCGAAAAGTAAATATTTGCCGATTTTGATGTCAAGTTTGTGATATAAATATCCGATGTTTCTGGTATTGTTCGTCGTTACAATAGTAAAATTTAGCCAAGGTTTATCAGAAATGTTAATATTCAATGTATATAAGACAGAATAGCCAATTTGTTTATCAAGCACAACTTGTAATCGATTGCATTGCACTCTGAGGCAATATGTACCATTTTCCATATTTTGACTGTCATTTTGGCATCCGTTTTGAGCTAAAGTGACAATTTTGGTTCTATTGAGTTGGAATATTCACAAGTAATGGTACACTTCACTTACATTACACACTTCTACTTATTTCTTGTTGAAATATGACTAGAATCCCAAAGGTGATTTTAGTGAAATTTTATACCGCTTTCCGTGAAATAAAATGTTTCAGGAATCGGAAGGGGCTTATTTCATTCCTCATATGATCAGTTAACATGAACAATACAAAATAAAGTCACTATTCTCAACCAGTTTTATACAGTAGGAAATGATCCAGATTATATTAGTGAAAACACGACAAATTCTCCACTTCCTGCTGCCATTTTGGCGGCCATCTTGGACAGGTGTTCCAATTGTGATCTGAAAATGTGGAATGTTATCTTAGCTTCACAAAAATATTGACATTTGTATACATATGACAAGATTTTCTCATTATAATTTGCACCAAACTGACTTAATGGCCCGCCTGAAGAACGGCGGCCATTTTGGACTGCATCTTGGATTTCACATCTTAAGCTACCGAATAAAAGATGCTATCATAATTTATTGTATACCTAAGATATCCCTCTATCGAAAAAACATAGTGAGAATTTACCCGGCAATTTGGTAACAAATTACCATATCATGCCTACCTAGCTCGAATGACTATAAGCCCTCTCTCTCTCCCTCCCTCTCTCTCACTCTCTCTCTCTCTCTCTCTCTTTCTCAGTCTGTCTCTCTCTCTCTTATATGTATATCAGACTGCTGGTCAGATTTCAACAAAATTTGGTGTCGGACTCGGGGTACCCGGGCGGAGGTGATAACAGCTTAGCTTTTCAAAACATTTAATTAAATAAATAATAAAAAACACATACATAATAAGCTCACTATGAGCCTATTTCAGAATCAAATAAATGTGAATATTTAGGTCCAATACGAACCTATTTGCAGACCAGATGTACGCTCTTTATAATATGTTTTCACAGTGGACAGCGCCATCCAACAAAATAACGGATATAAGTCCACTGTGGGTTTATTCCAGAAAAAAATAAGTCCAATATGAACCAATATCAATGATTATGTTCAATATGAACCAATGTCAATGACTATGTTTACTGTGAACCTATTTGCAGTCGCACGAGGATATATTGAAGTAGCATAATAAATATTATCTATATGGGCAGCAGGCTCCTAACACACAAACGTGCCGCATGCCAATGTGTGCATGGGCCGCAAGCCCATCGACGCTGAATAAAATCTCCGTTCAGCTAATCTTCTTTAAATGGATTCATGGGTCAGATCTAATTATTTTCAGTTATAGAAAAAAGTGCGGATGGTTGTGTTAAAATAATTCACACACCACACCCTGAAAGTGCTGTCAGAGTAATTCGAGTAATATATAATGAAATTTGGTATATGGGTGCCATCCTGACACCCACCCTGTATTAAGTCGATTAATTCTGATGTCAATGAGCCGGAATAGCCGCAGATTATGGACCATCTCAGTTCCGTTTGAAATGTCTCTCCATCTCCTTTCATAATAAGGGCAGCATAAAAATGGAAGTGTCCCAATATTCCACACTGCAATCTTTAAAATGATTTAATCATGTATCACAAGGTACTGGGGCAACCAGAATAGAATATTTAGTTGTCATTTGATTAATTGACACGTTTAATTACAAATCGAGTCACAATTTGCTACCTATTCAGAACAGCAGAGCCGTTTTGAGAAATTTAGTTTATAAACACCTGAAGGCAATACAATTAATAAAGCTCAAAACAACCGTTGATACCAAAGAGAGTTTGTGAGAAAAAAATCCAATAGTGACAGTGGTTGCAACAACAATAATTAACCAATGTGCATCAGAATTGTTAGTATCAATGCATAAAGCGCACATTGGCCCATTTTATTCATCAATCACAACTTGTAAGCGATTGCAAGGCACACGGGGACAATATTTACCATTTTCCATAATTTGACCGTCATTTTGAACCAAGGTGATTTTATTTTGCTACATTGAGTCTGATTATTTATAAGTAATGGTATGCATCACTTTCATTGTACACTTTTGTTCATGTGGTGTTGTTTTTTGTTGAATTTTATACCATGTCCTGTAATATCGAATTATCGAGAGATCGGAAGGGGCTTGGACCCCAAGAATTGGCACAGTACATTGCTCCATGCAATGGTCAGTTAACGTGAAAAATACAAAATTAATTCACAATTCACCAACCAATTCTTAAAAGTAGAAACCCATCTAGAAGATATTAATGAAAAATAGTGATATATTCCACTTCCGGCAGAAATTTCGATGGCCATCGTAGATGGGGAGTTTCAATATTGACATACAAAGGTGGCACCACAATTATATACATTTGTATTCATATTTTGACAAGATTTTCTCTCTATAATTTGCTTCACACTGACTTAGGAGTGCCTTAGGTGCTGCATTTATTTATAAGTACCCAGCGCCCATCGCCTACTCTAATGTATACCTGGAAATTAAACGGCTCCGTGTGAACATTTGGTTCCTGCTGTCGTGAGCGCCCAGCACCCATCACTAACGCTTAGGTATACCTGGAAATAGAACGACATTTGTTGGACGCCATCTTGTCTGGTGTCTACATGGCCACTTTTGTTCGTAATAACATTACTGCAAAGTTTATGTACAAAATAAGTAAGAAAATGAGTGTTGTGAAGTTCTTGGTGGGGTTGGCAGTGGTACAGTATCAGCTCCCGTACTAAATGTTTCTTAAAAGAGGAGCGACTAACATTGTCCAACATTTAAAGAGACATTATACGCCAATTTAAACAAATTCCCGGTAATAGCAACGATCTAATATCGATAATATATATTTCATGATTTTTGGAGTGAGGGATGACATAACCCAAAATTCTAAAATATGGTTACGAATTTGTCCTAGATATTGTATGTTTTGTTTGCAGTATACATTTCCAAATTTGTTAAGATCTTAACTTTGATCTGCGCTGTAACAGTTTTGAGACATTTTCTGTTTATTATTCCGATATAAGTGAAACGAGAATGATTTTATTACAACATTTCATGTTTTTGGTCCAAAAAGTGATAAATTTCAACTTTGGTCAGCCTGGGTTGCTAATATATTCAAACTATGACAATGCCGGATGGAATGACGCTATTATTAGGCATTTGCCTCAAATTCTATACCAGTTGGAACGTCATGGTGAAATAGTGATTGAATTTGGCGGCTATCTTGGATTTATATTGTAAACAAGGGTTAATATTGATCAGAAACCTGTTTCTAGTTCATATTCTGAAAGAGCACACATAACTTGACATAATAGAAAACAATGGCACTTTTGGCCAGTCCGTTCCAATATGACAATTTTTTGTCGCTAAGTCACCACAATATATAGAAAAATAATTAATTTGAGTCTAAGATGTCTTCTGTAAACGTTCAGGTTAACATGTTATCTTAAAATCGAACTTAATTTAATTTATATTTGCTTTATGGCTTTATAAAACTAAGTTACGAATGTCCGTGCATAAAACAAGAATTAAGAACTTTGAGCTTAAATAAGCCGCGTATCCTAACAAGAATACATACCGTTTTTTTTTTGAACACCTGAAACATCTCATTCGTGTCTGGAAAGACATAACGAATTATATTCAATAAAATTCGATATTTCTTCCAGACACTCATGAGATAATAATATCGGTATTCAAATAAAAAAATCTAGGTATTATCTATTTAATACATTTAAGATGTTAAAACTAATGTTCTTGTTGGTCTCTTTAGGGTCCATGAACTGCTTGAATAATTAATAATTTGACAAAACAACTAAATCAACAAATATATTATTTTATTATACGCTTGCCAATAAAATAGCGGAAAATTACCGAAACGTAGATCGTCGTAAATATATTTATTACAAGCTACTAGACGCTAGGCTATCAAAGAATAGTATTTTTATAAAAGCCGTTATCCGTCTAGTGAGATATGGATATTTCAATCGTATCCATCCGCGCTAAACTTAAAGTGTATTCGGTATTAGATGAGTTAACATCGCTTCGCCACTGATTGTCGAAGTTAAAACATTGTGTAATATCTGAACAATTAAATTTTGGTCAAACATACTATGGTGTTAGCCCCGTTATTCCTCATCCAATTTGTATGAAAATGGAACTATTTTCATATGCACAAGCTCATTACCATGGCTGTGATTTGCAATTTTTACTCTTCTTGTTGAGCCATGTGCCAACTAAGCGGAGCATATAATAAACAGAATATCTACTTTGTTTTTGGTTGGATATGGCAATTATCTCATGAGTGATGACAAAAACAAATTAATTTCCACGAGTGACTCTGCCATGAGTGGAAATTCATTTTTGTTTTGTCATCACCAATGGATATCCTCTATACATCTTCGGAGGTAAGTACAATCGCGTTTTGTTATTTCACTCTAAGTTCCGTTATTTCACTGTAGCGCGAAACTAACAACAACCACGAACACAAGAGCTGCGGATGTTGGTGCAAACTGTCCGCTATCCAATCAAAAGCAAAGAATTTATGACGCTATCCATCAAAGCGACGAATTTATGACCCACGTGCACTTGATCAATCGATTCTACTATGTTTGAGCGTAAAAGTGTGTGTTAATTTCCAATTTTATATCAGCCGCATATTTGCTCTTTCGTGTGCGTCACGTGGCAGGCCGCCAATCACTTGTTACCCTCGATGGTTACATTTCAACATTTTGGAGTATATCAGGACCGCTGTGCGGTTGCCTGATGATTGTGTGCCCTGAAATATCATCGTTTTGTTTTAGACGCATTAAGAGACACTGCCACCTGTTGGTCCAGTTATAAAATAGTTCTATATCGTCGTTCATGTGGGATACTAGGCTGTCAAGAGATGGTAATGGGTAGAAAATACACGTGTCGTCGCCGAATAAACGAACGTTCGATTTCAGGTTGTCACTTATGTCATTGATGAAAATGGAGAATAAGAAGGGACCTAATACAAAACCCTGGGTGGGACACCAGCTGGCGGATACAATGGGCTAGATAATTCTAATCAAACAAGTACACGATGAGACATGTGGCTAATATAATCTATCAACCACGAAAGGAGTATATACCATAGCTTTGTATTTTGTGAATTAGACCTTTGTGCCAAACACGTTCAAAAGCTTTCGACATGTCACAAAATATTTCAATAGATATATTTGATTCACTTCTCTTTTGGCTAAGGTGGTGTACTATATCGATAATCTTCTTGATTCGTTATGCCGATGATACAGTTATCATGGCAGATACCCCCAAATCACTACAATCACAATTAGATCAGTTTGAAAAATATTACGACAAATGAAAACTAACAGTTAATGTGGAAAAATTCTAAACATGTCAAAGAGCAGTCTCTCGAAGAAAACGAAATTTATATTCAAAGGACAAAAACTAGATGTAATAACCAACATTAACTATCTGGGCATAACGTTTACTAAATCTGGCTCTTTCATGCCCGCGAAAAAAATGTTGGTTGACAAAGCCACGAGGGCCATGTATTCCATCATTGGAAAATTCCGCAAACATTGCCCCTCAATAAGAAACCAACTTGACTTATTCGATACACACGTTGTACCTATACTTCTAAATGGCTGCGACGTATGGGGATACGGTGATAACGATTTATTGGAGAGCGTTCAATGAAAAGTTTTAAAGCACATACTTCGACTACGACCATTAACCCCAAATTGTATGATATATGGCGAAAGTGGGAAATTGCCTTTAAGTATATTGATTCAAACTAGAATGTTTAAATACTGGTGCAAAGTCACAAATAGCGAATCTGAAAGATTTCCAAAATGTTTACTGAATCTAACGCAGTCAATGTTATGCGATGCCAGAACAGATGAAAACATTTTCCCCTGGTTGAGTTGCATTCACGAGTTAATAGACAAATGTAATCTGCGGCATATATGGTGTGCAGGTCATGCCACCAACGTAGATAAGCTAGACTTAGCTAGTATCATATCTAAAATGTTGCCTTATTTCCGAACAAAGAGATTCTTGGGAACGTGATATAAACAACACAAGTCGTGGTAAAATATACTGAATTTTCAAACACGACTTTGATTTTGAACCCTATCTTGATGTACTTAGCGACCATAACCGAACACTGTTATGCAAATTCCGAACTAGTAACCATACGTCACCAATAGTAATGGGACGGTGGAACACTACCGAACGTAATGACCGCACTTGCGTGTTATGTGATACAAGGGTAATTGGTGACGAATTTCGCTACCTTCTCGTATGTAAAAAATGAACAACGCCCGGCGCAGATTGTTACCAATGTTAACTGGCCGACGTCCTAATACAATATTGACGATTGATTTACTCAATGACGACAGCGTAACACATCTCCGCAAGTTGTGTGAATTTATTAAGCTTGTAAATCGAGAAATGGTCGAATCACTCAGCTAGACAATAGCTCGAACAAGCAATTTCATAATTTGTGCAAGAACAGTACCGATATACGCATACACATAGTTATCTCATATATATTTTTGAAGACCTCTGTCTGTCTGTCTGTCTGTTTGTTTGTCTGTCTGTCTGTCTGTCATTAATACAAATCTACGATTCTCGACCGATCGGGACGAAACTTGGTACTTGTGTGTAGTTTGACCAGGCGGTCGACGTTGTCGTATTGGCGAGCCCGTGCGGCGCCCGCTTCGCGCATGCGCAGACGAGATCTCGGAAACGGGTGGAGCTATCGACTTGAAATTTGCTATGTGAATGTATCTTGCCCCGACCACTTATCTCCTATAAATTGGTCAAAAGATACCAGCTCCCTAATGAGGGAAATTCTTGTCAAGACCAAAATTCTACTGACTACACTACCACGAATCAAGCTGACACTCTGTCAAGATCTCCAACATTCAGTAATAAGCTGGCGAATACCGCAGGTGTTGGCAATTCGATTGCCTCTTCGAAAGCGCAATCTGACAATGTCGCATCGGGACAACATTCCTCGCATTCTAATTCAAACTATAACGAAAGTTTAAATAGCATTCCTGTCATTTCAACAACCGAGCAGAATGAGGAGAGACACCGAACGTCCAACACAGAGCGCACGCGCGACGACATGAGAATGGCCCACAACTCGTCAGTTCGTAATAAATATGACAAAAACTCGAAAATGCAAGTATACAATTCATACCACCAACAAACTTCAGCATCAGAAACCGATTCGACGCACATATTCCATGATGTCCCACCACGCGATTACCACGATGAAGAATCTCGTCACGACGATACATGCGGCTTTAAAGGTGTGTTACCTAAAAGAGGTCGGAGAACCCGTAAAATCTTTATAGGAAGGATTGCTACAACTGCCAAAGAACGCGATCTTTGGACATTCTTCGAAAAAAGAGGCATATTGCCCACATTCGTTCGACTCATGGCCAGTACAAGGAATGGCACACAATCAGCCCGAGTTAATTTATACGCAGATGATATAAAATTGCTGTACCAAGAAGGTTTCTGGCCCAAAGGCATCATTGCCAGACCATGGCGTTCTGATCCACCTCAGCGTGACTATCATGGAGACACAGCCAAATAAGCTTAATATATTGACGTGGAATGCCACAGGCTTCATGTCATCCCAGCTATATATTTGTGATATTCTGAAAACATTAAAATACAGCTTCGTCGGAATATCTGAGCACTGGCTTAGTGAACAAAATGTTATTTCACTTGAAACACTACATCATTCCTATTCCGCCGTGGTAAAGCCGGAGCGAACAATCAAAACTAAAAATAACGCCACGTTCACAAGAGACGGAGTTGCCATTATGATACGAAAAGACTTGCTCAACAGATGTACAGTGATCGATCTTCCACACGAATGGTGCGCATGCATCAACTTCAATGTTTCCCCCAGCATGTCACTGGCATTCATTCAGTATATATGCCAAACACAAACCATGGAGATGATGAATTTCAGAAGTGTTTAGCATCTCTGTTGGACATGTATTGCATGCTATAACAAGAAGGTTCTGTTATTTTAATGGGTGATTTCAACGTACACCTAGGAGATGCCAGAGGTGAAAATCTTCCCACGCGTCACTCGTTCCGTTCTATGGTTATGAATACATTCTCCAAAGACACATGCATGTGGTCTACTGTTTGTTCGCGTTCGTGCAAGGGACCACGATTCATATTCTTCCCTTTCGATGCAGTGGCCAGTCCAATCACTATTGATCATATCTTCATACCAGAATGTATGGTACATTTGGTATCGTCATGTCGCGTCTTGGATGATGTACCATCGAATGTGTCAAACCATCTGCCTGTGACATGTGCCATTACCGTGGACATGTATGACCACCAAACCACAGCCACCCGCAAACATATCCGCACTGTGTATAAATGGAAAGGTGGTGACACTCAGGGATACCGTCTAATCCTGAATACGGCGTGCTCCGAGATGTTAAAGCGACATATCGTTGACAATTCTGACGTTGATAAATTGTACGCGGATGTTGTATCCTCACTCCATGAGGCTGCCCTGTCAGCTATTGGTGAACGAAAGTTCCAGACACACATGAATCCCTACTGGAATTCTGACCTATCTTCGCTACAACAAACTGTGAAAGCAGACCGATCAAAGTGGTTATTGTCTGGGAAAAAACATTCTACGGAATCAAGTGATTATCTTAACTATACAAGGACTCAAAACGTCGATTTCGGCGGGCTCTAAGGATAGCCGTGCGCAATCACGAGCAAAAATTCCTGTTAGATGTTGAAACTGCAGCAAACGAAAATCCCACTCGTTTCTGGAAAATGACGAAGTCTAAAACTAACTCCCATGCAGTTACGAGTGGTATGGATTTCGGAAATGGTATGTGTAAAGAGCCTAGTGCGATCTTATCAGGCTGGAAATGCTATTTTGAGAACTTATACACTCCCACAGTACACGCTGATCCCGAGTTCAACAAATTCATTACCAACAGCCTCTCGTCGGAATTCGATCCCTCCTGCATAAATTATGACTCGACAGTATTTTGCAATGAAATTATGTCAGAAGATGTCAATGCTCAAATAAAAAACATGAAGAAAAACAAATCATCGGGTCCGGATGGTATTGCTAACGAGCACCTGATATTTTCTTCTAAACTCATGGTGTCAGTGATTTGTAAACTTTTCAATGGTATTCTTTCACGGGAATGGATTCCCACGGTTATGAAATCTGGTATCATTATTCCTCTGCACAAAGGCGACCCGAAGCCGCGGACTAAGCCAGACAGTTATCGTGCAATCACACTTCTCTCCTCATTGTATAAACTATTCGAGTCGGTCATCTTACACAGATTTCTGAAAAGTCCATCCCTTAATAAATTTCCACATGCTCTGCAATTCGGATTCCAGAAGGGAGTCAGCTGCACTATGACGTCGTTCATTGTGCAGGAAGCTATAAACTATGCACGCGCCAACCACTCCAAAGCTTATGTTTGCTACCTTGACTCTGCAAAGGCATTTGACTGCGTTTGACACGAGGGCCTCCTGTACAAACTGAACAACCTCGGATTCAATGGGAAAATACTTCGGATAATCCGCAACATGTACTCAAATTGCGCTAGCCGTGTGCTCCATAATGGTGATTTGTCAGAGTCATTTGAAATTCGCCAAGGAACAAGACAAGGGGCCGTAACATCGCCTTTTTTCTACTTGACATTCATTGACGATCTCTTGTCTACTCTGGAAGTTTCAGATAAAGGTGCATCTATTGGCAATATCAACTGTACCTCACCAACAACTGCAGATGATATTACTATAGTTTCCCTCACAAAAGCTGGTTTGGACAACTTGATGAAAATCTGCTTCAACTACAGCAAGAAATGGCGCTTCTGTTTTTCAAAATCTAAGAGTTCCGTTGTCGTATACAACGAAACGAAACAACAACACACAAACCAACAAAGATCGTGGATTCTTGGGAATGACACGATCGATGAAAGCACCGACTGTCGCCATCTGGGAATTTCTCAAGGAAAATTCGGCAACACTGTTAACCGTGCTACAAATATATCTGAAGTGTTGAGAAAAACATACTTTTCTATCGCTGGTAGGAAATCCTTAAGTATGTGCACCCCTCTCACAATGAATAATCTCCTACACACAGTTGTGCTTCCAAAGGCTCTTTATGGCGCTGAACTCCTATATTCAACAGATGACAACGCTCTCTGCACAATTGAAAAGGGTCTACGTACATGTATAAAGCACATACAGAATCTTCCAACAAGAGCGAGCACAAACCTCTCACTCAGTCTCCTGGGTGTTTTACCGATGAGTCGCCAACTACATTTGAGAAAACTTCTCTTCCTCGGCGAACTTATCCACTTGCCTGCGACTCGAGACTTTCCTTTACGAATTTTCATGAAAAACCTCTATATGCACAATTTATTCAATGTGAATACCACCGGTTATGTAAAAGACATCATCGATGTTCTAGAAGTGTACAATCTGTCTTCTTATCTTCAAGAATTCTTATCTTCTGGATCCTTCCCAATGAAGATCATTTGGAAGCAACTCGTCAAGTCGACCATAAGAGCTCACTATTGTGATGCATGGACTTCAGCAGTGGGTGCCAATGGTCGCTCTTCTAATCTTCTCCTCATTCATAACCAGCCTCTCGCAGTCTGGAGTGTGTGGCGTCTTCTTGCTGCCCATCCTAACAGGAGTTTGGAACTGAAAAATCTTGCTAGACTTCTAAATAGATTGTTGTTCGAAAACAATGCCCGATGCATGCTGTGTGGCCACACTTATAACAATGAAATTGGACATATTACTGACTCTGGCAGATCTGCCACCATGTACAGACTCCGATATAATTACTGGTGTATGCTTATCGATAGCTTCGACATCCAACTATTTAGTTACCTGGATGCTCTCCCAAACGACCATTTAAATGCGCTGTTACTTGGCAGTACCCAGCTTGGTTGTCATATCCCGACTGAGTCATTTCTGTATGTTGGTTATCAACTAATTCGCCCCGGAAGTTAAAAGATGACATTCTCATGACATTTGATGCAATATGCCTCTCAGGTGGACAATATTCAACTATGATCTGGCCTCCTTGCCACCCGCATCTACAATGTTTTCTCATATACTCGTTTTTACCTTGCTCTTCGTACAATGTACACATCTTTCCAATTTATGTATACAATGTCCTTCCTTGTAAATAGATGCTGGTATATAATCCACTTACAATGGTCTCGTTACCACATACTTTCTGTAACTGATATGCATATATGCTGTTCATACTTGGAGGTCAATAAACAATAATAATAATCGACTTGAAATTTGCTATGTGAATGTATCTTGCCCCGGATACGAATTTTATCGGGTCGCCGAGCCCGTGCGACGCCAGCTTCGCGCATGCGCAGACCAGATCTCAGAAACGGGTGGAGCTATCGACTTGAAATTTGGTTTTTGAATAGCCCGGACAACGTCGGGCTCATCGGCTAGTCTCATATAGATTTTGAAGACCTCTGTCTGTCTGTCTGTTTGTCTGTTTGTCTGTCATTTATACAAATCTACGATTCTCGACCGATCGGGACGAAACTTGGTACGTGTGTGTAGTTTGACCAGGCGGTGGACGTTGTCGTATTGGCGTGCCCGTGCGGCGCCCGCTTCGTGCATGCGCAGACGAGATCTCGGAAACGGGTGGAGCTATCGACTTGAAATTTGCTATGTGAATGTATCTTGCCCCGGATACGAATTTTATCGGGTCGCCGAGCCCGTGCGACGCCAGCTTCGCGCATGCGCAGACCAGATCTCGGAAACGGGTGGAGCTATCGACTTGCAATTTGGTGTGTGAATGTATCTTGCCCCGGATACGAAGTTTATCGGGTCGCCGAGCCCGTGCGACGCCAGCTTCGCGCATGCGCAGACGAGATCTCGGAAACGTGTAGAGCTATCGACTTGAAATTTGCTACGTGAATGTATCTTGCCCCGGATACGAATTTTATCGGGTCGCCGAGCCCGTGCGTCGCCAGCTTCGCGCATGCGCAGACCAGATCTCGGAAACGGGTTGAGCTATCGACTTGAAATTTGGTTTTTGAATAGCCCGGACAACGTCGGGCTCATCGGCTAGTCTCATATATATTTTGAAGACCTCTGTCTGTTTGTTTGTCTGTCATTTATACAAATCTACGATTCTCGACTGATCGGGACGAAACTTGGTACGTGTGTGTAGTTTGACCATGCGGTCGTCGTTGTCGTATTGGCGAGCCCGTGTGGCGCCCGCTTCGCGCATGCGCAGACGAGATCTCGGAAACGGGTGGAGCTATCGACTTGAAATTTGCTATGTGAATGTATCTTGCCCCGGATACAAATTTTATCGGGTCGCCGAGCCCGTGCGACGCAAGCTTCGCGCATGCGCAGACCAGATCTAGGAAACGGGTGGAGCTATCGACTTGAAATTTGGTGTGTGAATGTATCTTGCCCCGGATACGAAGTTTATCGGGTCGCCGAGCCCGTGCGGCGCCCGCTTCGCGCATGCGTAGACGAGATCTCGGAAAGTGTGGAGCTATCGACTTGAAATTTGCTATGTGAATGTATCTTGCCCCGGATACGAATTTTATCGGGTCGCCGAGCCCGTGCGACGCCAGCTTCGCGCATGCGCAGACCAGATCTCGGAAACGGGTAGAGCTATCGACTTGAAATTTGGTTTTTGAATAGCCCGGACAACGTCGGGCTGGGTAGAGCTGTCGACTTGAAATTTGGTTTTTGAATAGCCCGGACAACGTCGGGCTCATCGGCTAGTTAATATATAATTATAAATATGTATATGTAAGCATATACAATAAATCTATTTAGTTGAATATGCTTATATATATTTTCAATATGCATATACATGTTGCAGTGTTATACATACATGTAGCGATGAAGGTTATGTAATGTAATCCATATATATAGCATTTGTCACCCGGAAGTTCACATGCCTATGTACATATTGTATGTATTTGACTGTTATTATCTCCATACCTATATGTGTATAGGTTTATGAGAAATAAACTGATTGATTGATTGATTCATAATTTGATGCGTTGTATTGTGATTAGGGCGGAATCCTGCTTGGTGCTTGTATAGAAGGTTATAATTTGCGAAGTGATCATATATGCGTTTTGGAAGACAATCTTTTCTAAAACTTTACTAACACACGAAAGGAGCGAAATTGGTCGGTAGTTGGTTTATCGCCCTTTTTTGTAGATTGGGATAACTGTGGCCATCTTCCATTGACGGGGAAATATTCCAGTTTCCATAGATTGTTTATAAAGAATGCAAGGAGGTAGTGAGAGCGATTGGTAACAGCATTTTAGGATTCTGTTGCTTATAGTATCTGGACCAGTTGCTTAGCTAACCTTTAGTTCCTTGAGCGTTCGTTTCGGGAAGTCAGGAAGAGACTGCCCTTGGTCATTTATTCTACTGTTGTTGATAAAAATTTCGTTGAGGACATTTGCTTTTCTCTTATCAGCATACGCAATAGTGGAGCAGGATTCAAGTGGAGGAATGGCATTTTATTTCTGGTTTTTCTGGAGCAGCTGGTTTGTGATTTTCCAGAATGATTTAGAGTTATGTTAGTTATCTATCTGGGTCTGAATTTTTTCTAGATATCTAGTTTTCGCAAATTTGTTCATGTTATTAAATTTGTTACGTGTTTTTGTATCTAATCCAGTCGTGTGGTTGATTTGATTTCAATGCTTGTTTCCTACACCGATCGCACCGTCTAATTTCGAGTCGAATGCGACTATCGAACCATGGTTTATCGTTCTGCCTTATGGTTGCTGTGTAGTGGGGGACATGTTTATCGACTGTATTTTGTAGGATATTTTCAAACGTGGATACATTTTCTCCAATTGAGAAACTACTAGAAAGTACTCAACTGACGAGAAAAGGCGATCCATTTGTTCAAAATCGGCAACTTTGTAATTCCATATGTGTCGCTTTGTTGAGGGTGTAATTTCATAGTCGCACGAAATAGTAACATACGTTGCTTGGTGATCTGAAACTCCGGGGTGTAATACGTCTGCATCAAATACGTCTGCATTATTTGATGGTGCTACACGACAATTTAGAAGAAACCACTATAAATATGTTAGGTACGACATTTTAGTTTTGACGGATTTCCGCTGCTTCGTTAGACCCTGTCACTCAGGATAATGAGGATACGCCCTCTGGCAAATTCCTATTCAAAACAATCCAATCAGGAACGATTTCGAAAATAGAAATTACGACATTTTAGAATTAATGAAAATCCTTCGCGGGAGTTTCCCCGAAAGTGGGATTTATACTTGAAATATGACAAGTTATCTAGTGAACTTAACATATAATCGAACCCGTAGATTCCGAAAATGCAATAAAATGTTTCGCACCAAAATGACAGTTAACACATTTTACAAGCCCGCCGACGTAATTTGGATTATTATAGAAACTGTGCTTGTAAGACAGTTATATTTTTCAGAGGCTCTTGTTACATGAAAACAATGGAATGTTAAAGATTTCTCATGTCATAAAAGTATAGAACATGAACCTATAAATTCGGACTAATTGATGATTCTTAATTGTTTGTCACATTAACCTGTTCTATATTAAATACTCATAAACGATTAGTTTCTTTAGGGAAATGTTCAAATAATAAGTTCAATAAAACGACCATTGTTGAACCTATTATCTGAACATGTCCCTCCAATGAATACGACCCCTTCTGTACTTTTATTATCTGTATTATGGTATTAATGATTCATAGGGTAGGGTGGCACAATCGCTCTTGGAATGGCTCGTTTCTGATACATATTCGTGATACGGTGCGTCGCCCGCTTCCGATAACAAGGTTTTCACTATTTGGAAATTTATTCTACCAGAAAGGCTGACAGCTCACAGTGAGAGCAATTGATATTCAGACTGTATTGTTATGATATGACACATACTCTGTAATTCTAATATTTATAACTATAAAAAGTGCAAATAGACAGGCATGTGTCACAATATGTATAATTATAAAGTGTGTAAATGGACAGCCATCTGTAACAATATATATAATTATAAAGTATGTAAATAGACAGCCATCTGTAACAAATTTATGAACATTTCCAGGAAACTATAGTTGTAATAATAATTGAGAGCTTCTGGAAATTCCACGAGAAGTTATATATAATAGACATAATTAGTCGATTGTTATGAGACGACACATATTCTGTAATTCCAATAGTTATAATTATACGTGTGTAAATAGACAGCCATATATAACAAATTTCATGAACATTTAGAATTATAAAGTGTGTAAATAGACAGAAATATATAACATTTGTCATGAACATTAGAATTATAAAGTGTGTAAATAGACATCCATCTATAACAATATATATAATTATAAAATGTGTAAATAGACAGCCATGTATAACAAATTTCATGATCATTTAGAATTATAAAGTGTGTAAATAGACAGAAATATATAACATTTGTCATGAACATTAGAATTATAAAGTGTGTAAATAGACATCCATCTATAACAATATATATAATTATAAAATGTGTAAATAGACAGCTATCTATAGCAGTATTTATAATTACAAAGTGTGCAAATAGACAGCCAACTGTAACAAATTTCATGAACATTTCCCAGGACATTTTGCGACCTGTGTGAACAACTCAAGAAAATATCGTAAATCTCTGATATTATCCGATAACCTTACCTCATGTATATACTCCTGGTTAGCGTGTTGCTGCTAGAGGGTCCGTCTATTCGACTCTCTATCTACATATATGCTGTGTGTAAATGATGCACTTGAAATTGTGAACGAATAGTTAATTTAGGCCATGTTAATCGAATTATTCGGATCAACTATGTATACACGGCATTCTAAACTAGAGGAGTACACCATTGTGTCCATCTCTTCTATCTTTTCCGGTGTATAGCGACTGTGTCTGTTTTAATTATGAATGACCCCGACCTCTGAGCTATACCTTCGATACTATGCTATCCCGGATCTTGCATGTGGCCGAATAAACTCACTCACTCTCGAATATAGTGTAACAGCGACGTGGATTTGGGGGGTCCCTTCGTTGATACATGTGCATGTATTTCTCTTCTTTCTGGTCCAAATTAGTTCAATCAATGTATTGTGTCAACCTCACACTAATCGCAACATGATTTCTGCCACCGCTATGATGTTAAACAACAGTGCTGTGCGAAGATCAACAATATGTGCGCGAGAAACTAATATTCAACTTAGAGTGAGAGATCCACATCCCTAATTAATTTTGACCAGTTTCTTAATGCAGTAGTTTAAATGTTATTCAGCTTGTCGGAGCAGTAGATTAATTACTATTCAGTCTGTTTGTGCATCCGATTAAGTGCCATTGAGTTTAGATGAGACCTTCGCGGTTGGTAATTGCGCTCAATAGATACCGTTTCACAATCGCATTCCGTTGTTGTTGACTGATGCTCATACATGGCGTTTCTTAACAGTTGGACAATACCTTAAGAAGATTGGTAGGGATAGCTCTAGATTGAATTAATTTTGGCATACTCATCGCCTGGGGGACATATACAGTGACACGTGTATTAATGACCATATGTGCATATGTGTTGCCAAACGATTTCGTCAAAAGACGCTTTAGACTTTATAACGACGAAATATAACACATCTAATTATTTTTGTATCAGTTTTTTATGCAAACTATATTGAGTACGATTCACCTTAAAATGTGAGGACTTCACGCCTTGCATGGTCACCATCGCATTTTACAACTGACTGTAACAACTGGACAATAACTTTAGAATATATATATGAAGAATAAAGTACTAGATTGAATTAATTGGCCATAGGTTGTATTGGGGAAATATAACACAAGACACAAGATGTTTATTGCAATATACCTCAATGGACAGTTGCACAATGATAACAAGAAAACCAAGTCAGAAATGGTAACGCCATCAAGATCATATTATTAGGCATAAACAAAATATTTTAGAGCTTTACCGATACTGTAATCTACATTCCGGCTGAGACATAATTCAGCAATGTTATCTGATATATTATGCATTGTATTCCCGCAATAACATCTTCAAGCGTGGCCCACCCATTGATCACACCTATATCGAAAGCAAGTAATGCGGTCATAACAGTTACAAACTGCATCAATGAGACATCCGCGAAGATACATCCTCGAATTCACACACCCTGCAAAAAGTCTAAATGATACGCACATAGCGAGTACGTCTTTAATCATATTTACCCCATAGCTCAAAATTATGGCACCGCCAGATCAGTCTCGCAGTATACACCATATAGAGAGCGTAATAATATAATATACAAGTTCAATTCAATTCAATATGTTTATTTCCCATTAAACTGTAAAAACAGTGTTTGAGAATATAATACATAATATAACAGGCGGGGTATACATTGACATAGATAATATATACATAATTGTTACGAGGTTACAAAACGAAAGTGGAGTCTCTCTCCTTTAAGTATTAGTATATAACTTCGACTTACAAGTAATTAACAAAACAATTTGGAGATGACCAATTTTCATTTCATCACGACAGAGTTATTATTAATAATTTCAATAACAAGCATATTGATCCACTTTATTATTGGATATGGTCAACACATTTTGCTGGTATAATCATAATATCAATACAATTTCTGGTATAATGGGAAAACTTCAGATAACTTTTTTTTTCCGACTCCATCGTTTTATACTACATATATGCTGCTTTATAAAGAACAAGGAGGGAGAGAGACCACATTTTTAGAGTAAATTCATCAATATATAATCACACACGTAAAATTTCTATAATTCAGATTTCACAATGAAATATTTACCCCGGGTGAAAAAGGAATCTGGTAGGGGTCACTCCCACTGGTGTATATACGGTATGTTTCTGATCGAAAAGGGGCATTGCATGCAGTTGACTTAATTTATCGATGAGGGAGGTATCACCATATATAGTAAGTTTAGTTAAAGGGACACCAGACCATTCGACGTGGGTTCAAACGAAATAAAGTAAAGTTTATAAAAGTATGTGAAATAAGTATTTCCAAGTATACATGTAACACCAGACATCAGCAATTTATCCAGATAACTCTACATATATACTCTACAGTTCAGTGCCGATAGACTTCTATGTTTGTTTGCACCTCATGAACCACTGCGAATGTGTCAGGTCCCTTTAAAATATTTGGTTATGTAGTCAATAGAGTTATCGCTCCTCCTACACACCGTGGACTCCTTATTCGTCCGACTTAAAGTTGTGCTCTGTAAATGTATGAGGAGGAATGAATTTGTTAATCGAACCAATTAGGGTAGTGACGCACGTTCCAAATTAGTTGACAATAAGGAGGGGATCGTTCTGCATTTTATACAGAACGGTTCAAATTTTGTCTCACGCTAGAGACAATTAATACATGGTGATATACACCATTGTCTGACGGGGGGGGGGGTGTCCACTGTTAAGTGGTCTGTTGCTGGATAGCTATGTTCATTTGAACGATAAATTTATATACGTTATGTAACACTTGATGTTTCTTATTTCTTAACAGTAAAGATGCCTTATGTGCACTCGGCCTTGTATAGTAAAATTTGGCTATGAATTTTTCGCGTACATGTTGAAGAACCGGACAAACTAGTAATGTATGGATTTCATCTCCCACTTGTTCGTTACAAAGTGTACATAGTCGGTCTCTAATTGGAATTTCGGTGCTACTCCATGATTTAGTTTCGATCGCCAAGTAATGATTACGCGTTCTGAAGCGCATCATAGTTTGTGCCTCTGCTGTCGTAAGCTTGAAAATGTAAGTCTCAGTTTCAAACACTTCTTTAATTTCTCTGTAAAATAGATATTTATTGGACGATGCCATCGTTCTTCGCCAGTGGTTTATATACATATCTTTGAGTCCTGTTTTTGTCGTTTCTCGAAACCAGTTGAGGCTTACTATATTATGATAAAGCCAGACATGCATAAGGCCCAGAAATGGTAACGCCCTCAAGATCATATTATTAGGCACAAACAAAATATTTTGGAGCTTTACCGATACTTCGCAATACGACCTTTAATCTACATTCCGACTGAGACATAATTCAGCAATGTTATCTGATATATTATGCATTGTATTCCCGCAATAACATCTTCAAGAGGCCCAGGTCACAACAGTTACAAACTGCATCAATGAGACATCCGCGAAGATACATCCTTGAATTCACACACCCTGAAAAAAAAGTCTAAATGATACGCACATAGCGAGTACGTCTTTAATCATATTTACCTCATAGCTCAAAATTATGGCACCGCCAGATCAGTCTCGCAGTATACACCATATAGATAATAATATAATATACAAGTGCAACGCCAAGCCTGGCATATGCCCACACGCTCAGTTTAGAGAGTGGGTAATACTAAATATTCGTATGGATGGAAATGTTTCTAAATCCAAGAAGTGGGTATCCTTTCCCCTAAACTGGGATATCAACACACCATGCACAACCAAATCCGATGACTTCAAGTTTGAAATGTTCATATAGATACAAAATTCAGAAATTCGCAAGTCAAACAAGGGCTGTAATTATGGTGAAAATGAATTAATGGACGAAAAATGTAGTGATTCGGTATCCAAGCTTAAATGTTCTTTCGGACTCAAAATTCACATTCCAGTCAAACAAGGACATTTACTCGGGTATAAATGAATGGACGCAACCCACAGTAACCATTCCCCTAAGCTGTGCTATCGATATACCAAACCACAACCAAACTCCGATGAGCCATGCCCGAGTTACAAGCTGAAATGTTCGTATGGACAAACAATTCAAATATTTTCAAGTCAAACAAGGGCCGCAACTCTGCTAAAAAAAATGTCATGAAAACCCTACGAAGACAACACCTTCAGCCATACTGCGCAGCTATAAACTTAACACCTTCAACCATACAGCTATAAACTTGCGAAAATACAATTGTATATGTTGAGAACAATGACGCGAGCGATCATTTTGATCACTTTAAAGTGTAACTACATGTATTGTATTTTAAGATAAAATCGGACCACGTATATTGGCAGCGATTGGAAAGAGTAAACATGCCCACGTCCATTGATGTATACGTTGAGTTGACCGGTCAACGGATGGCGAATGTATGCACCATGAAAACTGTGACCTGCTAAAGGTGTACGGGTTGGATGAGAATTCTAGATTTTGGATGTTCTGCGGCATAGAGGATTTTTCTATTTTCACTCGTTCAAAGCTAGTGTTCGAACGGGTATTCTTTAAATGAGCTAAATGCCTTCCAAGTTGGTTCATGCCAAACAGTTCGTCGGCGAGAGAAACAAATCCCATGTCTTCCATAATCATAATTTTTGATGTCAGATTCTGATTCAGGGATTGATGTCATAGGAGTACCATTATAGATCACCATCAGTTGCATCAGCAGCCCGTCGAAGATGCGCAGGAGGGGACGAGAGGGGGGAGGCTGTCACACCGGAGAGAGGGTTAACTCATGCATGTATCTGTATTTTGTTAGTTTCTTACTGATAAACATGGGGGGATTGTGGTTTCTATGTGCAGTGAAGTATACTAATACGCGTATATATTTTTCTTTCTTGTGAAACAGATTGATTCATTTTACAATTTGTGTTGGTTAAAAGTGATCTGAAAATTGACTAAGTGTACCTAGTAGGTCTATATTCAGGATTGACTTATTTCCATTTTGAATTCGGGGTCGACCATCTAGTTTCCTAATGTCAAGTAGCTCGTCCATTATCCCTGACATAGTGACTGTGTGGAATGGCATGGGAAATTATTATTATTATTATACTTAATTTTCAACGTTCGTCTAGAGTGATAGTTTGATTTACAAGCAGCATGCTGTGATTTGCTAGATCAGCATGCGCCTAACGTGTTTCGTATACACATAGCAATCTTTAAATGAATACAGAGTATCTCTTCGTTGCATTTTCTGTATTGGTTCAGAGGTAAAAACACACTTTGAGTCCGAGATACCAGAAAATACTACTTGGAGTGCTTTTAGAACATTTCAATTTTTTTTTATCGAAATCAATATTTTAAACAATTTCAAGTTAAACAAGTATACTACGATCTAACTACTATCTATTAATACTATTTATAAAGAACATTCACAAGAGCCCAGTGAGCGGAATACTCTTTGTTCCGATAATTATAATACTATGCTGTAAAAAATTACTTGCTGTGTCATCCAACGCCGGTGTTATTGACCCAACTCGATTTATTATTTGATCTATAGTGCACGTCCACGATAATTCGCTTGCATGCAGTTGAGGCAATACGTGTTCCAAAGTAGGCTACCCCACTGACGTGATATCAGATATGGCGAAATGTATTAGCTAGATCGTCAATATGCTAATTCATTAATAACATTTATTGGATATATTATTGTGTGCTCTACTATAGGTATATATAACACCCCAGTATTATTGGTATAACATTTTCTGCTATAGATCAAAACGCTTTCTACTATAGATATACATGTATAAATTCCGACGCATTTCTCAGTGGAAAGTGATCTACCTACATTATAGTTTGGAATAATACGAATCTAAAAAACAGTTCCGGGCTCTCCTGATCCACATCGTCATTTAAGGGGTAATTATCTTCACGAGCAATACTTCGATGATTTGAACAATATGAAAATAAAATAATACAAAATTGAAAGAAAAATATTTATCGGCGAATAGGGAAATGGACTGATGACGAAAGGGCATACTGTCATTCGTGAACGAGATGGCGAGTCAGTATTCACAGCCACGGATCTTTTAGCCAATATAGGCATTAAAGAGGTTAATAAAACAGGTGATGGGTGACATGGCAAGTATGCATCCTACTACCATAATGCATCACGTTATACTGTCCACGGGTCCATGGGCCGCCCGCGCTTGCCCGAGCGCTCTCCCGATCTTCTAACCGCAATTGAAGGGGTTAATGAACCCGGTCATAAACGAGATGGCGACTCAATCTTCACCGTTTAAGTTGTGTAAGTGCCACACATAGAGTGTGGTCTGGTCTCTGGGTACGCCGCGCTCTCTTCGAGTCCCGGATTCTTTAAGTGGAGTAGATTAATTTCAGTTTCCAAGGCAATTTTTCAAACTGTGACTCAAGCATGGTAGTTTGCCCATATGTACACATTCACTAACTTATTTATAGTTGATATGGAGCCACGCTGAAATTTCACTTTAATTTCCTTTTTAATGGGTTTTCCGAATTTAAAGAGCGTTTCGTGATTATATAATTTATGTCGCAATTAATCTTACCATGAAATATAATAGGCGATTTAAAATTATGCATGTACAGTAATTATTACTCTTCTGGATAAAATGCCACATGTTTATGGTAAATTGGAACTCCCAGTTCAATATGGCCGCCAACATGGCAGCTAAAAGATGACAATTTTGGCGTTTTTTCGCCAATATAGTTCATTTTCAGGGTTCTGCTCATTTCCGTTCAAAAACATGCACAGAAACCCATAAGAGATTTTCGGCAAAATTAAACTCTGCATAATTGTACATGGAATTGCCATGCCACATAAGGTACAGAGACAACCAGCGTAGAACATTTAGTTGTCAGTTGATTAAGTAGCATGTTTAATAACCAAGTGAATCACAATTTGCTACCTATGCAGAATACCAGAAATAATGTTCGGGATATATGTGAAAATATCAACTTTTCAATAAAATTTTGTCGACATCTTGCAAGCCATCGTGAGTATTTTATTATTAAAATACCTCAAAGTGATGCATTTAAGATGGCTCAAATAAATAAACACCAAAGATAGTTCCAAATAGTCCAAGCACGATAAGTGAGAATTTTGAGAGAAAATTCCAATATTTTTGGTATTGTTAACACTTAACCAAGATGCATCATAAATGTTAGTATGCAATGTATATACGACACCATAGCCAATTTTATACACAAACCACAACTTTTTTTAAAGCGATTGTATGGCACACTACCGCCATTTTGACAGCGATATTTAGCCAAGTGATGAACATTTTTGGTTTCATTATGTTACAATTTTAAGTCACGAGTTATGGTGTTTATTACTGACATTGTGCGGTTCTGTCAATTTTTTGTTGAAATGTGACTAGGATAAAATTTATGATTTTTTGTGAAATTTTATACATAATTCTGTAAAATTCGATATTTGTAAGGATATGAAGGGGATGAAACCACATGGATTTCATTACTACAATGATTAGTTAACATGAACATCACAAAATAATGTCAAATTCTCAACCTGTTCGAAAAAGCAGAATCTGATATGGAATATATTAGTGAAAAAAACGGTAACTTTTTCCACTTACGGATGTCATTTTGAGGGCAATTTTGAACGGGGAGTTCCAATTGTGGCCTAAAATGTGACATTATATTTCTCAGAGTCATACTTATTGTATATGCCTAATTTTTAATTGCATATTCCATGGTAATAGTAATTGCGACATTTAGTAAATTATATAATTACGAAACGCTCTTTAAATTCCTTAAAAAATTGGTTAAAGTGAAATTTTAGCGTGGATCCATACCATATATCAATTAGTATGTGAATATGTACATATGTGCACAATGTTATGCCTTAGTAATAAAGTGAACAATTTTGTTACTGATCTATTCCACTATTTAACCAATATCGGAATTCAAAGAGTTAGTAAAACCGGCGGAGGTTGACACAGCAAATAAATGTTCGCAACTGGATGACACAGCAAGTCAGTTTTCACAATCTATGCGTATTTTATATCTCACTACCATAAGCCATCATATTACACTTACCGCGGGCCCGCTCTTTAAAAATAAAATTTGGGGTCGCTATTTAAAAAATCGATTTTCCGTGCACCCCACAAATCACTCAAACAAAAAATCGCACCTCACAAGTATACCCGCATCATCGATACGCTCTTTAAAAAATCGATTTTCCGTGCACCCCACAAATCACTCAAACAAAAGATCGCACCTCACAAGTATACCCGCGTCGGTACGCCCGTCCGCCCGTCCGTGCGTCCGGAAATAGTTTCCAGATGATAACTTTTGTTTCGGTTAATATATAAAAAGCAAATTTCATAGGTGAGTTTATCAGATCAAAATACAGGTCAAGTTCGAATATTTTGCGAGAGTTATGGCCCTTTTTCGACTTAGAATCTGGTCAATATCTGGTTTCCGGATGACAACTTTGATTTGTGTGACCATATCTGAATAAAATTTAGTATGATAGATTATCCATATTTCTAGAGACACTGGTTGGATTGTTCTGAAATTTAGTATCGGATTTAGGGTCCTTGTTATTTTTTTCAGAAAAGCTGATGCCCCCAATAAAGCTACTTTTTTGGGGGACACTGTGGCCGGACGGCCTTTTATTTAACTTTGCACTAACTGATGGAAGTGACATGAGATAAAGAGATAATGGTTTGTGTGCAGTCCGTTGTGTAATACCACTTGTCTAATCAGAATGCATCAATTGACCAGTTCCCGGAACTAACTGTATACATCTCTTTTCTGAAGGAATAGTGCTGAACTTTTCATTACTATTGTGACACTTTCAGCATGTATTTATTTTAATAAAGTCCAACCAATAAACCAATATGTGCATGGATCTACTTAGAAAACATTAGCACACAACTGGCTTTAACTTATGTGTGTAATTGCTATTCGTGTCCGTCCGTGCGTGTCTCCACCCGATGTCTGTTCAAGTCATAACTGGAACAGCAGTGCTAGGATCTCAATGACATTTGGTACGCTGTTCAATATTATGAAGACATTGTGAAGACATAGAGGGTTCAAGTGTTTTGTTCGGGTTTTCCATTCTAGAGTTATTCATCTTTGTTTATCTGGAAATGTTGCGTTTTTGGTCCGTCCTATGTCTTTTCAGACCATAACTTGAAAAGTAGTGCTTAGATCGCAATGAAATTTGGTTTGGTTTTTTAAAACTTTGAGGATATTCAATGTAGTGTTCATTAGTTTTGTCTAGGTTTTCCGTTCTAGAGTTATTCAACTACTTTAATCTGAAAGTTTTTATTTTTTTGGTCCGTCTGCCTAAATATATATACCAAAAGTCATCGACATGCCCACACTGGCGGTATGTCACATGTATGGGGTCATGCACTGGATGACAGCCCAGCTCTTATTGGATCCCAGAAAGTTGGAGATAGAGAGTACATTGAAATTAAACCTTTATGACTTCTCCATTTCACCCTAGTAATCTAATAATGGGAAGTGACTTCTCCTCATTTGAATTATTTTGGCTCCTGGAGAAGTGGTTCGGGACATGATCTACCTTTATTAAATGTATAGAAAATTGGTGACAAGAAAAATGTTCTCAACAGCCAGATGTGGTCAGATAATACATCATTTTCATATGTGCAACATCTCTTTATTGCACACACAATGGCTTATTTGTGCGAAATTACAGAAGATTTCAAAGCGTTCAATAAAAACATTTGTATTGTTCTTGAACAATACAAACCGATTACGTCCAAAACGTCATTTATTAATTGGCGACGTCATCTTTAACAGACAATTTCTTCACTAAATTATTATGTATAGCCTATATTAAGTACACGCTTGTTCAATTAAATAAACAATATCAACCCAAATTTAGTATATTACAAGCTACAATCTTCAGAGTGTACAATAAACACAGAACAACAGTTGTGTGAACATGTAAACGTTATTGCACTCATGTGTCGTGCCACGATGTAAAACTCGAACATCTGGTTCTCGTTTTACCATCGCGTCACAACAAACTCGTGCAATCACGTTAACACACTTGTGTCATTATATCTGTAGAGTACACAAACGCCCCAGATAGAGCATCCATAATACATGAATTGTATTGGTGAATATTCATCTGTGTGAATCTTTGGTGAAATTGAGCAATGGTCTGCTTCGAAAGAGGATTTTTTATCCGAAATACGCTGACATTATTTTATGTGGGTTTTTTTTGGCTGAAATTTACTGCAAAATTGTTTATTATTCGTGAGTTTGGAGACATTTTATCTTGTCATCGATTGTCATCCAATACAGTTATTCTACTAAAGCATTATACTCTCATATCGTAATATCAGAGAATAATAATATGTCAACCACCATCAACCAGGGCACAGTAGCGTTGAGAGACAATTGGGACAATTAGCCAATTAACTCAAAATGCATACTTTTAGCATTGAATTTGATATCTATTGAATATTCAATGGCCTGAGACCCCAGTTAAGACAGGGAGTGATTGCGTAAAGTAACTTGCAATCTCAGGGACGTGGCTAGAGGGTATCAGCTGGGGGTGGGGGTATCATATTGCAATTCCCAAACCACACCTCCTCCTTAAAGCAGCCTGAAATTTTCAAGTCAGAGAAATTTAATTTGCAACACCGCCCCAAGTCACCAAAGAGAGGTCCACCAGCCATTAACCGAAAATCTTAAATTTGAACATGACATGAATATGTTCCCTCTGGAGATTTTGTGAATTTTTGGATAGCCTACCTTTCCCACACAATTGATGTTCATTCGAGCATGTAGGCACTCACCATGTCATTAGTTATAAGACATGTTGATCAAATATAAGAGATTAACTTCCCAAAGTTTCACCGCAATCTGTTTACCAGATGTTAAGATACCATCGATTAATATCAGGGTGTGACTCACTTTTTTGGGCGTTTATATGTCAAGGTAATAACGAACACTCATTTATAGATATACAACATTTATTGACAACGAATGAATTAAAACATCGATCGAGGACCTGTAGAAAGAAAATCTTCATATTTATATCACGGAGCCGTGACTCAGTAGGTCAAGTTTATGGCAATCAATCAATCAAGTTTATTGTCTATGTAAATCAATAAATGACATTTAGACATCAATTAACATATATACATATAATTTACAGGTTACACGCGTGCGTTGTAATACGTTTCCCCACAGCAACAGGCAGCCTTGAGCATATTAAAGCCGCACACATTTCTTGGAAGTCCAAAAAATGCATGCAGCTCCAATCTACCCACGACTACCAACCACTGTGGTAACACCCTCATTCCCACCACCCTGCCATACCACTTCACCGGGCGCCTTGGTGGAGCACACCCCGCTCCACACGAGACAAATGCACCGCGTGGAGCGGGGCCCGATCGGCCCAGGCATCCCTCCGCGGCACCGCAGAGCTGGTGCACTTTTACTGACCATCTCTTATTTTCCATATATCTGGCGAAATATTCTGATTTTAATTAAAATTAAAATAAACTTAGATGAGCCTAAATAGTTAATTAATTATATAAAACATGGTATTAAAATTAGTTAATATCACTAGCATTGTCGCTGTTGGAATTGATTTCGATAGCTCACGGTAGATATAATGTATCGGCACAGAACTACACGCCTCTAAGCTACCTCTTCACGCCCCTGTTTTCATTTCTGCTATTTTTGGCACATTGTCAAATTAGATCAGGGACCACATAAGCGCACGTGCAGATCTTGCTGAGCGGGTAACCTTGACACGATGACACAGTTAGCCAAAAGGCAGTGACCGACTGACGTGTTCGTGAATTTGTGGTTTATTTCTGGAGTTGTTCGGTAGGATTCAAGGAGTGAATTGTGAATGTATATGGTGTCTTTACGCGTAATTCTAGGTCTGAGCTTACTGGAAACAATGACACACTTTAATCTGTCATTTATCATTTGAGTCAAATACACTTCAATACTTAAAAGTGGCGCATTATATGGCAACATGAGCCGTCTCGCGATTGCGATCCTAATTCTAATATATATAATTGGTTCTAATCCCGATCAGCGTATTGGGTATGTGTACATTGTAAATAAAATTGTCATGTATACCGCAGATTTTTATTAATATCGCCGATGTGATTTTTTCTCCATTTGATAAAATTATAAACTAAGATGGAGGCCTAGATACACGAATATAAACTTAAACTGATGCACTATAGATACATGAATACGCCCCCCCCCCCCCAATTTGTATAATAGGCGTTTATCTGGCTTAGATCCAGCTTTTATATCGATTGGCGGCTTAATTGAAGCTAGGATGGACTATCCACTTTATCGATAAACCAAGTCTTCTCTGTCCACAATCAGCTTGAAATATCGGTTGGGTTATGCTGTTTTTGGACCCAGTCACGCCCCGTTACTCTTTTATGGGACTTTCATTGAAGACGTACTACATTTACACACGGAGCCCGGACGTTTATGCGAATGATATATCATTAACCGTGATGAATAAAAGGGAAAGGCATTGTTTATATACATTGTCTGATAGCACGCAAATTGAAATTCTCTGGAAAAAAAGGCTGTGTTTACTTATAAATATTGTTGCGTTGACATTCGACTGACATCTGATATATGCATGTTTGATATAATCATTATGGCTGTCGTCTGTTCATATACGCAAAGCGTCCATTTGACCTAATCCCAAGACATACAGACAAGATAACTCCCGCCCATAATTCTGGACGTACAATATGTTATAGAAGAGTAACGAAGCAGGACTTGTTCCAAAACAGCATCAGCTCAACCGATATCCCAAGATAATGTGGACCGAGAATACTTGGTCTACTTTATCGACTGAGCCATCGTGTTCTAATTAAGAACCACTGGCCCCTGACACAGAATTAGACATAACACTAAGGCACATACAGTCTACATGTATATAAGGGTACTTTTATTGTTATGACTAATTTCGTGTCAAGGACTGTGATGTTATTAGTTTCGTCTACGGGCGATGAAATAATTTACCAGAATATATCGGATGTAATCTTTCCAGAAATGAAGATTATATTAAACTATATACAACTCCTCGAGCGATTAACAAAGAAAATATCATAAATATCAACACAATCACTGATATTACAGGTAGTATATACATAAGTACACGAGGATGATGCTGAAACTATGGTGTCCAAGTTGACTGGTTCCATGAACAGTTTAGATCTAATAGTATATATTGCCGGGTATCTGTGAATCCTCGCACATGTCCGCAGTATTTGACATTTCAACATATATGCAGGACTACAGTATGAATTTTGTCGTTGATTCATTGAATCATATGGAAAACCGTTTGTGTCACTTCGTAAGCTGGCTTGATCATGCGACAAAATACGCAAAGATTATTAGGGACTTAGCTCGCATGTTTTGTCGTATATATATGTCGCTATTAATAATATTTGTCATGACTAATAATACCGTATATTTTGTGGTGCGACCCACGACATAAGTCACATTTTGATATGTTTTCCCCCGGCTTAGAATTTCAAACTGAACCCCAATGGACCAGACCAGAATTTCCATGTCCGAAACGTTCTAGTTCTATGACCCCCAACCCCACACTTAGTTGGAAATTTAATTTTGCAACTGGTACCCCAAGAACTCTCAGAAATTTCCAACCTAACAGCTGCTCTATGGGATGACCATAAGGGTTCAAAAATTGTGCCAAAATTTGGAAAATATATGGTCATTTTTTTCTAAAAACAACAAATTCAACAATACAACATTAGCACCAGGAACCGTTTATGTGCATTATCATTGAACATTATTCCAACAGATAAAATGTGAACAATTGTATGAGTTATCAATAATCTTTAACCCTATAGTTCACAGCTGTCATTTTAACATCATCACAGTCACGAATCAAGTGTCAACTTAACATCATCACAGTCACGAATCAAGTGGTCTCAAGTTTTATTTAAAATGGCTGATTTTATTTTTAAATATGCAGAACAAAATTGGAGACATTTCTGACAATGCTTTGATTAGAAATTTGATCAGAATATTGGATTATATACATACTACAGTTTATTTCGGCACAATTGGGGTAACAACGTTTTCGGAATACAATAATATTTTCGTCGATATACAATTATTGTGTCAGAGTCGGTAGTGATTGCTATTCAATCGCAGTAACACGTGACACGTGAGGTTAGGATTAGATAGCGAAATATACTTAATCGATAGTGATTGCTATTCGATCACAGTAACACGTGACACGTGAGGTTAGGATTAGATAGCGAAATATACTTAATCGGTAGTGATTGCTATTCAATCGCAGTAACACTCACCACGTGAGGTTAGGATTAGATAGCGAAATATACTTAATCGTTAGAGATTGCTATTCAATCGCAGTAACACTCACCACGTGAGGTTAGGATTAGATAGCGAAATATACTTAATCGGTAGTGATTGCTATTCAATCGCAGTAACACGCGCCACGTGAGGTTAGGATTAGATAGCGAAATATACTTAATCGGTAGTGATTGCTATTCAATCGCAGTAACACGCACCACGTGAGGTTAGGATTAGATAGCGAAATATACTTAATCGGTAGTGATTGCTATTCAATCACAGTAACACGTGCCACGTGAGGTTAGGATTAGATAGCGAAATATACTTAATCGATAGTGATTGCTATTCAATCGCAGTAACAGGTGACACGTGAGGTTAGGATTAGATAGCGAAAGATACTTAATCGATAGTGATTGCTATTCAATCACAGTAACACGTGCCACGTGAGGTTAGGATTAGATAGCGAAATATACTTAATCGATAGTGATTGCTATTCAATCGCAGTAACACGCGCCACGTGAGGTTAGGATTAGATAGCGAAATATACTTAATCGATAGTGATTGCTATTCAATCACAGTAACACGTGCCACGTGAGGTTAGGATTAGATAGCGAAATATACTTAATCGGTAGTGATTGCTATTCAATCGCAGTAACACGCGCCACGTGAGGTTAGGATTAGATAGCGAAATATACTTAATCGGTAGTGATTGCTATTCAATCGCAGTAACTGCTCCATCAATTTTAAGAAATTATGTACGACCAATTCAGGCAAATAATTCCAGATATAACTTCAGATTTGAACATATAAGACTACCCTCGAATATTAATTATGACTATTATATGGATTCTTTCTTACCATCTGCAATTACCGAATGGAACAAACTGTCAGAAACTACAAAGAGCAGCAGTACAATCGAAGACTTCAAAAAGGAACTGAACAGTGACAATATACGTCCACCTGCCTATTTTTATCATAGTAAATGTCGTAAATCTCATATCCTCCATACCCGGTTAAGATTGAACTGCAGCCACCTAAGTGGTGACCTGACAGATAACCATGTAACAATTTCCCCCTTCTGTCTATGTGGGGAATTTGAGACAACTTACCACTATCTCTTTGAATGTACATTTTATCAAGAGCCCAGAAGAGAACTATATGACTCCCTACCAAATGTTGCCTTATCTGAGAATACACTAATGCGGGGGTCAAGAGAGCTTAGTCTTCGCGAAAACAAACAAATATTTAATGCAGTACAGACATATATTATGAGAACAAAAAGATTTCCATGATCTGCATTGGTAACAAATTGCTTTGGATTCCGGCCGCGCTATGCGGCAGCACGATGTTCCCCATTATATATGTAGTACTAAATGTCTTCCGATAACGATTATTTTGTAAGTTACTTACTTGTCACTATCCTGTATATACGTGAACTGATTCTACATGAAGAATACAGCAATATTCGCAGTGAACCCCATTGAAATAGGAATTGGCCATTGCGATTGACCCCCTCCCATGAAGCCTGACGCATGCATATTACTACGAGCATAATTTTCATCACGCAGCAAATAAATTATTGAAAACTCTGTCCCCTCTACTTTCTCACTCTCTCTCTCTCTTCTCTCTCTCTCTCTCTCTCTCTGCCTCCTGCTATCCCTAACACTATCTTCCGCTGTGTCCATCCCAACTTAGTTACTTCTCCTTTAAAAAATATTATTTCTATTATTTCCCGTCTGATCGATACCCCTCCCTCACTTATTGGGGAAGGGGCATGTCGCAAAAGAGGAGAAGACTTCATATAAGCCCTCGGGCTTGTTGTCTGATCCTCATTTCCATACATTATCTCTTATATGTTGTATATTTATGTCATTTGTGTATTATGTGTATTATGTTTGGATTTGGGAATAAAAATATGTTTACACTAATCGCAGTAACACGTGAGGTTAGGATTAGATAGCGAAATATACTTAATCAGTAGTGATTGCTATTCAATCGCAGTAACACGTGAGGTTAGGATTAGATAGCGAAATATACTTAATCGGTAGTGATTGCTATTCAATCGCAGTAACACGCGCCACGTGTGGTTAGGATTAGATAGCGAAATATACTTAATCGATAGTGATTGCTATTCAATCGCAGTAACACGTGCACGATTAGATAGCGAAATATACTTAATCGATAGTGATTGCTATTCAATCGCAGTAACACGCGCCACGTGAGGTTAGGATTAGATAGCGAAATATACTTAATCGGTAGTAATTGCTATTCAATCGCAGTAACACGCGCCACGTGAGGTTAGGATTAGATAGCGAAAGTTACTTAATCGGTAGTGATTACTATTCAATCGCAGTAACACGCACCACGTGAGGTTAGGATTAGATAGAGAAATATACTTAATCGATAGTGATTGCTATTCAATCGCAGTAACCCGCGCCACGTGAGGTTAGGATTAGATAGAGAAATAGACTTAATCGGTAGTGATTGCTATTCAATCGCAGTAACACGTGAGGTTAGGATTAGATAGCGAAATATACTTAATCGGTAGTGATTGCTATTCAATCGCAGTAACACGTGAGGTTAGGATTAGATAGCGAAATATACTTAATCGATAGTGATTGCTATTCAATCGCAGTAACACGCGCCACGTGAGGTTAGGATTAGATAGCGAAATATACTTAATCGGTAGTGATTGCTATTCAATCGCAGTAACACGCACCACGTGAGGTTAGGATTAGATAGCGAAATATACTTAATCGGTAGTGATTGCTATTCAATCGCAGTAACACGCGCCACGTGAGGTTAGGATTAGATAGCGAAATATACTTAATCGGTAGTGATTGCTATTCAATCGCAGTAACACGCGCCACGTGAGGTTAGGATTAGATAGCGAAATATACTTAATCGATAGTAATTGCTATTCAATCGTAGTAACACGTGCCACGTGAGGTTAGGCTTAGATAGCGAAATATACTTAATCGGTAGTGATTGCTATGCAATCGCAGTATCACGTGAGGTTAGGATTAGATAGCGAAATATACTTAATCGGTAGTGATTGCTATTCAATCGCAGTAACACGTGAGGTTAGGATTAGATAGCGAAATATACTTAATCTGTAGTGATTGCTATTCAATCGCAGTAACACGCGCCACGTGTGGTTAGGATTAGATAGCGAAATATACTTAATCGATAGTGATTGCTATTCAATCGCAGTAACACGTGCACGATTAGATAGCGAAATATACTTAATCGATAGTGATTGCTATTCAATCGCAGTAACACGTGACACGTGAGGTTAGGATTAGATAGCGAAATATACTTAATCGATAGTAATTGCTATTCGATCACAGTAACATGTGACACGTGAGGTTAGGATTAAATAGCGAAATATACTTAATCGGTAGCGATTGCTATTCAATCGCAGTAATACGTGACACGTGAGGTTAGGATTAGATAGCGAAATATACTTAATCGATAGTGATTGCTATTCAATCGCAGTTTCACGCGCCACGTGAGGTTAGGATTAGATAGCGAAATATACTTAATCGGTAGTGATTGCTATTCAATCGCAGTAACACGTGAGGTTAGGATTAGATAGCGAAATATACTTAATCGATAGTGATTGCTATTCAATCGCAGTAACACGCGCCACGTGAGGTTAGGATTAGATAGCGAAATATACTTAATCGGTAGTGATTGCTATTCAATCGCAGTAACACGCACCACGTGAGGTTAGGATTAGATAGCGAAATATACTTAATCGGTAGTGATTGCTATTCAATCGCAGTAACACGCGCCACGTGAGGTTAGGATTAGATAGCGAAATATACTTAATCGGTAGTGATTGCTATTCAATCGCAGTAACACGCGCCACGTGAGGTTAGGATTAGATAGCGAAATATACTTAATCGATAGTAATTGCTATTCAATCGTAGTAACACGTGCCACGTGAGGTTAGGCTTATATAGCGAAATATACTTAATCGGTAGTGATTGCTATGCAATCGCAGTAACACGTGAGGTTAGGATTAGATAGCGAAATATACTTAATCGGTAGTGATTGCTATTCAATCGCAGTAACACGTGAGGTTAGGATTAGATAGCGAAATATACTTAATCTGTAGTGATTGCTATTCAATCGCAGTAACACGCGCCACGTGTGGTTAGGATTAGATAGCGAAATATACTTAATCGATAGTGATTGCTATTCAATCGCAGTAACACGTGCACGATTAGATAGCGAAATATACTTAATCGATAGTGATTGCTATTCAATCGCAGTAACACGTGACACGTGAGGTTAGGATTAGATAGCGAAATATACTTAATCGATAGTGATTGCTATTCGAGCACAGTAACACGTGACACGTGAGGTTAGGATTAAATAGCGAAATATACTTAATCGGTAGAGATTGCTATTCAATCGCAGTAATACGTGACACGTGAGGTTAGGATTAGATAGCGAAATATACTTAATCGATAGTGATTGCTATTCAATCGCAGTAACACGCGCCACGTGAGGTTAGGATTAGATAGCGAAATATACTTAATCGGTAGTGATTGCTATTCAATCGCAGTAACACGCGCCAGTTGTGGTTAGGATTAGATAGCGAAATATACTTAATCGATAGTGATTGCTATTCAATCGCAGTAACACGTGCACGATTAGATAGCTAAATATACTTAATCGAAGTGATTGCTATTCAATCGCAGTAACACGTGACACGTGAGGTTAGGATTAGATAGCGAAATATACTTAATCGATAGTGATTGCTATTCGATCACATTAACACGTGAGGTTAGGATTAGATAGCGAAATATACTTAATCGGTAGAGATTGCTATTCAATCGCAGTAACACGTGCCAGGTGAGGTTAGGATTAGATAGCGTAACACGCGCCACGTGAGGTTAGGATTAGATAGCGAAATATACTTAATCGGTAGTGATTGCTATTCAATCGCAGTAACACGCGCCACGTGTGGTTAGGATTAGATAGCGAAATATACTTAATCGGTAGTTATTGCTATTCAATCGCAGTAACACGCGCCACGTGTGGTTAGGATTAGATAGCGAAATATACTTAATCGATAGTGATTGCTATTCAATCGCAGTAACAGGTGACACGTGAGGTTAGGATTAGATAGCGAAATATACTTAATCGATAGTGATTGCTATTCAATCGCAGTAACACGTGCCATGTGAGGTTAGGATTAGATAGCGAAATATACTTAATCGGTAGTGATTGCTATTCAATCGCAGTAACACGCGCCACGTGAGTTTAGGATTAGATAGCGAAAGATACTTAATCGGTAGTGATTGCTATTCAATCGCAGTAACACGCGCCACATGATGTTAGGATTAGATAGCGAAATATACTTAATCGGTAGTGATTGCTATTCAATCGCAGTAACACGTGCCACGTGAGGTTAGGATTAGATAGCGAAATATACTTAATCGATAGTGATTGCTATTCAATCGCAGTAACACGCGCCACGTGAGGTTGGGATTAGATAGCGAAATATACTTAATCGATAGTGATTGCTATTCAATCGCAGTAACAAGCGCCACGTGAGGTTGGGATTGGATAGAGAAATATACTTAATCGATAGTGATTGCTATTCAAATGGCAGTAACACGCGCCACGTGATGTTCGGATTAGATAGCGAAATATACTTAATCGATAGTGATTGCTATTCAATCGCAGTAACACGCGCCACGTGAGGTTGGGATTAGATAGCGAAATATACTTAATAGATAGTGATTGCTATTCAATCGCAGTAGCACGTGACACGTGAGGTTAGGATTAGATAGCGAAATATACTTAATCGGTAGTGATTGCTATTCAATCGAAGTAACACGCACCACGTGAGTTTAGGATTAGATAGCGAAGGATACTTAATCGGTAGTGATTGCTATTCAATCGCAGTAACACGCGCCACGTGAGGTTAGGATTAGATAGCGAAATATACTTAATCGGTAGTGATTGCTATTCCATCGCAGTAACACGCGCCACGTGAGATTAGGATTATATAGCGAAATATACTTAATCGGTAGTGATTGCTATTCAATCGCAGTAACACGTGTCACGTGAGGTTAGGATTAGATAGCGAAATATACTTAATCGGTAGTGATTGCTATTCAATCGCAGTAACACGTGTCACGTGATGTTAGGATTAGATAGCGAAATATACTTAATCGGTAGTGATTGCTATTCAATCGCAGTAACACGCGCCACGTGAGGTTAGGATTAGATAGCGAAATATACTTAATCGGTAGTGATTGCTATTCCATCGCAGTAACACGCGCCACGTGAGATTAGGATTATATAGCGAAATATACTTAATCGGTAGTGATTGCTATTCAATCGCAGTAACACGTGTCACGTGAGGTTAGGATTAGATAGCGAAATATACTTAATCGGTAGTGATTGCTATTCAATCGCAGTAACACGTGTCACGTGAGGTTAGGATTAGATAGCGAAATATACTTAATCGGTAGTGATTGCTATTCAATCGCAGTAACACGTGTCACGTGATGTTAGGATTAGATAGCGAAATATACTTAATCGGTAGTGATTGCTATTCAATCGCAGTAACACGCGCCACGTGAGGTTAGGATTAGATAGCGAAATATACTTAATCGGTAGTGATTGCTATTCCATCGCAGTAACACGCGCCACGTGAGATTAGGATTATATAGCGAAATATACTTAATCGGTAGTGATTGCTATTCAATCGCAGTAACACGTGTCACGTGAGGTTAGGATTAGATAGCGAAATATACTTAATCGGTAGTGATTGCTATTCAATCGCAGTAACACGCGCCACGTGAGGTTAGGATTAGATAGCGAAATATACTTAATCGGTAGTGATTGCTATTCAATCGCAGTAACACGTGTCACGTGAGGTTAGGATTAGATAGCGAAATATACTTAATCGGTAGTGATTGCTATTCAATCGCAGTAACACGCGCCACGTGAGGTTAGGATTAGATAGCGAAATATACTTAATCGGTAGAGATTGCTATTCAATCGCAGTAACACACGCGCCACGTGATGTTAGGATTAGATAGCGAAATATACTTAATCGGTAGTGATTGCTATTCAATCGCAGTAACACGTGTCACGTGAGGTTAGGATTAGATAGCGAAATATACTTAATCGGTAGTGATTGCTATTCAATCGCAGTAACACGTGTCACGTGAGGTTAGGATTAGATAGCGAAATATACTTAATCGGTAGTGATTGCTATTCAATCGCAGTAACACGTGTCGCGTGATGTTAGGATTAGATAGCGAAATATACTTAATCGGTAGTGATTGCTATTCAATCGCAGTAACACGTGTCACGTGAGGTTAGGATTAGATAGCGAAATATACTTAATCGGTAGTGATTGCTATTCAATCGCAGTAACACACGCCACGTGAGGTTAGGATTAGATAGCGAAATATACTTAATCGGTAGTGATTGCTATTCAATCGCAGTAACACGTGCCATGTGAGGTTAGGATTAGATAGCGAAATATACTTAATCGATAGTGATTGCTATTCAATCGCAGTAACACGCGCCACGTGAGGTTAGGATTAGATAGCGAAATATACTTAATCGGTAGTGATTGCTATTCAATCGCAGTAACACGTGTCACGTGAGGTTAGGATTAGATAGCGAAATATACTTAATCGGTAGTGATTGCTATTCAATCACAGTAACACGCGCCACGTGAGGTTAGGATTAGATAGCGAAATATACTTAATCGGTAGAGATTGCTATTCAATCGCAGTAACACGTGTCACGTGAGGTTAGGATTAGATAGCGAAATATACTTAATCGGTAGTGATTGCTATTCAATCGCAGTAACACGCGCCACGTGAGGTTAGGATTAGATAGCGAAATATACTTAATCGGTAGTGATTGCTATTCAATCGCAGTAACACGTGTCACGTGAGGTTAGGATTAGATAGCGAAATATACTTAATCGGTAGTGATTGCTATTCAATCGCAGTAACACGCGCCACGTGAGGTTAGGATTAGATAGCGAAATATACTTAATCGGTAGAGATTGCTATTCAATCGCAGTAACACGCGCCACGTGAGGTTATGATTAGATAGCGAAATATACTTAATCGGTAGTGATTGCTATTCAATCGCAGTAACACGCGCCACGTGATGTTAGGATTAGATAGCGAAATATACTTAATCGGTAGTGATTGCTATTCAATCGCAGTAACACGTGTCACGTGAGGTTAGGATTAGATAGCGAAATATACTTAATCGGTAGTGATTGCTATTCAATCGCAGTAACACGTGTCACGTGAGGTTAGGATTAGATAGCGAAATATACTTAATCGGTAGTGATTGCTATTCAATCGCAGTAACACGCGCCACGTGAGGTTAGGATTAGATAGCGAAATATACTTAATCGATAGTGATTGCTATTCAATCGCAGTAACACGTGCCATGTGAGGTTAGGATTAGATAGCGAAATATACTTAATCGATAGTGATTGCTATTCCATCGCAGTAACACGCGCCACGTGAGGTTAGGATTAGATAGCGAAATATACTTAATCGGTAGTGATTGCTGTTCAATCGCAGTAACACGCGCCACGTGAGGTTAGGATTAAATAGCGAAATATACTTAATCGGTAGCTCCACGTGACGTTAGGATTAGATAGCGAAATATACTTAATCGGTAGTGATTGCTATTCAATCGCAGTAACACGTGCCATGTGAGGTTAGGATTAGATAGCGAAATATACTTAATCGGTAGTGATTGCTGTTCAATCGCAGTAACACGCGCCACGTGAGGTTAGGATTAAATAGCGAAATATACTTAATCGGTAGCTCCACGTGAGGTTAGGATTAGATAGCGAAAGATACTTAATCGGTAGTAATTGCAATTCAATCGCAGTAACACGCGCCACGTGAGGTTAGGATTAGATAGCGAAATATACTTAATCGGTAGTGATTGCTATTCAATCGCAGTAACACACGCGCCACGTGATGTTAGGATTAGATAGCGAAGTATACTTAATCGATAGTGATTGCTATTCAATCGCAGTAACACGCGCCACGTGAGGTTAGGATTAGATAGCGAAATATACTTAATCGATAGTGATTGCTATTCAATCGCAGTAACACGCGCCACGTGAGGTTAGGATTAGATAGTGAAATATACTTAATCGGTAGTGATTGCTATTCAATCGCAGTAACACGCGCCACGTGAGGTTAGGATTAGATATCGAAATATACTTAATCGGTAGCTCCACGTGAGGTTAGGATTAGATAGCGAAATATACTTAATCGGTAGTGATTGCTATTCAATCGCAGTAACACGCGCCACGTGTGGTTAGGATTAGATAGCGAAATATACTTAATCGGTAGTTATTGCTATTCAATCGCAGTAACACGCGCCACGTGTGGTTAGGATTAGATAGCGAAATATACTTAATCGATAGTGATTGCTATTCAAATGGCAGTAACACGCGCCACGTGATGTTCGGATTAGATAGCGAAATATACTTAATCGATAGTGATTGCTATTCAATCGCAGTAACACGCGCCACGTGAGGTTGGGATTAGATAGCGAAATATACTTAATAGATAGTGATTGCTATTCAATCGCAGTAGCACGTGACATGTGAGGTTAGGATTAGATAGCGAAATATACTTAATCGGTAGTGATTGCTATTCAATCGAAGTAACACGCACCACGTGAGTTTAGGATTAGATAGCGAAGGATACTTAATCGGCAGTGATTGCTATTCAATCGCAGTAACACGCGCCACGTGAGGTTAGGATTAGATAGCGAAATATACTTAATCGGTAGTGATTGCTATTCCATCGCAGTAACACGCGCCACGTGAGGTTAGGATTAGATAGCGAAATATACTTAATCGGTAGTGATTGCTATTCAATCGCAGTAACACACGCGCCACGTGATGTTAGGATTAGATAGCGAAATATACTTAATCGGTAGTGATTGCTATTCAATCGCAGTAACACGTGTCACGTGAGGTTAGGATTAGATAGCGAAATATACTTAATCGGTAGTGATTGCTATTCAATCGCAGTAACATGTGTCACGTGAGGTTAGGATTAGATAGCGAAATATACTTAATCGGTAGTGATTGCTATTCAATCGCAGTAACACGCACCACGTGAGTTTAGGATTAGATAGCGAAATATACTTAATCGGTAGTGATTGCTATTCAATCGCAGTAACACGCGTCACGTGATGTTAGGATTAGATAGCGAAATATACTTAATCGGTAGCGCCGCGTGAGGTTCGGATTAGATAGCGAAATATACTTAATCGGACGCGCCACGTGAGGTTAGGATGGTGGTTAGGATTATTGACTAAAACGGAGATATTTGAAGAAGTGATTTTAAAGAGTGTTTTCCTAACCCTAATTTTCGCTGTTTTGAATTCGCGCACCTTGCTGTGCGAATTCAAGTGACAAAAAAATATTTCCGTAATATGGTTGTATCCGATGACAGCTTTCCTATCCGTCCATTCGAAATACATAGAATTTTTTATGTTTGAATGAGTCCAGTACGTCTAAGGTTGGAAATCAGACATAGGGTACTGGTTTTCGTCGGTTTGTTTGTTGTTTATTATGTAATTTTGTCCTTTATTTAGTTTAGTTTTTTCTTTCTTTCGTTCCAGTAAGAACAGTGCATGGCTCATTCAATTCATGGACTTTCTGAACAAAGGACGTTCTTAATAATTGTTATGAACCTTCTAAATAATGGTCCCCCTGATGAGCGCAATGTTATCAAAAGGATACATGTGATCCTTAATAAATAACCGAAAAATAATATTGAAAATATCGTCTACTCGGTCATTCTGGTATGAAATGTGGTCTTGTGTGATTATTCTTCGTACTAAAGCCAGTGAGTCTCCCTTCTCGCCATGTCAAGGATTATATGTAAATCACAGCAAGTAACTAAAATATATGATGAATAAAAAGACACACAATTGGAAATGCATCAACAATTCACAAACTATCAATGTAAATAACACATCTACAGAACCGATATTAAGAAGATAATCATCATTAAAACACAATATTATTATTAGAGACCATTCGCATTTTGAACGACGACAAATTATTACGAATATCTATTTGTTGCCGTATATTTTTCGGACGGTCCACAAACCGTATTGCATAATTAACGACAACGAGTCCGTTTGTGAGACAATCGTGCTTGCTACTCGCAGTAAGGTGATTACAGGACTGCGTGCCGTGATTATTTTTTACTTAATTATGCTGTTATCAGTTCATAGCTTAGCGCTTTGTGTTTCACGACGACGAATGATTTGATTGCCACCAATAGATAAAAAGTAAGTTCACATGGCGATCACAATTTAAGAACATAATGTCAGGGTTATCTCCCACATTGAGGAGCCGAGAAACGATCGCGAACTTATTACTATATCATATATTTGTGTATTTGTGATTTTTTTTTTTATCCGAACCTGTAATCATAACAACGAATAGGAAAAAAGGGACAACGATTATAAAGAACACAAATTCTAATGACGTAGTACCCTATTCATAATAATTATTTGTCGTCGTTCATTATGTGAAATGTCTCTATTATACACTCATGTTTGACTTCACAAAATGAGGCATGTGACATATTGGTGTGGTCTCTATTATACACTCATGTTTGACTTCACAGAATGAGGCACGTGACATATTGGTGTGGACCCCGGAGTTGAAAGCAGCAAATACTACACAAATTACTGTTTTTTAAATGACGATGGGCAAATTTTGGACGTCAGTATTCAAAGACAAACGTTGAAAGCCGATGGTACGTTTCACTAGACCACCCCGTGCACGCGGTATCGCCAAACCCGAGGGTATCACCAAACCAGACCATGCGGTTTTGATAAATGATCATATCTTCCCTCATGTGAATCTATATATCTCCCAGTTAAATGTGATACCCACTATTCAAAACATTATTTCGCAAAGCAGAATGTTCCCTCAAGCCATAGCTTGCTTTCACCCCGATAAATTTAATAGAAATTCCGACTCATTTGCCATTTTATCATAAATAGTAGATACTTTTTGACGTTAGGTAGTTCGTTTGAAACATAATTATCAGCCATAGATGGCGGATAATGCGTGTATCAATAAACAAATATATGTATAATTAACCATAAAATTGTCTAGCCTCAGATCGATTCGCAAAAATACTATCTGCGTTCAAGTGTGGGTACCCACCATAATTTTCGGGTATCAAAGCCGCAGATCGAGATGTCGCCAAACCAGATCTGGGATGTCAAAGATGCGAATGATATAATTCATATTTTGACCGTTTCTGCTTGAAAATATCCTAAATATCATTCGGACATGCCAGCTCATGGATCATCTTTAAGGTGGGGCGCATGTGCAATGGTGAAATCGTGTATGTTTGTTTGTGTTTTATGTTTTGATATCATCTTAATATTATAGGCTATTCTGCGTCATTCGACATTATAGGCCCGGAACTGTACAACAAATGGAAAAATTAAATCAGTGTAAACCAAGAGTTAGCAGGGATGTGGCTAGAGGGTCCCTGTTGGGTTGTCCACCTATAGTTTCTAAATGTACCCCCTTCCAGTAACTTATATTTGCACCCCATGTTAGGTTCGAGTTTTAATCGAGTTTACAACGGGTTGATCCAACTGTTGTATATGCCAACCCCTAAGTTTAGATTTTGTTTTCATCTGGTGACCATTTCAGTTCACAAATATGGCCGAAATTATTTAAATTATCTAAATATGCGGGGTTTTTTGACAATCGCACATCTCGATCTGCGGCTTTGATACCCGAAAGTATGGTGGGTACCCACACTTGGACGCAGATAGTATGTTTGCGAACCGCTCTGCAGGCTAGACAATTTTATGGTTAATTAATCATATATTTGTCTATTGACACACGCATTATCCGCCATATATGGCAGATAATTATGTTCCAAACCAACTACTAACGTCAAAACGTGTCGACTATTTATGATAAAATCGTAAATGAGCCGGAATTTCTATTAAAGTTATCGGGGTGAGAGCAAGCTATGGTCGCTATCCCATTGAGGGAACATTCCGCTTTGCGAAATTATGTTTTTAATAGTGGATATCACCATTTATCTGGGAGATATATAGATTCAACTAAGGGATGATATGTTCATTTATCAAAACCGCATGGTCTGGTTTGGTGATACCCTCGGGTTTGGCGATACCACGTGCACGGGGTGTAGACGTTAAGCCTTACTGTGATGTTGACAGATAGTGTGTGTCTGTTACTAGTATGTTTATATAGATTCCGATGAATAAAATAATATATATGAACCGAGGACACAGTCATGTCAAGAAAAGCTTGTACCAATTAATACCGATTTTTAAAAGAGTATTTTTCATATAATCCAGGGACAGTAAAAGGGATTATTTTCAGATAAGAAATCACGCGAAAACTTTCGGAACGAATTAAGAGGGAGCAATTAGTTATCATCCTCAATCAAGGCAAATAAAGAGATTTCATAGATAAGAAATCACGCGAACGAATTCAGAGGGAGCAATTAGTTATCAGCCTCAATCAAGAGGGAGCAATTAGTTATCATCCTCAATCAAGGCAAATAAAGAGATTTTATATCGCGAACTGTGTCCGGCTGCATCAGAAATATACCACTTTATTATATGCTTACCGATAAAATAGCGTAAAATTACCATAACGTATAGTCGTATCTATCTCTCGGAGCTACAGTGAAATCGCGTTTTATTAGTTCACTCTAGGTTCCGATATTTCACAGTAGACAGATTACTCACAACTAACCACTGTCAGGAACACACCGCTGAGTGATCAGTGCGTGTACAATGTCCACTAGCCAATCAGACGCGACGAATTCATGACGTCACTTTATCAATCGATAATTCAATAACGTGTAAATTTCAACTTTAGGCCCAGGCTATTTTCTGTTTGTAAACACTGACACGCGCTTTTTAATCATGGGCGTAATTAATTAGAGTTAATAATTTAATTAAATAAGAGTTAATTCGCAACTTTGAATGTTAATATATAAGGGGGCATATAACGAAAACAATTCCTAGTTTTTGTCTGAATACCTGAAATATCTCATGTGTGACTGGAAATAAAAATATATAATTTTCGATATTTCTTTCGAGACACTGATGAGATATTTCGGTATTCAGACAAAAACTGTAGGTATTCTCCATGTCTTATGTCTTTATATAACTGCTTTATAGGTAGATACTACATCATTTTAAGTTTTATATTGGATATATCTATTTTATTTTCAATAAAATTGTTGTTGTCTTCAAATCGGTTTTTATAAGAACAATATTTAAAGGTACTCAATCCGATCAGACGGTCCCCATACCATCAAGATACAACAACAACAACATTTCTTCAAAATACGCTTTAGTTATCAGAATCGATTTATTGAAACAAAATAATGCTAACCACTGTCAACTATGGCATCATATTTCCCAAAACTTGTTATTTATCAACATTTTGTTCAACAAAATATGGCCATATTTTCTCTGAAGTATCACGAAATTTGACCGTATTACCACTTGATTTGAGAGTTATCCATCTTGATCCGCAATTTTGTCCGAGACCGCCGTTTGACCACGTGTTTCTGAGCTTTGATTGTGGGTTCCTCGACTCGAATCAAATATTTTTTACCCCCGAAGCCAAAGAAATAGTAATTTAGGAGCGTCTGGTCGGATTGAGTACCTTTAAGGTGGCCCATATTCAGCATTTTTGTAATGAAAAATGTAAAAAACAAAATACGTTAATAGGCTAGATCACTCGACTAGTACAAACAATGATTCATTTTCTCTGGAAAGATACCATTTGTTTAATGTGGTATACATCTTTCAAAACGACATCAGTTGGGTGGGTATAGTTCACGACACGGGGTGAATGAATTACACCCACCCCACTGGGCAATATGCCCGCGTAGTCAGCGAGAAGACACGATATATTTATTATATTTCACCGAACATTTCGAACGTGTAGCATGCCCACTATATAACCTCAACATACTAACAACAACTGCTGGACTGTTCAAATGTCATTCATAAGATGTTCATAGAAATAAAATAGAACTCGTTATACTGAGAACAAATATGAGTATCCACTTACAGACAGACATTTGAAGGGAAAGTTAAGAAACATAATCGTCGCAAGAATGTGTTGAAATCTAGTTTATTAAACGCGCTTTGTTTAGGTTTTGTTTTTAAAGCACGACAATCCGAAACTATTACAATGTGAATTCAGCCGAATGTTGCCACTTCGAAAGTTGACGTCGTTGCTGTGAACTTATTGTCCACAGTAATGCTGATATCAAGGTAAACGGCTCAGGGGCTAAACTTATGCATATATGCCATGAAAATGACTTGCTCATTTTGAATGGTAGAAAACAAGATATCAAACACAACGGTGGTTATACAACAAGGAACAACAGTGTCATTGACTATGCAATATGTAACCCAAAGCTTACCGATAACATCGAATTATTTCTCGTAGAACCGTTTAATGAATTATTATCCGATGTTCACTCACCACTAATTCTCTCACTCAAGATAATCCCTCAGAATAAAACTAGAACGACGGTCACGGTCATAAATCCTGCTCCCGTTAACCGACAGGCACATAATCCGACGAAGTGTGTCGTGATCCGGAATTGGGATAAACCTAAAATAGCTGCATTCACGCGTGCGATTGAGGCGATCAAAACTGATGAATTAATATCACTTGAAAATGATTTAACAAATCCCGACCCAGAAACAGGCATAAATGCGGCATATGAGAAGTTAAAATCTATTCTGATGGACGCGACAAACACCACAAACAAACATACAGTGCGCAAGAATACTAAACCGACAAAATCCGGTAAAAGGAGGAAACAGTCAGGTATGCCGTGGTTCTCGTGTGATTGCGTTCATACGAGGACGAACTATAGAAAGGCGCGAAAAAAATTCAAACGCTACCCCTCTGAACACAATAAGGCACGTATGCTCGAAAATAGACGCTCATATAAATGCACACAGCAAAACAGTAAGCGAACACATAAACTTAATTTGAGGAAAAAAATACATAATTTAAAGGGAAAATCAAGCAAAGAATTTTGGAAACTAATCCGGGAACTAGATGGACAAAATTGTAAAAGGCCCCCACCCCCTGCCCCAGAGTTTCAGAAGTACTATGAATCAGTTGAACGCGACATCGCCGTCGAAATCAGCGGTCAACATACGCATGGGGTCTTAATGAACACATACTTACCATCGAATACTATAGATAATTCGCTTCTGAATGCTGAAATATCCCTTAACGAAATCGAATATGCAGCAAAGAGCCTTAGAAATGACAAAGCATCAGGTTTCGATTCAATACCGAATGAAATGATCAAGCATAGTATAAAGAAATTAGGATACTTCTATAAGAAACTGTTCAATACAATATTAGAAACAAGCTGTATCCCAAATGACTGGGCGATTGGTATGATCCGACCCATCTTTAAGAAAGATGACCCTGATAAACCTGAAAATTACAGGAAAATCACACTTCTATGCACGATGTCAAAACTGTTCACGAGTATCATTTGCAATCGCATAAATAGCTTTCTTCAGATTAATAACCTTCAGTCCGAAGCGCAGGCGGGGTTTCGCAAAGGATACAGTACGATTGATCATATATTCTCCCTACATGCGCTCACCCAGATAATGAAGCTCAATAAGAAAACCCTATTTTGTGCATTCATCGATTTTTCACAAGCCTTTGATTGTGTTTGGCGAGAAGGTCTATGGAGAAAACTTCTACATTTTGGCGTAAATGGAAAAATCCTGAATAATATCAAGAGTATGTACCATAATTTAAAGATGTGTGTGATGACCGATGAGTCATCTGGGTTTTTCTCAAGTCTAATTGGCCTAAAACAAGGTGATTGTCTCTCACCGATACTTTTCGCCATGTACATCAACGATATCGAGGAATACCTACAAAATTGTTACTGTAGGGGTATAGACATAAGTAAAATCAATGGCCATGAAACAGGGGTATATATGAAGTTACTCCTATTAATATACGCTGATGATACAGCTCTAATCTCAGACTCCCATTCCGGTTTACAAAATTCCTTAAATCACTTCGCATCGTACTGTGACACATGGAAGCTAAGCATCAATGCCTCCAAAACTAAAATCATGGTTCTTGGTAGAAAACCAAAACAAAGAAAATCAATGTCATTCAAAATAAACGGTAACGAAATTGAGATCGTGGATAGCTTCAAATACTTGGGCACGTGGTTTAGTAAAAACGGATCATTTAGCAGGGAACGAAACATGAGATGTAAAGATGCAAAGAAAGCTATGTACGCACTCATAAGTAAAGCCAGACAAAATAACCTCTCCTATGACAGCGTTCTTGAAATTTACGAAAAAGCAATAACTCCCATAATGACATATGGAGCCGAAGTATGGGGTTTTGAAAACACCACCTGCCTAGAAAAGTTAGAAACCTGGTTTCTTAAATTTGCACTTAACCTGCGCAAAACCACAAATACATGTTTTATTTATGGGGAGACTGGTATATGCCCAATTAGCCAAAAGATACAACTACGATGTCTAACATATTGGAATAAACTTATGAACATGCAGTGCAATAGACTCCCTCTTATACTCTATTATGCACTGTATAGCTACCACTGCACAAACAACTGGAGACATGGTTGGATTGACTTTATACGAACAAGCCTAAATAACCTCGGCCTATCCATTATTTGGATAGACCAAGCAACTATCAACCCACCATCTTTCAATAGACTCATCAAAGATCGAATACAAGACGCATTTGTACAATCATGGCATGGTGATCTAGTAAAATCCAATAAATGTGCCTTCTACAGAATCATCAAGACTGACTTTTCAAAGGAAATATATCTCGCATTAGAAAACCAAACAGTAGTAAGGCGTCTGATTAAATTTCGTACAAGAAATCATAACTTACCGATCGAATCCGGATCGTGGGCAAAAAAATACTACTCCGATCGAAAATGCACGCTGTGCGACGTTGAACTTGGTGATGAATACCATATCATACTCAAATGTGAAAAACTATGCGATTTGAGACGAAAATATCTTAAATCATACTACTACACGCGCCCAAATGCCCACAAACTCAATGCCCTCTTCACGTGCACAAATAAAAGAACCCTCACCAATCTTAGTATGCTCATCCGAGACGCCCTCCGCCTAATGGAGCCCCCTGTGGCATAACCACGCGAACCTTGAAGCACCCACCCCCAACTAAATCACCTCACGTACGCCCATATCCCACCCTTCCCGAACGTGCACATGATTATTGAACTATATATATTGCTTTCAACCGCATTACCATCTATTTGTATATATTGACGTGTATTCATAACTACACTCTGTTATACCGGACACGTCCGGCGATTTGAGATTAAAAATTCTGATTCTGATTCTGAATGCTACTAAATTATTGGGACACGCTTTAATTCACCTCACGCATGGTACTGTTCCGGGTTTTCGTGCATTCAAAATAGAACTTAAATACCACGCGTTCCGGTTTATTCAACTAGAGTTCACGATAGTCTTGTGACGATTCTGTTTCTTAACTTTCTCTAAGTGTATGTCGGTAAGTAGATACTCATATCTTATATCATTAAATTGTACGTATCTCGCTTTATCATGACTTTATGACATTGACTGTTTTGACTATCAAAGACAAAACCCCTGATTTTATGGAATGAAGTACAGATTGCTTATAAGAATAACGCTATATACAGAGAGATATATACATTATATAGGAAATTATCTAATCCCACGTATAATCTACATTCCTGGAATATAAGTGGTTTCGTTTGTGATGTTCCGGGCATCAGAAAAATTCATAAATACAGATATATAGAGGTTATCTACACTTTTGGTTGGATATGGGAATTATCTCATGACTGATGAAACAAAATGAATTTCCACGAGTGTGGTTCTGCCACGAGTGGAAATTTTTTGTTTTGTCATCACGAATGAGATAATTACCTTATCCAACCAAAATTGTAGATGTTTGTTTATTATATAGTCCCCTCAGTTGGCCCATGGCTCAACTCGAAAGAAGAGTATAAAGTGCAATTTTTTATAACCAAGCACAGCCATTGCAGTGAGCTTGTGCATATAGATATAGTTCCACTTTTAGACAGATTTGTTGAGAGATAGACGGGCTAACATTATAGTACGTTTAACAAAACAATTCAATTGATCGCATATTACAATTTTTCAACCTGAACACTCATAGACTTTTAGCACAGTCTTCCATCAAGAACCAAATCACTTGTAATTTTAGCGCGGATGAATGTGATTGAGATATCGATATCTCACTAGAGTGATAACGGTTTTTATCTGATAAAAATCACTAGTATTTGATAGCTTAGCATATACTAAATGTGGGCATTGGGTTTCTTTAACATATCATTTTGGACATTGGGTCTCTTTATCATTATTTAGTACTAATGCATTCACTCATCTATCACACCCGACCAACATAATGCACAGGGCTCGAGTACGCATATGAGGTAACAGGGACTCACTCTAATTTAAAAGTATTCAGAAATATATGAAATCTGCTATGGTAAGTACATATAATTAAGTAGGTGAAATTCTATTTTAAGTCTATTTTAACGGGAACGGAGGCACTTACAGTGGAGTAAATGTGTAAAATATATAAAAGACTGATAAAACATCAACACTAAGAAGAACATGGAGAAATATGTTCCTATGTTCATTACTGATAGTTCTCCGATAATAAAATTTAACGTTTTGAAACCATTTTTATGTGAGCAAAACTGTTACAGTGAATAGTCAACAAAAACGTCGATGGTCGTGTAGTAAGTTTAATTATTTTAGTATAAATATGAATTACAGAATAGTTTTCAATGGTTTGACATTTTCCAATACATTTACCATACATTTACCATACATTTACCATACAGTGTTTATTAGACTTTGGTATTTTATTTGACTCATTGGACTTTTATCTAGAATTCCACTGTAACAGCAATGTTTACATAACAATGGTTATGACATCGGAAATCTCATTATTGAGGAGTTTTAAATAATCAGCATAATAACAGAGACTATCTATATGTCCATGTTTACTTAGTAACGATGGTTGTACAAACATTTATTAATTTTCACATTTACCCACTGCGAGTGACTTGTGTCCCTTTAAATCTATAAAACACAAGTTTTGCAAGAAGTTTATCTCGACTTTACCTTCGAACAAAGAGGAGACTACATTATATAACACTATGCAGCGAGCCCAGTATGACCTGTCTGATCCTCATGTGACGTCACGAGCCCTGTGCATTATGTATGATCTCACGCCTTACTTCTCGCACACATAATATGTGGAGGTGCCAGTGCATTGGTAGTCATACATCAGATAACGAGGTGAAGCCCAGTAGTAACCGATGAACACGCAATCAAGTGCCCCGCCGGTGGGTTTACCGGGATACCATTCCACCCACGGTATGACTGAACCCTCATTCGTTCTATAAATGTCTGTCGCATCAACGTCCCTGGCGTCGATCCACAGGTTATCTGTTAGAAGAAAACATGTCGCGTTACACATCTACATAATTATGTGGTGTTTATCTTTATACATATTCACGGATCTCTATGCAACTTATATAACGTAGTTAGCATGGAGACTATACAGATGGGTTTGTTAAAATGTAGCATGTCACGTTTACGAATACATGTATATATATGTATATATGTATGTATATATATATATATATATATATCTATATTTGCGAATGTCTGTCTGTCGGTCTGTAGTAATTCACAGGGCACCATCTAGATGATACCAAAGGGGTCTACTAGGGATAACTTTGTACGAGAAAGATAATTGTGCGGGTTAGATTTTTCTAAAGTGACGCCGTTGTTGTCAAGGGCAGAAAAGGGGGAAGGGCAGAATTTTTTTTTGTCGCCGATTGCCACGAAACTTACATATAATAATCCCCGTGATATGAAGAATCTACTGGTGTGGTTTAAATATGTCAAAAGTGGCGCCGTTAGAGTCAGGCATGCACGGAAGGGGAGAGGGGCACCAAAATTGATCAAACTAACTTTAGCGCCGATTTCCACTAAATTGATATATATTCTTCCTCATGATAGTGTCGTTTTGGATGAGAGATTTGGGGTGGGCACTAAATTTGATAAGAATGGGATTAGTCGCCGATTGCCACCACACTTATACAAAATCTTACCCATGGTATGAGGAGTCTAATGGTGTGGCTTAAATCTGTCAAACGTGGCCTTATTCGAGTCAGGGGTGCACTGAAAGTGAGAGGGGCACCAAAATTGACACACAATATTTTACCGCCAATTTCCACCAAATTGATACATGTTCTTATCCATGATACGAGGAATCTAATCGTGTGATTTAAAGACGCAATATTGGTGATGTTTGGGTGAGAGATGGGGAGGGGAGGGGTGGACACTAAATTTGAAAAAAACAAAATTTTAGTCTCTGATTGGCACCACTTATAAATAATCATCTCCATGATATCAGGAGTGTAATTATGTGGTCTAAGGATCTCACAAGTGGGGTCATTCCTGTGAGTGGTGCATAGAGGTGAGAGGGACACAAAAAATGATAACAATATGTTTAGCGCCTATTTCCACCAGATTGATATTTATTCTTCTCCGTGATACGAGGAATCTAATCGTAAGGTTTAGATACACCAAATTGGTGCCGTTTGGATGAGAGATATGGGGACCTTAGATTTGATACAAATTTGTATACTCGGCAATTTTCACCAATTGTATATATATGCATCTCCATAATGAGTCTAAGTGTGTGGTTTAAAGGTGACAAAAGTGGCACCGGTTGAGTCCGAAATAGGGACGGGAGGGTCACCAAAACTGATAAAAATATCTTTAAAACCAATTACCATCAAATTCATACACGTTCTTCTCAAATGGTACGAGAAATCAAATCGTGCTGTCTTTCTTTCTTTCTGTCTGTCTGTATGTGTTATATATCTAACTTTACGTGGTACAATCGAGACGACACCAAGGCGGTATAAGAGGGGTAAATATTAACGACGAAGATATTGGTGCGGGTTAAAATTTTCTAAAGTGACAGGGGAAGAAAGGGGGAAGGGCGACAAAATAAAAAATATGGTAAAATAGTTTTGTCGCCGATTTCCATCAAACGCATACATAATCACCTCCGCGATATGGCGCTGTTCGAGTCAGCGTTGCGGGGGGGGGGGGGCACCAACAATTGATTTAATCAACTATTTTAAGCGCAGATTTCCACCAAATTGATATATTATTCTTCTCCGTGATACGAGGAATATTGTAATTTGAAGACGCCAAATTGCTGCCATTTGGGTGAGAGATGGGGGGGGGGGAATTGTTTGGTTGCTGATTACCACCAAACCTATATATAATAATCTCCAGTAAATCATGCATCCATGAGTTTAATTGACGTGGTTTAAATATGTCAAAAGTGGCGCCGTTAAAGTCATGCATGAGGATGGCAAAGCTGATACAAATAAATTTAGCACTAATTTCCACCAAATCCATACACGTTCTTCTCTAATGATACGATGAATTAAATCACATTTGGTGTCGTTTTGGGCCACGGATGGCGAGATGATATGCACTCTCGTTGACAAGAATAGCCCATATCCACCTATAAGTTATATATAGTCACCCATGCCATCTCCATATCATTTTAAGAAGTTTTAGCGTTCACATTTCACAATATCGACAAATGCTGACCCAATTAAGTCACGTGAACAATTATATCTTCTCAACTGTCATATTTATATGGGGATGGGAATCAGGGCATTCACATAATGAGCTATAGCAAAACAGATACATAGAAGAATCATTAAAAGTATTTTTATCATACTATTTAAGAGATACATATATTCTTGCAAACTGAGAGACCTCGAACCGTCAGAGGATTGCATATTAGAATGGCTCATGTATATAGTATAACATAATTGAGTCTGTTCCATTCAATACAGTTTCCACAAAAAAAGTTACAATTTGTCAAGAGATATGGAAAGCCTGTTCAAAAATAGTGGTCACAGTGTGCAGTCAAATATATTTTCTTCTGATCTAAAAGAAAACGCAGTCAGTCAGTAGCACATGACTTTTCACGATCCTCCAATACTGACATCTGACAATGGTATATCTGCCCGATGCAGCGGATTTTTTTAGAACAGACTCATCGACTAACATAAACAACTCAAAATATCGCTGTGTCGGGCACATGTAGTTGATATACTAGCGCAGCAACATTTCTTTTAAACTGAGAATATTTAGCCAATATATAGCACCATGAACAGAGGAGCACCTGGACATTTCTTCAAAACATTTGTATCTTCATGGAGATATGACAGGCATGCAGGTGTCCTCAAAATCTTAGTCTAACCCACAAGATTGATACATCTAAATATGTAAAACCCTATTGTCGTCTTTTATTTTGAAAACTAATGTGTTTATGATGTTCATGTATTATGTTATAACGTCTGAAGTATACGCAGTTGGAAATAAATAAATACTTCTTTATTGGTGGAACGGATTAATCGTGATAAGCAAAATGACCATCGACAAGGTGAGCCACTACTTATATTCCATGACTGTGTAAGAATCATGTTTTGTGATGCTATTTGAATATACGATTTATGAGAATACGTGTAACACTTTGAACAATAGTATTCTCTATTCACAACAAATATCTACAACATGCAGAGGGTTTCATATCACTTTAACATGTGCAACGCCGGGTAACCCTGCTATTACAATAATATTTACATTCGTTTAGTACTTATATAAAGTAGTTAGCATGGAGACTATATAGAGATGGGTTTGTTAAAATGTAGCATGTCACATTACGTATATATTAGTATTGGCTGTAATTACCCGTGGTGTCACCAGAAAGGGGAATTTCATCGACCATGCCATATTTATGTAGCCCAACTATTCTAATTTCAGGACCCGGTTGTTGCGTGCATGGTCAATATAGGGGATAAAATATGATTTTTCACATTTTCCTCATGCGACCCAACCTTATTTTTATGCATTTTTCGGGTTAGTTCCTGTTATGTTCATCAGTCGAACCTTAAGCTATATTTAGTTTATCTTTTTCTTCCTTTGATTTGGAAGATAGTTATGTGAGTGGTATTGAAAACGATCAAAAGTTGTCAGATAATCGCTGGACGTTTGAGCTGTGACGTATTTCCTTAATCGGGAACGTATTTTTTCCCGCTGATTCAGCTAAATGTGCCTGTTTCAACTCTTTTGTTTTCGAAAACTGATCGAATGTTGTCAAAACATGTATGCCTGTTTGTGATCCGTGGCATATCTGCTATTGGATGGTTGTATTATTGTGGTACTATGTCGTACATAGTGCGAATTAGGATCAAAAACTTACCCCTCTCCCAAAATGATATTTAGTGAAGCGTTTTACAAATTGACTAAAAGCGATCTGAAAACAAATATTGTATGCCTAGTACGTTTGTTTTCAGGATTAGTTGTTTCCGTTCTTAAAATTTGGAGGGTCGGCCTGAAATGGGGTCAACATAATTTAAAAAGCGTTTTGTTTTTATCGAAAATAATAGATGGTGCCTTTTGTCGTATGGTGATCTATGCGATTTTAAATATTATGACAACTGCTTCGTGTGATCCTCAGACATATATTTGAAACTTTGGATGTGATTTGTGGGTTCTTGCTGGCTACAGTTGCGATCAAATTTTAACATTGAACCCTATGGAGATTCTCGTATGTTGGACAAATGGCGCATTTTCCTTATGATAATATTTGAATTGAAATTTCTCCAAAAAAAGACTATCTATGAACTCAGGCGCAATTTGGAAAAACAATCGGATGTGGTCAGATTATTCTCACTAACTACAGTTGCGATCAAAATTTAATATTGAATTTACATGTTCATTGCATGTACGGAAAATATTGTGTTATGATACTCGCATTTTGATAGTAATATCACTAAACGGCCATCATGTGTTGACTATATGAAGACAAGACAATCGCGTCTGACCCAATGTAACTATCAGTAATCACATTTATGCAATGGTTGATATAGTTATGCTTCTGGTACAATACTTGGCAAAAGTAGAATGATTTGTGATGACCCCGATATCATACAGCCTGATACATGTTGAGTCAAATGAAAAATTATCACAAGACTATAGTTTTTTTTCACGATGTGACTATATAGTAAATTATTGTTTTATTAATAACTGTTATCAACTGTCTAGTGTTGAAGCCAATTTTAGATCTTAACGAGTTGTAATGTGACAAATATACTTACAAATGATACTCCATCACCATCGCCATCACACATGCATCCATCAATTATGTGTTTTCTATGGAACACATAGCTACCTTAATGGAATGGACGTCAACCCCATAAGGCAGCTATGGCCTTCCGTACAAAACACATATTCTCCTGATGTGTGTGTGATATACTCTTGACAGCGACGATGACGGAGTATAATTTAACAGTGTATTTGTCACATTACAATTCGTTATTATCTACAATTTGGCTTCTACATGTATAACTTGCCTGTTAATATCACGTATCAATAAAACAATAATTTACAATAGTGTCACATTGTGAAACAGTAGTCTTGGTCTGGTGATAACCTTTCTTTTGGCTCAACATATGTATTCGCACTACGTACGCCGAAGGGCCACGATAATACAAACATCCAATAGAAGATATGCCACGGATCACAAAAGGGCACGCACATTGTGACAATATCCGATCAGTTTCTGATAAACGGAGTTGAAACCGACACATTTAGCTGAATTAGCGAAAAAAATACTTTCACGATTAACGAAATACGTCATAGCTCAAACGCCAAACGATTATCTGACAACGTTTTACCATTTTCAATACCACTCACATAACTGTCTCCCAAATCAAAGGAAGAAAACGTTTAAGCTGGACATAGATCAAGAAGCTTAGACTGATGAACATCACGGAACTAACCCGAAAATGTATAAAAATAAGGTGGGGTAGCATGAGGAGAATGTGAAAACAATCATATTTTGCCCCCTGTATTGACCCCGGAACAACCGGATCCTGATATTAGAATAGTTGGGCGACTTAAATATATGGTGGTAGCTGACATTCCCCTGCCACCTCGGGTAATACTATATTGGTCTGGGCTAAACTAGGAGGTCGCGAGTTAAAGCACATGGTGGAATTCGCGATCGAATTTCAACCTTTATCCGAGTTAAGAGACAACTCCATATGTGCCATTTCGATCGTAACTTGGCCATTTCGGTCGTAACTTGGCCATTTCGGTAGTAACTTGGCCATTTCGATCGTAACTTTTTTCGATAAGAAATAACAAATTATTTAGGCGCATACCACGAAATTAACACATCATGATGAGCCAGTGCTACCATTTTTTTATATATATATTTGTTTGCGTCAGTAATAAGTAATCAAATGCTTACTGTATGCAATTTCTGAGGGAGGGGGGGGGGTTAAAGATATTGAAGGAAGGTATGTTATTTTTTTAATCTCACGATTTTTGGGATCTACAGCCCCCAAACCTGCAAACGAACAAAATATTTTACGCCCGATATTTAGACATCCACCGTGACGATTTCACCAATATCTTTGAACGTTGGGGTATCACGCGGTTTGGAGTTGATGATTATCACGCATTCTAAATGGCCGAGGCAATCGCAAACGCGACCAGAACCGAGGGAAATGGTAATTAACTAGGATACTACATATTACATAGTATTTTGGCTGCTACGAGCATATCCTATATTATTTTTCAATAAGCTGATACCTCATTTGTGTCCGAACTAACATTTGTTTGCTCTAACATTCTGACCAAAGTCGAAGGATTTTCCTATACATGTAGATGTATGGACTGGTGTATTCCACGTACCGCCGCCCGGCAACTTTGGTCAGCATGTTACAGAAAACTACTGAGTATTTCGGATCAAATAAGGTGTCAACCTGTTTTAAATATAAACTAGCCCGCTATAGTCTCCGCCAGTACGGGGGATTTTGTGGTCAAAAATCCCAATATTGCCAGTCAGAGGGATTTTTTGGTCCAAATTCCGTTATAGTGTCCATCCCCGGGATGATTTTTCTTCTAAAATGTAAAGTCAACTTGTCTTTTGTCAAAAAAATTCCATTGCACGGATCGACAACTATGAAATTTATAGTGACCACAAGTACGCAGGATTTGTTTTTTGTCCAAAAGCCCAATATTGCCAGCAGAAGGGTTTTTGGTCAAAAATCCTGCTATAGTGCCAGTCCCGGGATGTTTTTTTTCCACTATATAGGGATCGATTCCCGCTATAGTGTCCGTCCCGGGGGATTTTGTGGTAAAAAATTCCGCTATAGTGCCAGTCCCGGGATGATTTTTTTAAATGTAAAGTCAACTTGTCTTTTGTCAAAAAATCTCCATTGCACGGATCGACAACAATGAAATTTCATAGTTGTCGATCCATGCAATGGGGATTTGTTTTGTCCAAATGCCCAATATTACCCGTCATGTCAGTCCCGGGGATTGTTGGTCGATTCCCGCTACAGTGTCAGTCCCGGGTCGATTTTTTTTCTAAAATGTGAAGTCAACTTGTCTTTTGTCAAAAAATCAGCATTTCGAACCAGTTTCGAACCGCCTGTTTGTGATTTTTGATACATTTATGATTACAATTCAACTAAAACTGATGTCACTTTCGTTCCAGAGGCATTTCAAAACTAAATTTATATCATATGCACGAATCGAATGTACTAATTATGAATTAATATTGAAATTTATTATTTGAGTTAATATTTTTACAAAATTGCGTTATTTTTACATGAAAGAAACACACCCCTGCAATATCTCGTAAAATTTCCACAAAATCATCGGAACGTTCTCGCTGACGCCCGCGTGTTCACTATTTATATCCGGAAATCTAGAGGTATCGTACACAGAACACCGACCATGTTGACGTGGTACAACACCCTAAACCGAAAGGTGAAGGAACGGGTCAAGTCGGACCGCAAACAAGCGTGGGAAAATGTCACCTCTGAACTCAACACAAACGATCGGAACAACGGACGTGAGTTCTGGTCAAAGCTCAAAACTCTGACTGGCACCTCAAAAAATCCCAGCAATGGGAACGTTGAGAATCCGGTGTATCGTATTGACGGTACGTTAACTTCCTCCACAAAGGAAAAAGCGGACGCTTTTTCAGACTCACTCAGTCGAGCCCACCAAGTTCAAATTGGCCCTCAATTTGACGACGACTGGAAACTGGAAGTTGACAACCTAGTCAGTCTGAATGAGGACTTATTCAAACCTCAGGAAAACGTGAGTGATGAGGTGGGGGACGACCACGATCTCACTAGAGAGATCACTTCGGAAGAAACCATCGGGATTCTCTCCAAGTGCAAGTCTAGATCGGCCGCTGGCCACGATGGAATTCCATACAGGGTACTCAAAGAAGCCCCAGCTGAACTCTTCTCTTACATTACCAAGCTGTACAACACCTGCCTGAAGATTGGTTACTTTCCAGTTGCATGGAAAGAGGCAATCGGCATCATGATACCAAAAAATGGCAAAGATCTGAAATACCCTGGCAACTACAGACCAATCAGTCTTCTTAGCTGCATCGGCAAGCTATTCGAAGCAATCATTGCATCACGGTTCCGAAACCATCTGGAGAAGAATTTATTCTTCAACAAATGGCAGAGGGCATATCGAAACGGATGCGAAGGAGTAGAACACATCTACCGCCTTGTGGAGGACATACGCAGTGGCTTCCACAAAAACTGGGTAACTGGTACAGTGCTACTTGACGTTGAAAAGGCGTTCGACAGCGTCTGGCACAACGGCCTCCGGTACAAGTTACACAAGTATGGCCTCCCGGTCAAACTTGTAAGGCTCCTCTCCTCTTTCCTCACCGACCGCTCAATAAAGGTGAGGGTGGATAGAGAATCGTCGGACTCTGTTCCACTGAACGCTGGTACACCACAGGGGTCGGTTTTAAGCCCATTGCTCTATATTTTCTACGTCTATGACATTGAAATAGACCCGAGGCACCAAGTGCAACTGTCGCAGTTCGCTGATGACTTGGGTCTGTGGATCACCAATGGCAGTACAAAGTATGTGGAGCTCAGACTGAGGCGGGCCCTCGTTGACCTGGAAAGGTGGGGCTCGAAATGGCGCATTAAGCTCAATGCAAACAAAACACAATTCGCCCTATTCACGAAACGAAAACGCAATTCGGTGGTCAAACTGAATGTCAGTGGCATTGACTTAGTTGCCGCAAAAGAGGTGACCTTCCTAGGCGTCACATTGGACTCCAGACTCACCATGCTAACCCATGTTAAGCAGACAGCCACGAGGACCATGCAACGAGTTAATCTTCTCAGACGGCTGAGGGGAACTTCCTGGGGAGCTAGCATGGCCACTCTGCTTAGAGTCTTCAAAACGTTTGTAAGACCTATCATGGAATACGCATCGGTGGTCACCAACCTGGCATCTATCGCGCGATCCAAATGCTCCAGGTGGTCCAAAAACAAAGCCCTGAGAATGGCACTGCAAGCACCGTATCACACCCCTATTGTAGATCTGCATACCATCGCGGACGTGGAACCCATCAGAGAGCGCCTGCGCGATCTGGCGGAAAGTACACTGACGAGAATGGACGGCAGTGACATCATGAGGGAGTGTTTACAACGCAAACAGCTTCTCTGTGGCTGAAAAGACCCGCAGTTCAATAGGCTTATTGGACCGTCCCGGGTTTAAGGATACGCAGTCAAGCAGGCCATGCTAGACCGTCCCGTATCCCACTTCAGAAAAGACCCGCAGTCCAATAAGGTGTATTGGACCGTCCCGGGCGGTAACAGAAGAGAGCACGCAGTCCAGTGGAATCACTGGACCGTCCCGTACCCTCTTAGCAGCCCGCAATCCAATGCCTCCATTGGAAGGTCCCGGGCTTGGACAACCAACTGAAAATGCGCAATCCAGCATCATCGCTGGATCGTCCCGCATTTTGCAAGATGCCGAGACAAGGCAAAGAAAAAGAAAAAGATCAAGGCAATAGGTACAAGGCAAAGCCCAAGCAAAGATGGAAGATTCAAGACAAGACAAGATTCAAGACACCTGCGACGCTGACCGATCCCGACCTCAAGACTTCTCCACCCGATCCGCGGCCTGACTGTCAAGAGAAAAGACCAAGAAGATTCAAGACAGGGCGTGAGGGCGACCTCCGGGTGAGCTCACACCGTCCTCGTGCCGCCCTTCGGGCGGGCACGAAAATCCTGTTCCTGCTGGTATCGTACATTTTTTTAAATTTAAATTTTTTTTTTTAATTTGTTCAACTTTTTTTTAATTATAAAAAAAAAAATTAAAATTTAAAAAAAATAAAAACAAAATCTATATTTAAATAATAAAAAAAAAATTAAACCAAAACAAAATGTTAAAATAAGTTTTGTTTGTTTGTATGTTTTTTTTTTATATGTTATTTTGAATTAAAGACAGCAATAAGAGGAGAGGGCCGAATGCCCTTTCGACAATCCCTGAGTTACTTTGTACCCTTGAACTCACTGAATTCGATTGAAAACCTCGGAATTCTACCATTGAAATGGCCCTTTAGGAGGGCCAACCACATTTAAAAAAAAAGATTGGCTCTTGAGTAATTGTTGAGTAAACGAAAGAGTGTGAACATTCCACGAATACACACATTGATTTTTCTCACCAGGATTGTCTCAAAAAATGTTTTGTTCAACATCAGGTTCCAATATGGAATGGTTCGTCACTGGGTTCCGATGCACGATGTTCAGATAGCTTTCTTTTATTTCTTGTTTCCAGAATGTTTTCTTTTGCGTTTAGCTATGAGTTTTGGACAAATTTTGTAGAAACATGCAGGGTCTTCGTTCACAATTGGGTCATCGGGAATGTTCAAAACATAATTTTTGCATCTCGCAGTTTGTTCGTTTTGTAATGCCTCGGTCGCACAGGTTGGTTCAGAAAACCCTACCGGCTCATCGCAAATTATTGAGGTATACGGGCGGGTTCTGTAATCATAGATTGAGGTGTTTTTGTCAGAATCTTTGTTTCAGCGATCAGCCGTACATTGGAAACTCCAATGATTTTTAGATAAACACCTGTAACAATACCCATATGGTGACTTACAGGACATTTTCTTGCTCATTTTCAGCAGGTTTTCTGCAAGATGACGTAGCTGCATATGGCTCGTGGCGATTTTTCATTTTTCCCAACACCCAAGTCTGCTTTAGCAACTTTTACCGGTGGTGGGTGTAAACTTTTATCCATGTATATGCTGTTTGGATCATTTGTTTTTTCAATTCTCGGATCTTGCATCTTGATTCTTCGAAGTATTTCGACTGTGAAGAAATGGTCGGGTGTGCGCTGCTTTTATACACCTGACGCCGGCGGTGTTTATAAAAGCAGCGCACAGTCGTCCATTTCTTCACTCAGTCGGAATACTTCGAAGAATCAAGATGCAAGGTAATGAGAAGATAGTTACGAAGAAGCGAAAAGTTCAGCCGATTATTTATTCTGAAGATGAATAAATACCAGAAGAGCGGGGACGAAAACGCCAAAGAGAACACGGGGTGAAATGAAAAAGAGAAAGGTCAGTGCCAATAGATTTCGATGCATCGGAATATTTTGAGGTGGTGAGTAGTGTAGAGGAATTTTCTATAAAATTTAGATCAGCTGCGAGGAAATTTGAAGTGAAATATGAAAATTTCCACACCCATTTAAAAATGTGTCCAAGATTTTTGATAGTTTGGCTGAAAACTTAAAACAAAACTGTGAAGTTGGGTCTTCAACATGAGTTCGGATTACAATAACTCATCCTGGTTTAGATATGGGGATTTTAATCCCGTTCAAGAAAGATTATGAAATAAATGGGGTATTACTGCTAAATGAAATTGACAAATTCACAATTCATGACGGAAAAATTTACTTTTTATGTTATAGAGGATTCAATTGGTGATATTCAATCACGACTGGAGTTTGTTGTTGGTTTTTCAAAAAGATCAGAAACGTGTAAATATTTCTAGTTAAAGTGTAGCAAAATTAGGAATCGAATTCCCCAGATTCTCTAAGAAAAACTTGGTTACAAAACTAATAATAAATCTGAAGCGTTTTTTCTGTCAGATGTTACTTTTCCATATGGAGTAGATTTGAACATTGGACATAACCAGCTGTTTATTTATTCTTACATTGCAGATTATACCATAGTTGGGGATATTGAAACACCAATCTTACGGGTGCATTTACATTGCTATATAAATGTACACAGATCTACACGCAGACTAGTGTAAACGGGTTGATATAGAAATGCAAACAGAAAGAAAACGGTATTAGTTCGTGTGAGCAAAAATCGTGTCGCTATACGTCACGGTCAACGCCGAAGCATTGCGACAGGCAAATAAGTTTTGATTAATTGTTACTCGGGCTTGGCGAATGTTTTCGTTGTCATTTCAACCCGTGTATATCGAATATTGAACACGGACGGGGACGTGGCAACTTGTTCAACGGTTGGAAATTTCATACCTGACACAACATTAGTTGTAATTTCCAAACCAACAATAGATTGAAAATTATCTTGTAGTTTGATTTTCAAACATTTTATTTTGGGGGTGGGGGTATTGTTTTCGGACCAATATTTGCATAATTTCCTACTTTTTATCATAATTTTGGGCTGGAATGGCCATCAGCTGGAAATTTCCAACCTTATCATAGGGGCGGGTGTCATGTTGGAAATGTCCAACACTTGGAAAAATTGTGTCCTGGTCCCTCCCAGTGGCCAGTCATCATCATCATATTTATTGTCTAACAGCTATATATAAAAACTGCATGTAATTTAAGAAAACAATATTGTCCTACATTGGTCAACATTGTCATTGGAATTGTCATCAGTTGGAAATTTTACTACATTTGGTCAAATAAAGGGTGTTGTAAGTTAACTGCATAATTTTCATTCTTTCTTCGAACCATTATTATATGGTATACTGATACACTTTAAATACATGTGGCACATACCAAATCGCTGTTATCTGCTGATAGTTGATACATTTTTATGTCTGGCCTAAACTGACACGACTCGCAGTGAATTGTCAATTACCAGAGTACTGATCAGCGAGCGTTCAATATTAGTAATCATGTGTTGTGATCACAGTAATGCGCGACACGTGACTTCATACAGATATGTATACATTTATACAGCAGTGTAAACGCAGTCTACGAGTTGCTTCTTTTAAAACAAAAAAAGATCACGATGGAGCTCATGTTCGTCAGGAATTTACTAATTTACATCATGTACCAGTATCAAAATCTAATTTTGATATGATACATGTAAATATAAGAGGTGACACTAGCGAACCAATTCAGTTTGTTGGTGGTAAGTCTATGGTTAAGCTACATTTACGACAGAGAAGTGAATTAAATATATATAACATGTTTCCAGTTTACAAAGGTGTACCGAGACAGTATGGTGGAGGAATCGGTTCAATTTTTAAGTCTGCATTGAAACTGTAATACCATTTTTTAAACCAATTGGTAATAGATCTTTGAATGTTGCAAACAAGCAAGCTATAAAACATGGATTAATTGCGGCAGAAAATATTTTGAATCATAGAAAAAATCCTTTGACTGAAACCAAAAATGCAATCAAATCATTTGGCAAAGAAAGTTTTCAAGAACTAAAAAACAGACGTTCAACTAAAACAAATCATTCTTCTCGTAAACGAGCTAGGGGTAAGTCGCAACAAACAGAAAACAAAATCAATTGATATATTTGATTAATCATGATTGTGCAAAGTGGTTCATGTGTATGTTATAAGTCAGAGCTTTACGTTTCTGCAGTACCACCAACAATGACAACAATGTTGGAATCTCAATGGACAGAACATCATCCAATTTCATCTTTGACTAATTCGGCACCGATTTAATTTGTCATTCCTGCACAAACAGACAGATGAACATATGTAAATCAGTCGTATCTTTACCCCAAATTAAAAATTACAAAGCAGGATGGTACAGATTTCGCTGATAATACAGCAGTGGATCCTATAAATACATTTGTCCATAGCATGTTCAGTAGTATTAACATTTATCTGAACAAGAAGCTCATGACATCCTATTATGATACATATCCATATCGTGCATATCTGGAAAACCTTCTTGCATATTCTACCGAATGTAAAACTAATCAGTTAGCTGGATTATAAATGTGGTATCCAGATACAGCAAAACTTTTAACTGCCAATACTAAAGGAGGTCAAAATACTGGACTTAAGTAACGTCAAAAGCTCATGGCAGAAAGTGCTTCATTTGAATTGTGTGGACGTTTACAAACATATTTAATTTTGCAAGAAACAAATTTACCCAATGGAATTGAAATTCGCATAAGAATGAGTAGAGCAACTCCAAAATTTTGTTTAATTGGCCGCACAGAAGGAACAATTGTTTTTGAGACAGCAACTTTCAATGCTAGAACTGCCCAGCTTTTGTCAGTAATTTCAAATAATTTGTTCACGGCAATATGAAAATTCCTATCAGTAGAGTTGAAATCAAAACGTTCACAATGGGCGTTGGTCTTAGATCAAAGATTGAAGATCATTTGTTCCAAGGGCAACTCCCAAAAAGAATTACCATTGGTATGGTTAAAACGAAGATATGAATGGAATTATTGGTTCAAATCCATTCAACTTCCAATATTTTAAATTTAGTAAGTTGGAAGTAAGTCAAGATGGGCACACCATACATAACCCTCCGTTTGAACCAGACTTTGAATCTAAACAATGTATCAGATCATATCTTTCGTTGTATCAATCTTTAAGAATGTTTGGTATTAAGAAATCAATTGGTTTGAATTTAGAACAATATATGAACGGTTGTTGTTTGTGGGGTTATAATTTGACACCCGACCAAGGTAGTGAAGGACATCTGCATCCTATAAAGACCCGAAACCTCAGACTAGAACTACAGTTTGCAGAACAACTAGCGGCGGTGGTGAACGTGTTGGTATATGCTGAATTCGATAATCAGATTGAAATCAACAGCCTGCGGGAGGATGTTACTGACTATTAGCGATGGAACTGGCTTCAAAGTTACAGAAATCAGTTGAAAAGTTCGTACAATCACAATAACTTGTTCCGAGGATCAACACTATTTCTGAAACACTGGTGAATTATGTGGTGGAGGAGTTACAACAAAATATTCGTAAAGAAATGAGGATAAACTGTGAAGGATGTAACATCGACCATCCGAGCCAGACCCGTCATATTCTGTGTTTGTTCACAACAACAGACGAATGGACGAATCAATTAATAGACTTGGCGTTACTCAAGTTGGACATTCACACAGTTATGGAGAGATGGTACCCGGGACCTACAAGTTGGAACTACACCCAAAAAGAAACATGTGAGGCATATAAACTATGGATTGATATGAAAGCCTCATTGAGTAAACATCGTATACACTACAGTCTACACCTGACAACAATGTTGGCAGATAAAGTGAAAGAAAATTACATGGATGGAGACAATTGACCTACACTATATTCTGGACAAATCGTTCGCAACACTCAATGGAACTGTGTGTGCAAGGAATCACCTACTAAGAAGGAAATCGAATGATACCAAAGCGTACATTGTGAACACTCATTCTTCCAACCAACGTGGGGAACTTTGGGTTGTAATTGTCTTCAGAGATAATACAGCTATATACTTTGACTCATTCTGATTACCACCGCCGAGAACGCACATCTTAACATTCATCACAAGAAATTCATTCATGTGCTGGATATTCGCACTTCACTCTCTGATGAGAGGTCGCAATTTGGAGCATACACTCTGCATTAATTTTCTACAAAAACGATAGACTTATATCCCCGATGATTCAATCGACATTACTTAGGTGTTTACGGAGAAGCAACGTTGCACATGTGAACAATAGATATACCACCGTATACAACAACTGTGGTGACAACAGCATTTTCGAATCAACATGATATACTGAAGCGTCACGGATTACTGCAGTGTGGAAACCAATGTTACCATCAATACGGGCCACTGAAAGCTCGTATTGATACATTCAAGGACAATTGGAACAAGCAGTAGATGCAGAGGATATGGCGCATGAAGGATTCTTTTACCGAGGATGTGAAGATCGCACTACTTGTTATTGTTGCGGATGTAATTTGTGGCAGTGGAAAGTTGACGATGACCCACGCAGTGAACATTTGACATGGTTCTCATAGTGTAGCTACATGGACTACCTACACCGTTTCATGCCAGACCGTCGTTACCAACAATATCACACGAACATAAAACCTCGAGAACTTGCCTTCACGTTCACACCAGAACCGCTAGACTCACTTGCAGAACAATACCCAGAAGAGGAGATAGACAGAATGTTATCGCTAGAGTCATTTGAATCATCTATTGAAGACGATGCACCATATATGGCAGATGAAACAGTTACTGTGACAAGTGACACTGATAAATGCTTGATATGTTTGAAAAATAGTAGGAATGTCTTATTAATTCCTGTGGACATGTTACTATGTGTGCGATGTGTTCAATCAATGTAGATACATATCCGGTATGCCGTTCACGTATTCATTCATATGCAAGAGTATTCTGGAGTTGATCTAAGCCATTGTTTCAAAAACAAAATAAATATGATTTTTTTTTCTATAGCGGGATTTTTGACTAAAAATCCTCTGACTAGCAATATTGTGCTTTTGGACCACAAAATCTCCATTGCACGGATCGACAACTATAAATTTCATAGTTGTCGATCCTAGCAATATTTTGACAAAACACAAGTTGCCTTTACATTTTTAGAAAAAAATCATCCTGGAACTGGCACTATAAGAGGGATTTTTGACCCAAAACATTCTCCGTACTGGTGGTCACTATAAATTTCATAGTTGTCGATCCTAGCAATATTTTGACAAAACACAAGTTGCCTTTACATTTTTAGAAAAAAATCATCCTGGAACTGGCACTATAAGAGGGATTTTTGACCCAAAAAATTCTCCGTACTGGTGGTCACTATAAATTTCATACTTGTCGATCCGTGCAATAGAGATTTTTTGACAAAAGACAAGTTGACTTTACATTTTAGAAAAAAATCATCCCGGGACTGACACTATAGCGGAATTTGTGACAAAAAATCCCTCTGACTGGTAATATCAGGTTTTTGGACCACAAAATCCCCCGTACTGGCTGGCACTATAGCGGGAATCGATACCCGCTACAATTTTTTAGAAACAATCCTACGGGACAAGTTGACTTTACATTTTAGAAAAAAATCATCCCGGGACTGGCACTATAGAGGGGTGTTTGAACCAAAAAAATCCTCCGTACTGGTGGTCACTAAAAATTTCATAGTTGTCGATCCGTGCAATGGAGATTTTTTGACAAAAGACAAGTTAACTTTACATTTTAGAAAAAAAATCATCCCGGGGATGGACACTATAGCGCGATTTGGACCAAAACATCCCTCTGACTGGCAATATTGGGCTTTTTGACCACAAGATATCCCCGTACTGGCGGGCACTATAGCGGGAATCGATCCCGCTATAGTGCCCGCCATTACTACTAATGATTGCTTAACACGATCATCGAAAAGCCGGCATGAATTTATTTTCGCCGAACTTAACTTTTTATATAATTGTATAACGTGACATTCTTCATTAAGAGCAGAACGTTGTGTCGCCGAAATGATCAGCGGTATAACAATTTAATTATCTATTCAAAATAACCACTATATGATTCACGTATGATGTTCTTAAAGCCACAAGGCGGTTTGCGCTCCAATATGCACATAATATTATTCGCTTTTGAATTTTGATCGGTATCGAAATAGATCGATAAATATCTTAACTGCCTGTATTCTGTAATATAACCCAAAAAGACGCAGTGAAGTAATGAAAAATACAACTATGAACACGGTGTTTGGGTCGCCAAAAAAAAACACAATTTGCACGACATGGAACAGAAAAGAGCGTTCCGTGTTAGTCTGTTCCTGATATGGTATCAATAAAGACCGTTTGTCCAACTTCTGGCGAAAAAAATGAATACGGCTGGAAACTGGCTGTGTCTTTCGCAAGTGTTTTTCAGAACATATGAATCCGGACCTATCGTGTATGTATCGACCTATCATATCCGTCCCTCCAAATTTCGTGTATGTATCGACCTATCATATCCGTCCCTCCAAATTTCGTGTATGTATCGACCTATCATATCCGTCCCTCCAAATTTCGTGGAAAATATTTGGAGGTTCGTGTGAGCCATGTCCGTTTAATGTCGGCAGCGAGAGAGTGGCCCAAGTGAAATTCAATTGGGAGCGTAAAAAAGTGAGTGCAAGCATAGTATACGTCTCAGCGTATCGTTACTCTAATGTGTGTACTTTGTGTCTGTCTGGCTCATCTTCTTGTTACATTTATTTCCTTCATAAAAAATAATTCCTACACTCTTGTTATTCTCTTATATATTATATATACTAATAGACGGTATGTCTCATGTTTTTGGTATAAGCAAACATAACATCTCACACCCATGTATCATTATCCCAATCACAAATTTACTCCAGGTTCACTAAAGTAGCCGCTGATATCTTACTTACGTGTCCCATGGCCCCATGTCCCGAGCAGTACCTTCAGATCATCAAGCATTTGGCGGGACTTTATTGTTATGTGATGTGCGCCGTTAGCTGTACAGCAATATAGAGCGTCAGTCCATGTCATCAATGTGGAATAGTACTGCAGATAGTAAAGATCGCCGTCCAGGGTATACTGATTGTATCCGAGAGATGCTGGGCAATCTTGAGAGGATCAGAAGACATATCAATGAGAACAGATGATACAAAGACTCGATAAACATGTGCACATACGACCGGTAAACTTCCATAGATAATACAAACACTCGATAAACATGTGTACATACGGACCGGTAAACTTCCACAGATGATACAAATACTCGATAAACATGTGTACATACGGACAGGTAAATTTAAAGATATATATATATATATATATAGAATATGTAGCTAGTGTCGTCGCTTAAACTGTCTATGTCCGTGAGGGGGGTTTGAGCATCTATTGGGCGAGACTCTGCCGAGTACAATAGATGCCAAATCCCTCGAGCGAACATAAACAGTTTAAGCGACGACACTAGTACATATTTTATTTATCCATCGCACAAAACTTGCCTTTTGTGAGGTAAATCTGTCATTTTCCTCAGTTTTACATTCGTTACTTCGATGACGCCATTACATTTATTAGGTCAAGCAAACCAATTAGCATTCATGACGTGGGAAAACCGAAGTGCAGCTTAGAGCGAAATAGTTCGTTGACATTTTACATTTATTATAAGCAGACCTTGTTCTGAGGATATATAGATGTTTTAGAGCTAAAACTTATATCATTTTACGAATTATTTTAGTGAATTATACACGATAAAACGTTATGAAATCACAATGACGTCATTAAGGCCGGTTGACGTCCCTAGTTACCTGCGCAATTTGCATATCAAATTACGTCATAAAAGTAGTACTAACCTAATAAAGATACCTTGACGTTGTAAACGTAACGTTTATTAGGCAGGCTTTATGTATTGTACTATAGTATTCTACAGTTATCAAATAACATGGTACACATACAGTGCTACCTATATCGTTATATTGTGGTACCTTCATTCATTTACAATAGCTGTGCGATTATAGTACTACAACATAAAGTGGCTAACATAACACCATGCTAATAAAATTAGATGACTTTAGTCAGGAGATTTGAAAAAATCACTTATACAAAACAAATACTACCATAGTAATAATAATATCCGTGCTCGGTGTGTCTATATAACTTTTATATCAATCAATATGACTGCTCCATATCTTACGATGTCTTAAAATGGAAGGCTCGATTCGTTTATTTTAGATACATCGAAAATAGTATTAATCGTAATTCAAAAACTCACATGAATAAATGTTTTAGAATATAATGCAGTTAGCAGTAACGTGGTCAGTGGATCATTCAATCGTGTATCATACTTACATCTATGTTTGCATTTAAATGCATGGATGGAATTCGTTATAGGTTATCATTTAGAAATCGCTGTTACCAAATTATGAAAATATCATCAAGAATACACTAATAATATAGTATAATGATGGTATGAATGCGATACTATCCACACAACACACTTTGTGTGAGTCGAGCGTTTACTTCAATACAGCACGTAAAGCGTGAGCGACAAGCAAAACACTCAACACCGTGGCGATTTGCTTAATAAAGTTATGCATGGTGTATCACAATTACATATGTGTTGGCATTTAAAGGCACGAATAACCTTCGTTATATGTTATATGTGAGTTCGGACACACATGAGGTATCAGCTTGTTTGAAAAATAGTTTTGCATATGCTCGTAGATGCCAACTTACTACATAATTATCATAGTTTGTTACCCTTTCCCACGTTTCTGGTCGCATTTGCGATTGCCTCGGTCATATTTAATGCGCGATACGCATCAACGCGAAACTATACATGATTCTCCACCGTGTTATATGTGAGTACTTACTCGACATTATACATGATTCCCCATCGTGTTATACGTGAGTACTTACTCGAAACTATACATGATTCCCCACCATGTTATACAGGATTCCCCACCGTGCTATACGTGAGTACTTACTCGAAACTATACATGATTTTCCACCGTGTTATACATGATTCCCCACCGTGTTATACGTGAGTACTTACTCAAAACTATACATGATTCCCCACCATGTTATACAGGATTCCCCACCGTGCCATACGTGAGTACTTACTCGAAACTATACATGATTCCCCACCGTGTTATACATGATTACCCACCGTGTTATACGTGAGTACTTACTCGAAACCATACATGATTCCCCACCATGTTATACAGGATTCCCCACCGTCTATACGTGAGTACTTACTCGAAACTATACATGATTCCCCACCGTGTTATACGTGAGTACTTACTCGAAACTATACATGATTCCCCACCATGTTATACGGGATTCCCCACCGTGCTATACGTGAGTACTTACTCGAAACTATACATGATTCCCCACCATGTTATACAGGATTCCCCACCGTGCCATACGTGAGTACTTACTCGAAACTATACATGATTCCCCACCATGTTATACAGGATTCCCCACCGTGCTATACGTGAGTACTTACTCGAAACTATACATGATTCCCCACCATGTTATACAGGATTCCCCACCGTGCTATACGTGAGTACTTACTCGAAACTATACATGATTCCCCACCATGTTATACAGGATTCCCCACCGTGCTATACGTGAGTACTTACTCGAAACTATACATGATTCCCCACCGTGTTATACATGATTCCCCACCGTGCTATACGTGAGTACTTACTCGAAACTATACATGATTCCCCACCGTGTTATACATGATTCCCCACCGTGCTATACGTGAGTACTTACTCGGGGTTGGGGTGGTAGTCGTTGTGGTAGTCGGCGTGGTAGTCGTTGTAGTCGTTGTGGTAGTCGTGGTGGTCGTCGTTGTAGTCGTTGTTGTGGTAGTCGTTGTTGTGGTAGTCGTTGTTGTAGTAGTCGTTGTTGTGGAAGTCGTTGTACTCGGTGTTGTAGTCGTCGTGGTAGTCGTCGTGGTAGTTGTTGTCGTGGTAGTCGTCGTGGTAGTCGTTGTTTTGGTAGTCGTTGTGGTAGTCGTTGCTGTGGTAGTCGTTGCCGTGTTAGTTGATGTACTTGGTTGTCCTGTCGAATTTGAGCTAGGTGAAGCTACATAATATAAGAAAACAATGTATATATAAGGGGGTGTCTTACCAGATGACGCATCAGACCTTGCCAGTGGAAATCACTCCCAACCCTCCGGATTGACAGTAACCATTCATGTAGAATGAAGGAATGGCTGACGGCATGTGACGGTTTTCCGTTTGTCAACTTAGTTGTTGTCAATAACATAATGCCTTGACTCCTATCCGACATATAATTTCCCCACATAATGAAGGTTATACATTAATTAAATGGTGGACGTCTGCTAGAAGACGAAGTCTATTGTGTGATAATCAGGGACCAAATATATCGCAGACACACTGTTCATCGACATGCGCTTAGAAGTGAATGCATGATCCTGGCTCGGTTTAACTGAATTTTAGTTTTAGAACATGCCCCCAAAACGTAGATTTTATTCATACCATTAGTAGAATTATTATCTCTTTTTGGAAACTGACAGGACAAGGTGTTGAAAAACATGCCGCATTTGGATAGGATCATCATCATAACTTTCCAGACTGCTGAATTTGTGCCATTTCTATGGAAGTGTTCAGATAATACGTCCAAGACACGACAGATAATATATTTAAAGACTCACTATCTTATTGGATGACCCGATTACCAGCATGTTACCACGACAACGGAATTACATCAAAATATGTAGCAAGCATATAATATATAATACACTCACGACTTTATTATATTAATTATAGCAACAACCACTATTATTGTTCAATTACCATGCAAGTATGTGAGACACGTCAAAGCGTGTATCAAGTATATAATATATAATGCAGTCACGACTTTATTATATCTATATCTATATTTGCGAATGTCTGTCTGTCTGTCTGTCTGTCTGTCTGTGTTCTATAGACATTCACAGGGGACCATCTAGATGATGCTAAAGGGGTCTACTAGGAGTAGCTTTTTACGAGAAAGATAATGGTCGGGGTTAGAATTTTCTAAAGTGACGCCGTTGTTGTCAGGGGCAGAAAAGGGGAAGGGGCAGAAAAACAAATTGTCGCCGATTGCCACCAAACTTATATATAATAATCCCCATGATATGAGGAATCTAATGGTGTGGTTTAAATATGTCAAAAGTCGCGCCGTTCGCGTCAGGGGTGCCCGGAAGGGGGAGGGGCAGATTTTTTTCTGTCGCCGATTTCCACCAAACTTATATATAATCATCCCCATGATATGAAAAAACCAACGGTGTGGTTTAAAAGTGGCGTCGTTCGAGTCAGGGGTGCACGGAAGGGGAGAGGGGCACCAAAATTGAAAAACTAATTTTAGCGCCGATCTCCACCAAATTGATATATATTCTTCTTCATTATACAAGGAATCAAATTGTGCGCTTTAACAACGCCAAATTGTTGTCTTTTGGTTGAGAGATTGGGAGGGGGTGGGCACTAAATTTGATAATAATTAGTTTAGTCGCCGATTGCCACCACACTTATACAAATTCATCCCCATGGTATGAGGAGTCTAATGGTGTTGCTTATATCTGCCAAATGTGGCCTCATTCGAGTCAGGGTTGCATTGAAAGGGACAGGGCACCAACATTGATGCACAATGTTTTTGCGCCAATTTTCACCAAATTGATACACGTTCTTATCCAAGATATGAGGAATCTAATCATGTGATTTAAAGACGCCATAGTGGTGCTGTTTGTTTGAGAGATGGGGTGTGGATTGGCACCAAATTTGATAAAAAAAATTGTTTAGTCGCCGATTATCACCAAACTTATAAACAATGATCTCCATGATATCAGGAGTATAATCGTGTGGTTTAAGGATATCATAAGTTGGGCCATTCGAGTCAGTGGTGTATAGAGATGAGAGGGACACAACAAATTATATCTATATGTTTAGTGCCGATTTCCACCAGATTGATACATATTCTTCTCTGTGATACGAGGAATCTTATTGTGTCGTTTAGATACACCAAATTTGTGCCCTATGGGTGAGAGATATGGGGACCTTAAATTTGATACGAATTTGTATACTCGCCAATTTTCACCAATTTCATATATATGCATCTCTAATCTCTAATGAGTCTTAGTGTGTGCAGCTTGAGACTGAAATAGGGACGGGGGGTCACCAAGACTGATACAAAATATTTTTAGTACTAATTACCATCAAATTCAGACACGTTCTTCTCAAATGATACAAGAAATAAAATCGTGCTGTCTGTCTGTCTGTCTTTCTGTCTGTCTGTGTACGTTCTATATATAACTTTACGCGGTACAATCGAGATGGCACCAAGGCGTTCTAAGAGGGGTAACTGTTTACAAGGAAGATAACGGTGCGGGTAAAAAAATTATAAAATGACGCTGTTGGTGTCAGGGGAAGAAAAGGGGGAGGTCGGCAAAATTAAAAATATATCGTGAAATAGTTTTGTCGCCGATTTCCACTAAACGAATACATAATCACCTTCGCAATATGGCGTTGTTCGAGTCAACGTTGCATCAACAATTGATTTAATAAACTATTTTTAGCCCAGATTTCCACCAAATTGATATATTATTCTTCTCTATGATACGAGGAATATCATCGTGTGATTTAAAGACGTCATATTGTTGTCAGTTGGGTGAGAGATATGGGTCATAACTATTCTCAGAATTTGTTTAGTTGCTGAATACCACCAAACATATATATAATAATCGCCAGTATATCATGCATCCATGACTGACCATGAGTCTAATGGGAATGGTTTAAATGTGTCAAAAGAGGCAAACGCTGGTACACATTTATTTGGCACCAATTTCCACCGAATTCATACACGTTTTTCTCTAATGATATACCATGAATTAAATCACATTTGGTGTCGTTTGCGTCGCGGATGGCGAGCGGATATGCACTATCATTGATAAGATTGCTATTCGCCTCTATCCACATATAAGTTATATACAGTCACCCAGGCCATCTCCATATCATTTTAAGTAGTTTTGGACGTTCACATTTCTCAATCCCGACATATGGTTACCCACTTAAGTCACTTGAACAATTATATCTTCTTAACTGTCATATTTATATGGGAATAGCAATCAGGGCATTCACAAAATGAGCTAGCAAAAAGAGATACATAGAAGAAGCATTAAACGTACATTTATCATTCTATTGAAGAGATACATATATTCGTGCAAACTGAGAACCGTCAGAGGATTGCATATATATTATAACAAAATTGAGTCTGTTCCATTCAATACAGCTTCCACAAAAAAGTTACAATTTGTCAAGAGATGTGGAAGGCCTGTTCAAAAATAGTGGTCACAGTGTGCAGTCAAATATGGTTTCTTCTGATATACAAGAAAACGTATTTAGTAGCATAAGACTTTTCAGGATCCTCCCAATACTGCACATCTGACAAGTGTTTTGTAACAGACTCCTCGACTGACATAAACAACTCAAAATCTCGCTCTGTGCCTGGCACATGTAGCTAATATTTATGCGCATCAACATTTCGTTTAAACTGAGAATATTTAGCCAATATATAGCACCATGAACAGAGGAGCACATGGAAATTTCTTTAAAACATCTGCATCTTCATGGAGATAGCCAGGTGTCCTCGAGAACTTAGTTCAACTCACTAAATTGATTGATACATCTCAATATTTAAAACCCAATTATCATCTTTTATCGAACTAATGTGTGTATGATGTTCATGTATCATATTATAACGTCTAATGTATACGCAGTTGTAAATAAATACATACTTCGTTATTGTTGGAACGGATTAATCGCGACAAACAGAATGACAATTGACAAGGTGAGCCACTACTTATATCCCATGACTGTAATAATCATGTTTTATGATGCTATTTGAATATACAATTTATGAGAAAACGTATTACACTTTTAAGCAAGAGCATTCTCTATCCCCAACAAATATCACCAGCATACAGAGGGTTTCTCATCGCATTAACCTGGGCAACGCCGGGTAACCCTGCTAGTTAATTATAAATACAACCATTATTATTTTTTCAATTTCCATCTAAGTATGTGAGACGCATCAAAAGCATGTATCAAGCATATAATATATAATGCAGTCACGACTTTATTATATTAAATATAGCTCCAACCATTATTATTGTTTAATTTCCATGCAAGTATGTGAGACACGAAGACACAACAACCGTTAATATTAATGATTGCGACCCTGTATACGAGCTAGATCTAAAGGCTGCACGTTTGGTCAGTATATTATAAATCGCGGGCTTGCGCGAAACCTAGGCTTGCTACTCTTCCCATTAAATCGCGGGCCAGCGTGAAACCTAGGATTACTACTCTTCCCATTAAATCGCGGGCCAGATAGGAAACTAGGCATGCTACTCTTCCCATTAAATCGCGGGCGAGCGCGGAACCTAGGCTTGCTACTCTTCCCATTAAATCGCGGGCCAGATAGGAAACTAGGCATGCTACTCTTCCCATTAAATCGCGGGCCAGCGCGAAACCTAGGCTTGCTACTCTTCCCATTAAATCGCGAGCCAGCGCGGAACCTAGGCTTGCTACTCTTCCCATTAAATCGCGGGCCAGATAGGAAACTAGGCATGCTACTCTTCCCATTAAATCGCGGGCCAGCGCGAAACCTAGGCTTGCTACTCTTCCCATTAAATCGCGAGCCAGCGCGGAACCTAGGCTTGCTACTCTTCCCATTAAATCGCGGGCCAGCGCGAAACCTAGGCTTGCTACTCTTCCCATTAAATCGCGGGCCAGCGCGAAACCTAGGCTTGCTACTCTTCCCATTAAATCGCGGACCAGCGCGGAAACTAGGCATGCTACTCTTCCCATTAAATATGAAGTTGATAAATATTATATCTCCGGTGCTCATCGGTTTGCGATGTTCCGACAGTAACTATGTTTTTGGAAATACATTGAAGTAAATCGAGCGCTGGTGGGGAGTTAAAAAAAATTCATCCTCGTAATTAAGCCGAAAAAATAGTAATTTAGGGGCGTTAAATCGGATTATGCATCTTTAAGCACGTGCATCGACTCCCGGGAAATATTTATAACGGTTAATTGTGATTGTGAGTTAACAAAACCCCTATCTGCTCTAATTAAGACAACATAAGTGCGTGTATTATTTCCACCAACATCACGACAGTATATCAGGACCGAAAAAGTGGGTCAAATAAAAATTCCCGCTCTGCTCGGTCAGCAATATTTGGGAAAATGTGGCAAATGACCATGACAGCATCTTAAATAGGGCGAGACAAAATTTCCTGTGAAAAACAATTCTGGAAAAAAGTTCAAAAATGCCTCGAAAATAGGCAAAGTCCGAAATTGGCCGAAACAAGTGGTGGGTCATTAATGGCCACCTCGGCCTAAAATTTTGGGCGGAATTTTTTTTGGGTCGAGTCCGAAAAAGTGGGTCGAATCCCAGGTTTCGCTCTACTCGGTCGGGAAAATTTCGGAAAATGTGGCAAACTCACATATTAAAAAATTACCACCTGGGCCGAACTTTTTGGGCCTAAAAGTTTTTGGGTCGAGTCCGAAAAAGTGGGTCAAATAGAAATTGCCGCTCTGCTCGGTCAGAAATATTTGGGGAAATGTGGCAAATGACCAGGGCAACGTCTTAAGTAGGGCGAGACAAAATTTCCTGTGAAAAAAAATTCTGGAAAAAAGTTCAAAAATGCCTCGAAAATAGGCAAAAGTCCAGGGGGGCCGAATTTTGTTTACGAGACATGAGGTGGGGGTGTGGGTGGGTACCCGAGGCCGGAAACAGTTTTAGACCACCTTTTTTGCATTTTGTTTTCATTGACATATTTTCAACTGTTTTAAACATATTTGTTGATATGTTGTGGCTTGTTGCAATATGAGAAGCACTAATACATTCAATATTGTTATAATTACCCCCATAAGTTGATATAAAATGGAAAAATAGTGAATATTGTGGGGGTGGGTCCCAAAATTTTCATTGATTTTTTTTGCGCTCAAATTTTTTTTATTGTGTCTGTTTCAGCTTGCTTGGCAGTTTTTATATTGAAAATTGTCTAGTTCATGGTGTAGATCAATAAAAAAAATACTTCAGATAGCTCTAGGGTAGGGTGAACTTAATGCAGTCTGACAATATCAGCTAACAACTCATGACAGAATATTACAATAATTCTTATACTTCATGACAGTCTCTTTCCTCATACAGTTAGTTGATGCATGAGTGTAATGTATGAACTAAATATTTGTATCAGTGTTTGTATACTAAATTGATTTTTAAATATACTTTTGTCAAATAATTATTTGAATTGACAAATTATTTGTTTCAGTGTTGTTGACAACCATCAATAAGTAAATAAGTAGACATGAAATAAAGTTTTAATAACATTTATTGAAAGAAACAAAAATATAACCTTCCTTGGATAGTCTTCTGAAAAGTATAAAAATATTATTTAAATAGATGTGAAGAGGGGCCAGGACACATTACAGTTTTGTTCAAATTGTAATTATTATATCCCATAATTACCTGCATATACTAGTATGTAAATGACACTTAATGTCTAATTCAGGCTAATTTGAAAATTATCAAAGAAGAAAATTAATTTACTTAAAATTATTGTATATTTATAAGATGATGTGCATGCAAGGTGGTCTAGTTTGAAGGCACACATAAAGGTCATGTACAGAATGTGTGTGGATTTCTTATTGCACATGAACTCCATCCAGTACATAACCGAAGTTCAGCTCTGGTTGTCCAAATTAATCTCAGTAATATACATCCGTGTATATGGATTTGGCACTAAGTTGACCATCAACATTCAAACTCAAAGGGTTAAGCATTATTTTAGGCCTAGTTCTAAGTCGTAATGTGAGGTCGGGTCGGTGGTCATGCAGGCATACATGAAAGCTAATTCGTACACTGGTTCATATGCACATTTTCCTTTTTGGTATTACTATAGGCTCTATGCCTACTAGTTGATGCTGGTTGATGTCTGAAAAAAAGATAAATTTAAGTTTGTGTAATTTTTTATTCTACTATAAGCCCTAACACTGACCCTAGTTATTTTGTGTTGTCATTCCAGGGGATTCAGCATATTTTTCACCTACTCACACCAGCTGTACTCCCACAGATGAATAGGCTGGGTTATAAATTTACCAATATAATCACATAATATTCTACCTTTGTTGATTGCTTAGAGTTCAATTTTGCACATGTTTGTTAACTGGAAGTAACATTTAATTTGGTCTTTCAAAGAAGGGACCAATACAGAGCGGTTGGTCGTTTTTACAGAGGGGACCAACATAAAGCTTTGTTGTTTTGGGGTGGGTGTCTAAAATGTTATGAAAAAAAAATGCAAGAAAGGGTGGGTGGGTGTAAAACAATGGAGATATAAAACAAGGACCCCCACGTCTCGCAACTTTTTTACGCCCCCCCCCCTGCAAAGTCCGAAAATAAACGGAAATAGTCTGAAACAAGTGCGGGGTCATAAATGGCCACCTCGGCCAAAAAATTTGGGCCGAAAAGTTTTTGGGTCGAATCCGAAAAAGTGGCTGCGTGGTTCACCCCGAAGGCTCGGTATGCGGGAGACTAATCGCCCAGAACTCTACATGCTTCCTGGAGGTTTTGATGAGTCTCCCGTGTCCTGTAGGAGCGGCCGTCTAGCACAAACTGGTCCACATTGAGCTGTCTGTCTTGGCCCCCCAGCAGTCAGACTACAATTGGCTCGTCCTGTATTGCCACTCTGATTGCTTGCCAGACGTCGCCTTCGTAAAAGTGGACCTCTCTGGACTATGGGAAGTGCAGGTCCTTGGACCATGCATGGCCGTTGTGACAGATAAGCTTTATATCTATTTTCGAGGCATTTTTGAACTTTTTTCCCCGATTTTTTTTCACACGAAATTTCGTCTGGCTTTACTCAAGACGTTGCCATGGTCAATTGCCACATTTTCCCAAATTTTCCCGACCGAGCAGAGCGAAAACTGGGATTCGACCCACTTTTTCGGACTGGACCCAAAAACAAATTCGGCCCAAAAAGTTTGCCACATTTTCAGAAATTTTCCCGACCGAGCAGAGCGAAAACTGGGATTCGACCCACTTTTTCGGACTCGACCCAAAAAATTTCTACCCAAATGTTTTGGCCGAGGTGGCCATTAATGACACACCACTTGTTTCGACCAATTTCCGTTCATTTTCGGACTTTGCCTATTTTCGAGGCAGTCTTGAACTTTTTTCCAGAATTGTTTTTCACAGGAAATTTTGTGTCGCCCTATTTAAGACGCTGCCATGGTCATTTGCCACATTTTCCCAAATTTTCTGAATAAGGAATAAGGAATAAGTAACGAAATTCACGCTGCTCTCTGATTCACTGACATTGGTAGTGTCGTGATATACACAGTTCGGTGAATCTTTTTATTAAATTTCATCGGTAAATGTGTGAGTATAGGAGGACGCTGTCTGAATGTTACTGATATTGTCGTGACGTACACATGCACCCATTAAGACATGAACTGTGTTGTACGAGTGACTTGACAATTTCTGGCATGTCATGTTACCAACAAGTATGCCACTTTGATGTTTTACTTTTACATAAATTTGAGTTTTAATTGAAATATATTTCAATAATATGTTATCGTGTTTTATTTGCAGTCATTATTTATAGTCGCACTCTAAAGTTTCATCAATATATATTTTCTATAACTTTATGCATTGAGCATTTAAGTTTCATCAATACTATGATCGTAATGCCTATCGGGAAATCATATTGTCACCAACTTGAATAATTCTACGGTAAGTTAGTAGCAAATTAAGAGCAAAAAAATGAAAGGTCGCCGACAACGTGTCCCCCCGAAGAGGTGGCATTTTAGTAAGGGTAGCTTTTTTTAAAGCTTTGTCAAAATTCATCGGACCGTGACCAAATTCAAACTTGGCCTTTTTCTTCTGAAATTTGAACCACATACAACAAATCAAGAGATTCAGTTGAATTTAAAAACAATCAGAAAACTACTGTAAAAGTAAAGGTATCATCCGGAAACCAAAATAATCGGCAAATTCTAAGTCGACAAGAACCATAACGCCATTGACTCCGGACCGAACCCATATTCGAACTAGACCTGTATTTGGAGCTGATAACTTCACATACCAAATTTGGTTCAGATCCGATCACACGAACTAAAGTTATCATCCGGAAACCTCAAAACGACGGACGGACTCGAGCTATTTTAATAGTCCCCCCCCCAATTCGGTGTAAACATATTTTATTCCAATCATAATAACATATATACATTTGACAAAGTGTTGACAATAAAAACAGAATAGGATAAATGATTGTTGGATTGGAAAAGGGATTAAACAACAAGCCCAAGGGCTTTTGTTAAGTTTGCTCCCTTTTTTTTTCGCGCCCACTCTTCATTAAGTGTAGAGGGGGGTCAGACGGGAAGGAATGGAAATATTATAATAATAATAATAGTAATGATGATGTTATGATAGACAGGAAGATTTATATATATATATATATATATATATATATACATATATATATATATATAGAGAAAGAGAGAAAGGGTGAAAGAAGACGGAAAGAGAGAGAGAGAGAGAGAGAGAGAGAGAGAGAGAGAGAGAGAGAGAGAGAGAGAGAGAGAGAGAATGAGACTGTCTGGGTAAAGTGAGGATGTAATTCAGTTGCAGCTGATTGGTTACAATGCTGTACATATACTATTGTTTGTGTCATTGCTACGCCCGTCGCCGTGAGATGTCAGACGATCTGGGGCGGGTAAGTTTCGCGCTTAGCGGTAATATTCCATGCTTTTCACGAAGTGTGTGTACCTATCATATCCTTATGAAAATCGCTTTGTTTTCAAAATATATCTTTGGACCGCGTCAAATATTTTAATATTATCACGATGGCTGAGTTCCTGTGATCCGCACAAAAGAGTTTGTTCTGATAAAATAACATTCGGTATGGCGCATATAAGTTCAGTCCTTTGGCCATTGAATTCAGGACATTCCAATAAGAAGTGATGTGCTGTTTCTATTTTGCCACAGTGACAGAGAGGGGACGTTTTAATGTGATTACTCAATAAGTCAGAGTTCAAACTACTGCATTTTAATCTTAAGCGAGAGTGAAGTATATGTGATCTGCGACACTTATTGTGGTAGTAGTAGGTTGGGGGGCGCCGTGTGCTTGCGTTTAGTGATTTTTTGAAGTCATCAATTGTATTACAATTGCGTATTGTGTCAGGCAGAGAGTTCCACTCACTTATAGCAGATGGCAAAAATGAATTCATGTAATAGTTGTACGAGATATCGGGTGGCAACCTTATGTGCTCAAAATGGAAGTTATAACCGGTATCGTAAGAATCAACTGGGCGTACGAGATTTCTCAGTATAGATGGTGCTGTTCCTTTGATCATTTTAAAAAATTGGCAGAGTTTGTGTTTTCTCCGTCGCGATGATAGTAGTTCCCAACCTGTATCCAGTAGGAGGAGGTCTTTATTTGCGCTAATTGTTGCCCCTGTTACAATTCTAGCCATCTCATATTGAACTTTCTCTATGTCTGATGATAAGAAATCGGGAATGTTGTCCCATACAGGTGAGGCATACTCCAGTAAGGGACGTATAAAAGAAAAATATACTTTTTCCAGTGTTGATCTGCTTGCTCGATATCTTAGTCCCCCCCGCCCCCAATTCGGGGGACAAAAAAACATTGGTCTGGCCGTTACTAGTTACGGTCTTGGTGCTAACTGAAGGGTGTTGAACCGTAAAAAAGAATTTGCTAGAGCCTGACCGTACTGGTATGACCGTACTGGTCAAGATTTGGTAGCCATGTTGCACAGTATGACACCGTTAAACCGAATGACATATTTTTAACAGTGTGGAACACTCACCAGTAACTGTTGGGTTGTTGACAGAGGAGCCGATATTCCATGTAAACAACACGGTAGCGGTTGTAGCCGCTAACACTGCTACGATACAAGACACCACCATGCCGATTTTAAATGCCCGCCTTTTATCCATGATCTGTGAATTATATAAATAGATACATATCACCAATATAATGAACTGATCAGGGGTGAATAATTTACATATATACATATCACCAATACAATGAATTGATCAGGCGTCAATACTATAAACATATATACATATCACCAATACAATTAACTGATCAGGGGTGAATACTATGAAACTTTACAAACTGTTTAATTATGTCATGTATATGTGATGACAATGATCCGCACACAGGTGTTATAACAGCTTGTCCAGTATATGTGATGACAATGATCCGCACACAGGTGTTATAATAGCTTGTCCTGTATATGTGATGACAATGATCCGCACACAGGTGTTATAATAGCTTGTCCAGTATATGTGCTGACAATGATCCGAACACAGGTGTTATAATAGCTTGTCCAGTATATGTGATGACAATGATCCGCACACAGGTGTTATAATAGCTTGTCCTGTATATGTGATGACAATGATCCGCACACAGGTGTTATAACAGCTTGTCATGTATATATGATGACAATGATCCACACACAGGTGTTATAACAGCTTGTCATGTATATGTGATGACAATGATCCACACACACACATGTGTTATAACAGCTTGTCATGTGTATGTGATGACAATGATCCACACACGTGTTATAACAGCTTGTCCTGTATATGTGATGACAATGATTCGCACAAAGGTGTTATAACAGTTTGCCATGTATATGTGATGACAATTATCCGCACACAGGTGTTATAACAGCTTGTCATGTATATGTGATGACAATGATCCGCAAACAGGTGTTATAACAGCTTGTCCTGTATATATGATGACAATGATCCACACACAGGTGTCATAACAGCTTGTCATGTATATGTGATGACAATGATCCGCACACAGGTGTTATAACATCTTGTCCTGTATATATGATGACAATGATCCGCACACAGGTGTTATAACAGCTTGTCGTGTATATGTTATGACAATGAACCGCATACAGGTGTTATAACAGTTTGTCCTGTATATGTGATGACAATGATCCACAGACAGGTGTTATAACAGCTGGTCATGTATATGTTATGACAATGATCAACACACATGTGTTATAACAGCTTGTCATGTAGATGTAATGGCAATGATCCACACACAGGTGATCGAACAGCTTGTCCAGCATATGGTAACGCTGCGGTTTATGCGGTGACAATGATTCACACACACATGTGTTATAACAGCTTGTCCTGAATATGTGATGACAATGATCCACACACAGGTGTTACAACAGCTTGTCCTGTATATGGTAACAGTGTACGGCGTGTTCGGGTTTCAATCATTTTCAGAAAATGTGAATGCAAAGGATCGACCACATGGCAAATACCGCGGTGAAAATCAACTTGCCGACAATGCGATCGCAATCGAAATCACAAACAGCAAGTTAGGACGATGACAGCAAAAATGGGAAATGTTAATATTGTGAAAACAAATATGCGGTCTGAAATGGATGGTAAGTGGGGGGGGGGGGGGTGGCGAATAATTTATTCTTAATACTTGGACGTCAGATGATTTTCTTAATTTGTTAATTAGACTGGGCGATCCTTCAATCATAAACAATCATTTTATAGAACTGGAAGTGGAATTCCGAACTAAAATCTGCGATCTGAATTAGTTGGTGGTGGGGGGTATGGCGATTAACTTTATTCTTAAAACTTGGATGTCAGATGAGCTTCTTACTTTGTGCATTAGATTAGACGATCCTTCATTCATAAACAATTATTCAATAGAACTGGAAGTCGAATTGCGAATAAAAATCTACAATCTGCGATTCTGTATTGGTTGGTGGGTTGGGGTGGCGAATAACTTTATTCTTAAAACTTGGATGTCAGAAGAGTTTCTTGTACATTAGATTAGACGATCCTGCAATCATAAACAATCATTTTCTGGAAGTAGAATAGCAAACAAAAATCTGCGATCTGAGTTTGGTGGGGGCGGCGAATAACTTTATTCTGAAAACTTGGGGGGTGGCGAATAACATTAGTCTTTAAACTCGGACGTACATCAGTGTCTTACTTTGTGCATTAGATTAGACGATCTTTCAATCATAAACAATAATTTTATAGAACTGAAAGTGGAATTGCAAACACAAATCTGCTATCTCAATTGTTTGGTGCGTGTGTGGGGGAGGGTGGGGGGGAGGGTGGCGAATAATTTTATTCTTAAAACTTAGTATTCAGATGAGTTTCTTATTTTAAGCATTGGATTAGACGATTCTTCAATCATAAACAATACTTTTATAGAACTGGAAGTGTAACTGCAAACGCAAATCTGCGATCTGAATTGGTTGGTGTGTGGGGGGGGGGGGGGGTGGCGAATAACTTTCTTCTTAATACTTGGATGTCAGATGAGTTTCTTATTTTGTGGATTGGATTAGACGATTCTTCAATCATAAATAATGATTTTATAGAACTGGAAGTGTAATTGCAAACGCAAATCTGCGATCTGAATTGGTTGGTGTGTGGGGGGGTGGTGGCGAATAACTTTATTCTTAATACTTGGATGCCAGATGAGTTTCTCATTTTGTACATTAGATTAGGCGATCCGTCAATCATAATCAATCATTTTATAGAACTGGAATTACGAACACCAATCTGCGATCTGAATTGGTTGGTGGTGGGGATGGCGAATAACTTTATCTTAAAACTTGGATGTCAGATGATTTTCTTAATTTATGCATTAGATTGGGCGATCCTTCAATCATAAACAATCATTTTTATAGAATTGGAATGCGAACACAAATCTGCGATCTGAATTGGTTGGTGGGTGGGGGGAGGGGGGCTGTTGGCGAATAACTTTATTCTTAAAATTTGGATGTCAGATGATCTTCTTACTTTGTGATTTCGATCAGACAATCCTTCAATTATAAACAATCATTATATTGAACTGGAATTGCGACCACATATCTGCGATCTGAATTGGTTG